>JBBBDQ010030938.1:205000-280000 GCA_037127315.1 Ascarosepion bandense | reverse complement strand
TATACTCCCGCTCCAGTAAGAAACCTGTCGTGGCGGACAGACATAATCTCGCTGCTGACCTTGAGCGGGATCTACACTCTGTGGTGAACTGGGGCAAGAAGTGGCTTGTCAACTTCAATTCCTCTAAGACCAAGCTGTTGTCTGTCAACCATTACAGGCAACCTCTTCTGCCTCCCATAAGCATGGACCAGATGATTCTCCCGGAGAGTAATACACTACGCCTCCTCGGACTTACCCTGTCCTCAGACCTCAAATGGAAGCACTATATTGAATCCATAGCAAAATCTACTGCTAAGAAGATTGGGTCACTATGTCGATCCAGGATGTTTTTTCCACCTGAATCCATCCTGCATATATACAAGTCAACCATCCGTCCGTGCATGGAGTACTGCTGCCATTTATGGTCAGGTGCCCCTGCCGTTCTCCTCAGTGTTCTTGACAAGCTCCAAAGGAGAGTCTGTAATGTGATAGGTACTGATCTGGCGACTCGTCTGCAGCCACTTTCCCATCGTCGAAATGTGGCCTCCCTCTGTCTCTTCTATAAATACTTTCATGGCTTCTGCTCGGATGAGCTTAAGTCACTGATGCCTCCTCAACAGGTGTTTACCCGTTCAACCAGACTGGCAACTGGGTCCCACCCATTCACAGTCAGGTTAGCCAAACGCAGACGACAATTCTACTCCTGCAGCTTCCTCTCTCGCACTTCCCGCCTGTGGAACTCACTCCCGTATTCTTGCTTTCCTGACGGCTACGACCTCCAGAAATTTAAAAGCAAAGTTAATACTCACCTACTAACCACTGGCCTCTAGCTCTCTCCCCTCCCCTGTATAACCTTCCCTTTCTCTCCGCCCATGTACCTGTCATTGCACCTGCTTTCTCAGTTTTCTATTGTTCCTTTCTAACTAGCTTGTACTCCTCACTCTTTTCTAATTAATCTTTCTACATTTATGTAACCTCCTGCACATCAGTGGCGTTTCTGCCTTGCTCGGGGTGAAATGATTTAAAAAAAAAAAAAAAATATAAAAGGCAAGATGTTTGTGTGTGTGTCTGTTTATCTGCCTGTATGTCTGTATTTTTCAGCCCTTTTATTTTAGTTTTTGCTTCGGGTTTGGCTCTAAGTAGATATAGTTGTAGCCTTAGTCTCAGCCATGATACCATTTACTCAGAGGACTTATTTAGCCTTCAAAATTCAGTTTACGACGAAAAAAACTTATTTGATATGGATACCAGGAAATTAAAATTTGACTTACAGCCATTCATTTTTCTTTCAGTCTACGGTTTCGCTTTAACTGGAAACAACAATTGCTTTTTAGTCTTTCGTGCCAACGTCCAAAGAGTCTGAGCTCCAGGACCATGGATTAGTTTTAAAGCTTTCATTACAGCCGAGCAACGCCGGGTTATACTGCTAGTTTTTAAATATAACAGAAAATGAAAGTCTGTTATGTTTAAGTTATGCGCCGTTCTAAACATCCTATTTTGGCTTTAATTTCATGCGGAGTGACGTCATAGAACCGCATTACAAATTTACGAAATATGTCTGCTATTCTGTGACTGTTATTGTTGCATAACAATGTTTTCTGTAAAACACAAGATAAAACCATCTTTGATGGTGGATGTTTTTATGTTAACGACCCTGTAACCTCTCTGAAGATGGCTCATGTGTGTTGAAAGCTTAGAGCCAATATAATAAAAAGAATAATTAAATGTTGGACAATTTTTGTCTTTTTTTTTTCACCTGACATTAAGCCGAAACACGAGGTTTAGAACGGCTCATGATTAAACTTAAAAGACATTCATTCTCTGTTATATTTAACAATATGTGTGTGTGTGTGTGTGTGTGTGTGTGTGTGTGTGTGTGTGTGTGTGTGTGTGTGTGTGTGTGTGTGTGCACGCGCTGGCTAATGTTTGTATCTTATTCCAACCTTAAACTCATTATAGATGTGAAACTTGTGCAGGAGCCGTTCATGCAAGTATCCTGCGACGACAGCCGTTTCAAGTCCGTCAAAGTGATTCTATTGACAGCCAACTGCAGTAAATCAGCCTTGAACAACCCTGTTGATTTTGTGGTCAACGAAGGTGAAGGTGAGTTTTGATGTTTTTCCCTCCCAACAGCAACTTGGTTCCTGTCGTCGAATTAACTCTTCTTACACATTCCCACCCATTTCTTCCAATAATCTTTGACAAAAATGAACAAGCCTGGCCCTATGACTGATGACACCTGATAAATATTTAAATTGTAATGTTGTTTAGTGGCAAAGTTGGTGTCTTTTTTTCAGTAGTTTACTGGTAGAAATGCATTTTATGTTTTTGTTATAAAGTTCTCGATATTGTTGTGTTGCTTGGTTTTGTATAATTATAAGATGACACAAACTTGAATTAATGACGTTTATTTTTTTCTATAAAACTTTAGGTTTTTACATCAAGTTAACAACCGTTAATTTTTGTGTGTGGCTACAGCAGCAGTCTAGTTGAATTCTCTTCACCCTGGGAGGATAGTAGTATACGCGTCTATCCCTCTGGACTCTAGTTGTCAACTGACAGCGTCTTTCTCTTTTCATATCCACTACCAAAACTACTGCCCTCCACTCCTACTTCTTCCTCCTACTCCTACCAAAAGAAACCGTTAACTTGTTTAACGGTTTTACCGCCCAATTTTTGAATTATTGGCGTCAGTGTGTCTACCTTTTTCTATTTCTAGCATACTCGCCATTTTATACACCATAACAATATTATGGTAAGGATGGCGTGTTAATAGAATTAATGTGGAGAAGTTTGGCACTTAGCTGAGTCAGTGTCATTTCAGTCATGGTGATTTTGAAATTTCGTGAGGAAATTATTGTAATGGATTCACTCTTCAAGGTCATTTAAAAAAAAAATCAAATGTACTGAGGAGTGACGACATTGCAATAATGCCCTCATGAATCCTCAAAGTCGGTATGACCGAAATAAGGATTGTAAAAATGTTCCATAATTATTAAATTTCCAAGTTCTTTCGGCTACTTCACTGGCCGTGCTCAACAATGTTATTTTTCCGATATGTTTATCTTATCGTAATTTATCTTGTGTTTTTTTGGAAAGGAGCGTTCTTTAAAAACTATCACGTGACGCGCGCAACTAGACAACACGTGAGCATCTGTCTATTAAAAATAGTTTCATTTTTACTGTTAAATAATGTAAGTGGCAGGAGAAAAGTTTTTAATGTATATTGCCTCTCTCATAGCGAAATGACTTTTATATTGTAATTTAAATGATATTTTTGTATTTTGTTTTTGTTTTTTCACCAAACATTTTTCTTAAGGGTTCTTGTAAATCATAAGTTATTATTTTTTATTGTATTTTGGTTTCATAGGTAATATGTAAGACGTCTAATCCAAAAAGTAGTAGTATGTTCAATATAGATAATTAATTTATGACAAGAAAAATTATATTTTTAAAACATGATATTTCTGCCGTAAATTCTTAAAAACATGTAAAATTTATAAAATATTATAGAAAATAAAAAACTGCAACCTTGTTGTTTCTAATAAAAACAAACAAAATCTAAACTAGCGATGACTTATACAGTGTATGAATTTCAATGATCAGTACAAGACTATGTTTTTTGTCATAAATCAATTACTTATATTGGCTACTGGGAGCAAAATATCATGAAAAGATTTAAAGAAGCACAAAAAAAGACCTAAACAGGAAACAAGGGAAAAACACTAATCCGGTACAAAACACCAGGAAGGAGAATGAACCGGACGATAGGTGAACCTATCTAATCCATTGATGCGTTTAAGTCGAGCATTGAATATATACGATACGAGAAGAGATACGACAAAGTGATTTTGCAACAAGACAATGCTAGGTTACAGGTTACAGAATGGGTGAAAACCTATTTGGAAACGATTAAATGTGAAGTAATACGCCACTCACAGTATTCACCAGACTTTGCTCCGTCCGATTATCACTTGTTCCGATCGATGGCATATGGTTTGGTTTTTAATCCTGGCTAGAAGCAATTGGATGTCTAACCGTAGTGATGAGCTGTGATACAGCGAAACAAATCTGTCTGCGGATGAATATATATATATATATATATATATATATAGATAGATAGATAGATAGATAGATAGATAGATAGATAGATAGATAGATAGATAATGTCTACGCAAGGTGGGTATGGTTTTTCACATTTTCGCCATGATTTTATTGATGTGTGGAATACTGCTAAAATGTTCAGTACATTTTTTACTTTCCGTTATTCCGTAAGATATGAGCGTCTTAAAGAGACTGTCTCGAGGGGGTGTTACCGATGAACAACTTCAAGTCCTGTACACAGAAGAAGTTTCCTACCTAAAGCATGCCCTACAATGTAAGTGACGCAATTTTACTGGCCTGTAAGAATATTGTAGTTTCCTATTAAGTAGCAAATGACTGTATATTCAGTATTAATTTGTGGAACGGATGTTCTGATGCAAGAGCTCTTCGAGGTGGATGTTTGCAGCCGGTGTCCTCACAAACTGTTCAAAATTTTCAGGTCTTTGATAGTGGTCGTTTGTCAATACGGTGTTTTTACTTTCACTTTCGCTTTCAGCAAACCTTAAATCTGGCCAAGGTATCATCGTCTGTGCATGTCAGTTGCTCGGATCCTCCAGATCCTTTCGCCCCAGTCTTTACTTATGATAGGTCTCTACGCTGACAACCAGTGTTTTTACATATTTGCTGAATGTATGTTTTGAATAGGCTACTAATGCTAATGTTGTGATGCAGTGGATATCGACTCTGAACAACAAATCGGGGTGCCGAGTTCAAATTCCAGTTGAATTCCTTACATTCACTTACGCACAAATAACCTTGGGAAAGGTATTAATCCGTCTCTTCCCTCCAGTTATCGGTTAAATAATAGGACAGATTGGGTTCTATAGCCTTGGCTGGCAACCAATCTACCGCAGAAAGTAGAGGCAACCTACTACGGGATAATCTTCTGCCCAATCAGTCATGTCTCTTTCGAGACATGATCGCCTAAAGCGTGTATCACGTATGGCACTTAACGGAATGACCGAATATAATAGTTGGAAACATGATTAAGGCTTATACTGGACATAAATTGGGGGATCAGTTTTATGTTGTTATGAAGTAATAAATTGATCCCCCACTAATTCTTACGTAATTATATAATGCATCTCTTCTCCCTCTAACTGTGAGTCAAATAACAGGACTGATTGGGTTCTATAACGTTGGTCGGCAACCAGTCTACCGCAGAAAGCAATGGCAACCTTCTGCAGGATAATCTTCTGCCCAATCAGTTATGTCTCTTTCGAGACATGATCGACTAAAGCGTGTATCACGTATGGCACTTATCTGGCTAATTGTGTATATTCAGGTTGCGCTGTATAAGTTATTGTCTAAATGACACAAAACTTTAAATATCACTGACATCTTATTTTAACAGATATATTTACCAAAATTACGCAAAAATATCTTAAAATACTAAAGAGTAAATTTATTCAATAAAATCACCATTGGCTTCAAGACTACTTCGAAATTTGTTGCATGCCTTCTGGTCGGCCATTTTGTTTAAGTTGGTGAATTCTTGCATTCTGTTCACAGATTAACACCCAAAACAATCTGAAATGCTCGCATTGGATCTTCCGACACGAATGCCAAGCAGTTCGGCTTGCGTTTACAAATTTCTGACGGACTGAACTGCGTCATGAACTCTTTTACACACAGACAGTGCCCAACTGAACTTACTATACTGTGCCGGTGAGAAATCACAAACAAACAACGCGCATGCACAAAATTTGAGTCTATAGTCTGTCTTTTTTTTTTATAATGAAACAGTATATCTATCTATACTATATATAATATCTAATCTTATTTATAAATGGAACTTTGCCTCTGTGTGTGTATGTGTGCGTGTGCCCGTTACCTACAGACTCCGAAACGGCTGAACCGATTTTCTTGAACAATTACACAGTTGTACTATAAGCGTCTGCGAGTGTTCTTAGCTCGGTTTTCTGTCGAGGTACACCCGATTAATATCGAAAATCGATAATCGAAAAAGTCGGGTTATAGAAGGAGGGGTCCGATTTTAATCAAAATTGATACACTCATAAACAAAGACGATATTCAGAAGTTTCAAGGTTGCAGTTCTTACAATAGTGCAAAAAATCGATAATATATATATATATATATATATATGTAAGAGGCAAGATGTTTGTGTGTGTGTGTTTGTGTCTGTTTATCTGCCTGTATGTTTGTATTTTTTCAGCCCTTTTATTTTAGTTTTTGCTTTGGATTTGGCTCTAAGTAGGTATAATTGTAGCTCTTAGTCTCAGCCATGATACCATTTACTCAGAGGACTTATTTAACCTTCAAAATTCAGTTTACGACGAAAAAAACTTATTTGCTATCGATTCCAGGAAATCAAAATTGGACTTACATCCATTCACTTTTCTTTCAGTCTACGGTTTCGCTTTAACTGGAAACAACTGTTGCTTTATAGTCATTCATGCCAACGTCCAAAGATTCTAAGTTCCAGGCCCATGGATTAGTTTTTAAGCTTTAATAACACCCGAGCAACGCCGAACTATACTGCTAGTATGCCATAAAACAAAACAACCCACCAACCAACAATTAAATTAAAAAAAACTTTAAAAGGGTACAAAAATGGCTAGAAATTGAAATTAAAATATGACCCCGCTCCCCGACATAACTTGGAGTAGAATAAAAACAGCCAATCTTTACAACGATGGTAAAATATGTAGACTGTGCTAGGAAGAAAAGTTAGCTTTTATATTATTCCCAAACAAATACGAATTACTAAATGAAAGAACAGAAATGATATATATAAGTGTAACCATACCAACCAATACCGATTAGAATCATATAATCATGGATGAAAATGTTCTACGACCTTTAAACAACTTCTAATTTTGAAAATTGTCCATTCATAAAAAATCCTTGTTACGTGAGCGATTAAAAAAAAAAAAACACGGTAAAATCTGTTATTCTAAATCGTCTAAAGACACCGAAAGGTAGAAACTCAGGTCTCGAAATAACTTGTTTACATATTAAAAATATTCAAATGTTCAACAATATATTTTTTAATACAACTGTGTACTGGTCTAATTTAATTATGACCTAAAACTAAATAATTATATAATATATACATACATACATATATATATATATATATATATATATATATATATATATATATTTATTTATGTGCCTATATATATATATATATATATATATATATATATATATACATATATATATATATATATATATATGCAAATAAAAACAATATATATATATATATATATATATATATATATAGGAAAATAAAAACAATTCAATAAAAGCAATATATATATATATATATATATATATATATATACTATTGTTGTTGTTGAATTGTTTTTATTTATATATATATATATATATATATATATATATAGTATGGCGGATGCCAAATGACACAATTTAATGTCTAATAAACGAAACCGAGTAAATACTATTGTTGTTGTTGAATTGTTTTTATTTGCCTATATATATATATATATATATATATATATATATATATATATAGGCAAATAAAAACAATTCAACAACAAAAATATATAGTTTTTACTCGGTTTCGTTTATTAGACATTAAATTGTGTCATTTGGCATCCTCCATACTTTACCGTATAATTATGTCACTTAGCGTCCTCCATCGTTTTCCTTGATTTTCACAGTCTGAAGAATGTTTGCGAATGTTCTTAAATTCAAAAATTTTGAAAATATAATGATATTTCTATTTCTCTTTTTAAATACATATTGCAAAATAAAATTCTTGCATTTGCCTTAATAATGTCGATCATAGGACGAGATGTGTTGGTAAAGAAATTTTCATTTCGTCTTTTTACAGTTTATTTATATCTGACATTTTACACACACACACACGCACACGCACACGCACACACACACAGATATATATACACATATATATATAATATATGTGTATATATATATTTATACATATATTATGGAATCTCCCGTCGATTTCGACGTATGAGTGTCTAACCTCAGTTAGACTACCACACAAAGAATTGATTAGAGTGGTGAAGGCTTGTGTTGCACCATCCACACTTTTTGGAACTGCTGATAACAAACAATCGGTGCAGAAGTTTGCCACGGATCGCATGAACAGCAGACCTCAGTTATTTAACCCATAACTGGAGGTAAGGGGTGGATTAACACCTTTCTCAAGGGTGCCAGTGCGCAAGTGAATGCAGAGTGTTCGACTGGAATTGGAACTCGGCTCACCGATTTCCCTCTCCAAGCCGACATCCACCGCACCACAACTCACATCCGTCTTAAACGCTTACAGCACTTGCTATTTCCAAGCGTTCACCCATCTAAATACTGGCCAGACTCAGCGTTGCTTAACTTCGGTGATCGAGCTGGAACCGGTGTATTCAACGTGATATATATATATATCGTTATGAATTAATTGTACATTACGACACGGAAATTTCCATGTTTCGAGATAGATTCTCATCATCAGGCAATGTTGCTGTTGGTTTTGCAGATGATTTACATTTAAATGACAAAAACCTTTGGTTTGCTGTGTATGTATGTGGGAAGATATAAAATTTACATGTGTGTTTCTTTTGGCCAATTAGAGTGGAGATTCATTTTGGGATTTGGTCCGACATATGTATGACGTTTTGCACATACATAAGCATTTAACTTTAGCTTGTGTTTTTGAGTAAGTATATATTTAATTCTGTTTATATGTTTATGCATTGAAATATGATTATGTCTATCCCGAACTCATTCTTCCAGGGCCAGTCACGTTATGAATTCGCCTTGACTGTATCCAATATGTAACAATTTAGTCTGTTTAAATGTTAACAGACAAACTGACAAGTCAATAAAGGCTAAATTTTGTAATTTGTATGTATATATGCGTGGGTATATTAATCTGTATATGTGTCTGTTTGCCAATGTTTGTGAATATACTCGTCTATTTTTCCATGTATGGATGTTTGTAGGTTTATTTATGTATGCATTCTTTCTCTTCCTCGTTTAATATAGGAATAACCTTTTAAATCTACTAAATTGTTAAACAATTTTTTAAAAATTTCGCAACAAAAATAAAGTAGATATAATAGTTAATTAATAATGTTGATCTCAATTTAATCAAATTTTAATACCAATGCCCACCAAGATTATTTTTAAGTCTGCCCACATATTCTCCAAATTAGAAGTTGCTTTACTCTGATTGGTCCACATTGTACATACAACAATGCCTCCCTCATTAAAGGGGTTTTGTTTGTTTTTAACCTTTTAAAACCATTCAATTTAAAATAAACCACATCACTTGGCAAGAAACAAAAAGTGTTGAATCAAAATAGCTAATTTTGTAGTGATATTGTAACATATCCATGTTATAATTTTTGAATAAATATTATCAGCTCTACTGATTGTATTGAGCACTTTTTTAAAAATAGTGTTTCTTTGGACAAGGAATATTATTCCACCCATACTTGAATATATATATATATTTATATGAAAAAGGAATAAGGTTGTTTCAACGATAGAAATTGGTATAGAATAAAAAGTGTGAGAGGCTGTGAACGTTTTCTTTAAAGTGTATATTTATTGTTGTTGTTATTATACATGTTATGATACATTAAGTGTCCATAATGGTATTTGTGACGCTACGCGTGTTTCGAGTCTAAGATTGACTCTCTTCAGGCAAATAGATTTGTGTCTTTACGTATCGAGTTCCTTTTGTTTCTGGTGGCCAAGTTGTTGTTTTATAAATAAGTAGAAAAAAATAAGAAAATAATTAAAATCAGAAAAATAAAATAAGATAAAATAAATCAAACGTTGGCATGTTGAATAGTGTGTGGTTTCTCACATCAGCATGTGTATAAATGGATAAACAGATAAATAAACAGATGAATGAATCAAGTGTTTACCTCAATTTAAAATGATTTTGGTCTGGGGGTTACCTTTTTTGTACGTCAAAATTATCTTCTAGTCGCCTTTGCTTATCTACAATCCTTTTCATCGGTTAGTTGGTGTTTTCATTGCTTTGACGGTGTTTTGAATTTGGTGTGTGTGTGTGTGTGAGAGAGAGAGAGAGAGAGAGAGAGAGAGAGCGCGTTTTTTCATTTCGTTTTTATGTTTTAGAATTGTTTTTTATGGGTCATCTGGTTCTTTTTTTATTGTTTGGGATTATCTTTTGAATTTGGTGTGTGTGTATGTATGTGCGTGTGTATGTGTGTGTGTGCGTATGCATGTTTGTGTATGTATGTTTTTTGGTGTGTGTGTTTTTCATGTTGAGCAAAGGTTTGTATTTTTTTTTAATCTTTCTTCCTGCATTATTAATATTTCGTAATCTGTATTTTGATAAATAGGTATAATATTGAATTTGCCATCACTACATTCATGCAGATGTTGGGAAACATATAATTTCCTGTTATATAATAATCGTATATTACTTTTATGAAGAGATATTCTATTATTCAAGCATTGTGTCGTTCCCACGTATATCTTTGCGCATTTGTCGCATTTTAGAGCGTAAACTACATTTTTCGAGTTGCAGCTCAGATTCGATTTTATTTCGAATGTAAATGTGTTTTTGAACTGGAAGTATTTTCCTTCTATTATTATGTTGCATACTCCACATCTTTTTTTTTTGTTGCATTTTTTTGATCCGCTGTGTTGTGTGTTGTTCGAATTTCGATGAGGTTCGGATGTCTTATAAATTTTGGGGCTGGCGTTTGCTGTTAATTATTTTGGTTGTCTTTAAGATTTCTTTTATTTTTTCATTATTGTTGAGTAATTCCATGTGGGCTTTGATCTTTGTGAATAATTCTGGGTTGTTTTTGTTGTGGGTGGAAACGTAAGCTAGAATGTTTTCTTCTTTTTCATGTTTTTCTTGTTATTGTTGTTTTTGGGGAGGGGGCTTCCAGAGGGATTCTAATGGTATTTTTTCTGCTAGTTGGAAACCCTTGTCTATTAGTGAGGTTGGGTATCCTCTTATTTGTAATGTTTTTCGTAGTTTTTCTAGGCGTATTTTACTGAGGGTTTTGTCAGTTACTATCGTGAAAATTCGTCGTGCTAGGGAATAGGGGATGGATTTTAAACAGCTTTTTGGATGGTGACTCTTGAAGTGCAGGTAATGTTGGGTGTCTGTGGGCTTGTGGTAAACGACTGTGATGATGTGATTGGTTTCGTTTTTTATGGGTATGTCTAGGAACGGTAATTCTGTATAACTGCATTCTAGCGTGAACTTGATTTTGGGGTGCAGGAGTTGTAGTATATTGTGTAGTTTGTTTATGTCCCCCCCCCCCATGTTGATTTCTAAAAGATAAAACAGTCATTAAAGAATCTCTTCAATGATTTCGTGAATTTTGTTTTTATGTTTTCCCCATATTTATGTCCGATTTGGTTGTATAGGTTTTCCTCTAGATATGCTAGGGTGAGTGTTGCATATGTCGGTGCTATTTTTGTTCTCATCGCGATACCTGTTGTTTGTATATCATTTTTGTTGTTAAACTGGAAGGAATTGTTGTGTAAAATTAGATCTATACTTTGTAAAATAAATTCTTTTATGAAGCTTGTGGGGTATTTTTCTATTCAAAATTTCCTAGTTCATGGGGTATGTTGCTGTACAAGCTGTTTACGTCAAAAGTTACTAAGAGTGTATCTGGGTCTACTTTTTGTGGCATGAAGCTTAGGAAATGTATGCTGTCTCTGATGTAACTTTTTAATTTTGTGGTGTATGGTTGTAATCTTTTATCAATTAAATTGCTCAGTCTGCTTGTAAGGCAGGCTGGTCCTGCTACAATTGGTCTGAATTTAAGGTCACTGGGGTTTGGGGTGTGGATATACTCCAATTTTTGTTCCCGGGTAGCTGCTTTAATTGTGTTTGATATGTGTAAAAATTCCTGGTTTTGGAAGTAAAGTCTGTTAGAAAACCTTATTCTTTTTTCGTTAATATTCTACTGTGTGTAAGGCAGAGTTTTTTTTTTATTTTTGATGTGATGTTTTCATCTATATTCTGGTTGATCTTTTTTGTAGTTCTTTTCGTCTCCTAGCATATCTTGAATATTTGTTTTGTAATAAATTTTATTCATAATGACTACAGCACTGCCTTTGTCTGCTTCCTTTATTATTATATCATTGTTCTTACGGATTTTTTCTAGTGCTAGTCTTTGCTTGTGTGTGAGATTGCTATGGGTATTGCATTTGTTTTGAAAGCCTATATCCCAGATTTTTTCAAAGAATATGTTCATTTCATTTGAATTATTGTTTTCGTCAGGGCAATATTTAGATTTATTTTTCAGTTATCGGTAGTGTTGTTTTTGTTGTGTAATGTTTCAAGAAGTCTAAATTTCCGTTCGAATGCTTTAAGATCTTTTTTTTACTTCTATAATGTTCTTTATATGGGTGGGACAGAATTTTAGATCTAACGTTTTTTTAACGGATTTTTGACCAATATATATATATATTGGTCATAAATCCGTTAAAATCGGCTTGGAGGTAAATTTCAAAGGATCCTATTAATATCAACGGATTTACAAAGCCACTGTTAAAGGGTTACGGATAATATTAATATCAAAATAAACTGGTTAAACATAAGTTAAAATTTAAAACAAGAAGAAAAATAGATTTAAGAACGGTAAGTTGTTATATAATATAATCAAATTATATGGCAAATAAAAAGAAATAATACAACTATTTTAAGGAAATTTAATTTTATATTAATTATCAGGAAATTAAATCAAATTTAAATCTCTGATGCCATTAATACCAAAACAAACAGGTTAAATATTACTTGGGTTGAAATTAAAACATAGAACTAGAAGGAAAATAGATTTAAGCACGGGAAGTTATTATATAATACTAGCAGTATAGCCCGGCGTTGCTCGGGTGTAATGAAAACTTTAAAACTAATACATGGTCCTGGAGCTCAGACTCTTTGGACGTTGGCACGAAAGACTAAAAAGCAATAGTTGTCTCCAGTTAAAGCGAAACCGTAGACTGAAAGAAAAATGAATGGATGTAAGTCAAATTTTGATTTCCTGGTATTGATATCAAATTTTCTGCACTATTGTAAGAACTGCAACCTTGAAATTTCTAAATATCGTTTCTTATGTCTTTGTCTATGAGTGTATCAAATTTGATTAAAATCGGACCACTCCTTCTATAACCCGATTTTTTCGATTATCGATTTTCGATATTTATCGGGGGTACCACGACACAAGACCTAGCTAAGAACACTTGCAGATGTTTATAGTACAACTGTGTACATTTTCAAGAAAATCGGTTCAGCTGTTTCAGAATCTATAGGTAACGGACACCCATACACACACACACAGACACAGACACACACACACACACACACAGACAAAGTTCTGTTTATATATAAGTTTAGATTAGATAATTTAATTATATGACTAATACGAAGAAGTAAAACAACTATTTCAACGAATTTTAATTTAAGATTAAAATCATCGCTGATGAGACGGGTGTTAAATTTACTCATCGAAATAGCCATCTGCCTTTTGTCCTTTTTTTTTGTTTTTTTACAATAACCATTTTTTTTAAACAATTAACCATTTTTCGTCTCCGTTCGACAGTTCCTAATGTCCGGGCCATAATCTACCTTACAAGATCTGTTTACAAAGTCGAAAACGAAACTGTTGTTTCAAATGTTGTGGAGTACATGAACAACATCCAGCAGCCGAACAAACCACCGTACCGTATCGTTCCACCTGTTTTGCAATTCCACGCCGACGAGATAGAAAAAAATGTCGGTCTCTTCGGGAAATACATCAAGTTCGACCCTTCGGATGGCATGAATGGCTGTTTCCTTGCTATAATCGCAAGGGAGGTAAGTAAGTACAAAATAACACATTCTAAGACGGTATCGCTTGTGTATTACTGTTGGGGCGCTCTCCACTTTTTTCTACAGTAATGAACTGTTCTAAGCACTACATAAAGTAGTAGTGATGATACCTCGGGAAGTACCTAGGAAGTCAGTCGAGGAAGTAAGCCGAGTGAACAAGTCAGTCGGGTATTTCCAGTATTAGACCGGAAGTGTTCTATTTGTCAATCTCTTGCGTCTCTACGACAATACGTTCTACTAAATCCTTGTTCTGTATTCGACTAACCGCCTCTTTTGTAAATACTTCTCTTCCTGGTAATACACCTACTTTATACTATTACGTTGTTTGTATTTATTTCATAATAATACTGTACATGCAGCATAACAATTACTAATCAGGTCCGGGGCATACTACCCACAAACCGGGAGTCCGAAGCTTCATCGGGAGACACGATCAATGCTATATGACCTCCGCTATCTTATCAATATTTGCGTTTTTTTCTACCTGCATTTATATACATTTCAAATTAAACTAAACACAAATGAGTATTAAATTTCAACTGTAATTTAATACGATATATTTACTTTTGCAGTTGTTGCAACAAAGTTGAGAAAACTTCTAATAAATTATTAAAAAAAAAGAATTTTAACTAAAAATTAAAATACAATAAAAATTTACGCTATTTACATTGTTCGGACTGTTGTCCTCATCCTCGTTGTCATATTCACGACGTTTCGGTCATTGTACGCCCCGACCTTCTTCAGGTGATTGGAATTTCGAACTGAACCCTTTATTTTGTTCACTGGTTCTAGTTCCACGAGCCATGCTTCTTCTAGATGGTCCTGGGCATGACGGTAAAATGCATCCAGCAGCAATGCCTCTGATTGGGAGGTTGTGAGGAGCATGGAACCACCTCTTAATTGCTGTTGTTTCCAGGTCCACCCTGACCCGGAGTGGTAGCACCTGTTAGGATCCCAGCTATGAGCAAATAGTTTATCCCCAAACTGGGGTCAAAATACTATGGAATTATAAAAATACATTTTATAGAAATATATACATAAAAGTTGACTTTTAAAATCTGACTAAATCAACCTTCTCACTATAACCGAACCTTAAAAAAAATAAACAATACCTTAAAACCCCACCTTTTTGGCATTAAATAACAAACAGAGGTTGATATACCGTCAATCAAAACTCAAACTCAAATTCTCTTGAATGTCACAGTATTAGTTATCTCCCTTTGACTCGACTTCCCAATTTTTTTGTTCACATTTGTTGTTGTCAGGTGTTGAATTCGCAACTCTTTGAATCTAACCAATGCTTTTATCCACTGGGCCATGCGTCTTTGAGGAATTCAGGGTATTAATTTTTTGGACTCATAAACCAAATGTCTCAGTAACCGGTCCTGGATATGACGGTAAACCACATCCGGCAGCAAGGCTTCTGATTGGGAGGTTGTGAGGAGAATAGAACCACCTCTTAATTGCTGTTGTTCCCAGGTCCACCCCACCCCGGAGTGGTAACACCTGTTAGGGTCTCAGCTATAGGCAAATAGTTAACCCCTAAACTGGGCTCAACATACTATGAAAGTGTAAAAAGACTTTTATAGAAAAATATACATTCTTGAAGGAAAGATATTACCAACAATACATTTTTGAAGAAAAAATTAGTACCATAACACGTTTTTGAAGGAAAAAATTTATTCTCAGCAAAACAATTTTGAATACAAAACTAGAAGACATTTTCAGCTTTCTAAAATAAAAAAGAATAAAAACAAAAAATATTTGATTAAAATCTCACTAAATCAACCTTCTTACTATAACCGAACATTAAAAAAACAATACCTTAAAACCCCACCTTTTTGGCATTAAATAACCCACAGAGGTGTTGATATGCCGTTAAACAAAACTCAAACTCAAACTCAGTAACCATTTCTTTTTACCAGAGCTCATATTACAATCTTGTTTGTGTTTTTCTCTAACATTCCATATTACTGGCTCCCATATCTCGAGTTCATGTTCGGTTCGCAACTTGATGTAAATTGGCTGTCTGTCGCCAATCGAACGCATTATACATTTTTCCAGTGTCTGAAAGCGTTTATTGAGGGTGGACCAGAAACTGATCATCTCTGGTCGGGTCGGCTCAATGGGTGGCGGGGTATGATGTTGAGAGACCCGAAACCTCCTAGTGATCCACGCAAAGACATCACTGACGACACCCTCTAGCACCCTCACTACGGTGCGTATGTTTAAAAAAATAGCATATGCGCTGTTTCCTTAAGTTTTCTTATTTTCTAGTGCTGTTCCCTATATATTATTTCACCTTCATCTTACAAGGGGCGGTGACTTTTTTCTCCATACGCCTGAAGAAAGCCGGTGCGTACAACGTCTGAAACGACCTGAATATTACAACTGAGATGCAAATAACAGTCCGAACACCTCATCTCAGAAATATATACAAATAATAAATAAAAAATAATTAACAACAAAGCAGGTAAACAAATTCTTCGTTAAGTCCACATTTGTTTCCTTAACTTTAAACATTTAGGCCTGTCAACTGCGTTTAGCATGAAATAGGCTATCAGCTTAGGGTGTTGTCTTCAACACACACACACACACACACACACACACACACACACACACACACACACACAGACACACACACACACACATATATATTTATATATATTCGGATGCGTATATATGTATAGGTCTATGTTTGCGTGTGTGTGTATGTGTCTATCTTTTTTATCTATCTATCTATCTATCTATCTATCTATTTATCTATCTACCTATCTGTCTATTTTAGTCTATCCATATCTATCTATCTATCTATCTATCTATCTATCTATCTATCTATCTATCTCAGTCTGTTCATATCTATCTATCTATCTATCTATCTATCTATCTATCTGTCTATTTTAGTCTATCCATATCTATCTATCTATCTATCTATCTATCTATCTATCTATCTCAGTCTGTTCATATCTATCTATCTATCTATCTATCTATCTATCTATCTATCTATCTATTCAACCAAATGAGCTCGCACACACACACACACACACACACACACACACACACACACACACACACACACACACACACGCACCTGCCTTTTGATCTAGCTTTGTTCACTATCTTGATCTTTTATACGTTTTCTTGATTTTTGGTGTTAGTAAATTATTTTTATCTATTTTTGTTTTCTTTTTCTTAACTGGCAGTTTTTTTTGTTTAGATTTTTGTAATATATATATATATATATATATATATATATATATATATATAGGGGATATTTTTCAATGAATGCCATAATAAATCTATTGAATTCATTGACAGAGATAATCTTGACGAGCTAGAATGTGTTTCTTAGAAACTTGAGGTCGGATAATAAATCATTTCAATTTTTTCTATCTATCTATCTATCTATCTATCTATCTATCTATCTATCTATCTATCTATCTATCTCAGTCTGTTCATATCTACCTACCTAGCTAGCTAGCGAGCTTTATTATTTTTTCGTTCTTTTATAATTTTTTTTATTTTTGTTGGTAAATTCCTTTTTCCTGTTTTCGTTTCCTTTTGGTTACCAGACTTTTCTGTTGAATATTTGTGATAGAGAATAAAATTTTAAATGCAGTTTTTACTTCTGCAATATATGCGTGACTCCTCAGGAATGAATTGCGTTCTTTCGGTGACTGCTTCTATACAACACGTTAAAATTTTCCTTCTCTGATTCCATGCGCCTAGGGCTTAGGGGGTAGCGTCTCCGACTGACACCAAATCGGTCGTGTTTCGATCCCGGTCAGATGCATGTGGATGTGTCTAGCCACATTGATAAGCTGTGATACAGCGAAACAGGCTTGTATGTGGATGACGAATATAGTATGCTCTCATTACGATTGACCTCTGGAGAAGAAAATTTTAAAAACAGCTACCACTTTTGCGATATATGCGTGACTCTTCAGAAATGAATTGAGTTCTTTTAGTGACTGACGTGTGTATACGCTGCTTCTATACAACACGTTAAAATTTCCCTTCCGTTATTGCATGCGCTTATGGCGTAGCGACTCCGACTGACACCAAATCGGTCGAGTTTCGATCTCGTCGAGAAGCAAGTGGATGTGTCTAGCCACACCGATGAGCTGTGATACAGCAAAACAGGCTGACAAATATATATATATATATATATATATATATATATATATATATATATGCTAGCAATGTTAAATAACCAGTACGGCTTATTCTATGCTAAGAAAGAAAGTGAATATAAATAATTTTAAAACTGAGTTTTAATATTCCTTGAAAATACTGGAAAATATAAGCATATTAACTAGTACAAATAATATGATTATATTATAAGGAATAAGATGCTTTATAAATTTTACTTTAAAGTAAATTATTTAGCTGTAGTTAAAGAGGGCAATATGGATGAATTCAGATCGCAGGTAGTGTTAAGTTCTATGAAAAACTATATTTTTGGGATTATTTTTCTTTCTAAAAGAAATGGCGACGATTGTTTCATGCTTCAACACACTGTTCGGGCAATGAAGATTGTATAAACGAGAATGCCACTGCTGGGTATTGACCTAATGTCCACTTTTGGATTTGCATATGCTCTGTATCTGATACTAAAGAATTTAATCACTAAGCATACCTTATGCTCTCGTTATCCTGCTATGCTCTCAATTTAATAAACAGTGGACGCTTCTGCGATTTACGCATTATTCTTTGGTCATGATTTGAGTTCTTGTCTGCTGGCGTGTGTATACACCGCATATATAACACGCTTAAATTTCCTTCGCTCTCAGCCGTGCGCCGATAGCTTCCGGGTGGGATCTCTGACTGATGCCAAATTGGTTGAGTTTCTATCCCGGCTGGAAGCAATCGGATGTCTGGACATATTATCCTCCGTCGATGGCATTATTCGGAGTTTTATGCATTACACAATCATGATGTGCACATTACGAACTGTCTGTTGAAATGATTTGAATTTAAATTCACTCGTTGTTCATAGCAGTCAAATCTTATAACGTTTGGGGAACTATCTTTTAATTTATCAAGAGTAAAATATAAATAAACAAAAACCACATAGAGATAAAAAAAAAATTAAAAGAAAATGCAAGAAAATGAAATCAAAGAAGCGTAATTCATAATAATTAACAGTAATATTTGTGGAAAGAAAGAAAGAAAGAAAGAAAGAAAGAATGAAAGAAAGAAAGAAAGAAAGAAAGGGACTGAAACAGATAGATAGATAGATAGATAGATAGATAGATAGATAGATAGATAGATAGATATGAAAAGCCTGAGATAGATAGATAGATAGATAGATAGATAGATAGATAGATAGATAGATAGATAGATATGAAAAGACTGAAATAGATAGGTAGATAGATATGAAAAGACTGAAACAGATAGATAGATAGATAGATAGATAGATAGATAGATAGATATGAACAGACTGAGATAGATAGATAGATAGAGAATGAGAAAGAAAGAGGCAAACCTATTGAGGAATCTGTATCAATCAGGATCTAAAAATTTAAGTAAATATTTTTTATGCGATCATATGGTCATTAATTCACTTTATATATATATATATATATATATATATATATATATATATATATCCTAAGATGAGGTAGTATTTACATTATTAGGACTTTGGTCTTCATTTTTGTTGCCATTTGTACGACGTTTCGGCCGTTGTATGCCCCGGCTTTCTTCGGATGCTAGGAATTTCGAACCAAACCATTTAGTCCAACCACTGGGGTATATGAACTCCATTTCTTGCCTAAAACCTCTTTTGGTAGTCATGAGTTATCTCTCTCTAACCCTGTAAGTTACCTTAAGGACACATGGCTCAGTGGATATAGACATTCTTGTGACTTGACCCAAAGAGTTATGAGTTCAAACCATGCTACAGCAGTAGTGAATAAGTAACTTACAGGGTTAGAGGGAGATAACTAATGATTACCAGAAGAGGCTCTAGGCAAGGAATGCTTGTAATAAAGGGTTCAGTTCAAAATTCCTACCATTTAAAGAAGGCCGGAGCGTACAACGGCAGAAACGTCGTACAAATAGCAACACAGATGAAGGCAATAGTCTGAATAATGTAAATACTCTCTCTCTCTCTCTCTCTCTCTCTCTCTCTCTCTCTCTCTCTCTCTCTCTCTCTCTCTCTCTTATATATATATATGTATATAGGATGTTCGGGTTAAATTTAATATTTTTTAAAAAGCAAACAAAGTTAATATCTAATCCAAAAATTAATTTCATGGAAAAATTAAAAAATGTGGCATACAGGTTATAATAATTAAAATAAAATCAACTCAAAGAAGCCACCCTGAACGTCTCCCACAGCCTCGACATGATTCTGAAATCTGCCATATGTAGCCTTCACAGTGTCCCTATGGAGAGCATCAAACGCATCTTTAATCCTGCCAATAAGCTAGCAATTGGTGCTACAGGCTGTGAAGTTGCTGGGTTTGTTTTTTTTTTTTTTGGTTTTTTTTCAAAAATTAATAAAATGTCAGTTACTGATTCTCTTTCGTTAATTTCCGGAACTTTACGGAACATTAACTGTTTACACTGCGATACACTTTCAGAGCCGGGATGATTATTAACGATAAATCAGAAAATTGTGTATATAAAACTTGATTCGGCATTGATTAAACTATAAAATTATTAAAACGGATTAGATCAATTGGTGGCCCCCCCCCCCATGAATCTTCGAGTCGTGCTCTGAAGGATAACACACACACACACACACACACACATATATATATATATATATATATATATATATATAAGTTCTGGAAATGATGATAGGAGAGGCGTTTTTGTCTCTTGAATTCAAATAAAAGTCACCAGATTAACTAGTCTAAAAATTCTGTACAGTTCAGTAGTAACAATGAAAAATTACACAACGACAAAAGCTCAAAATAAACGCCATACTTTTCTTTTTAATTCCCTGGGTGTTTGCATAATTGTGAGTATATAAAATATTGCGCAGAGAAACTGAGTTGTATCAAACGGTGAGGAATTATAATGCACACACACACACACACACACACACACACACACACACATATATATATATATATATATATATATATATATATAATCCAAAAGGATAATCAGCTAGGTAAATCCCTAAAACCCGATCCTAATTAATATCAATTTCATTAATATTAAAATTGATCAAGATGGAGGGCGGGCTCAGTTCAATTATTAGGTTATCCCAAAAGTTCGTAAACACTTGCAAAAAATTGAAATTTTACTCGCCAACTAATCTAAGGTTACCAGAAAACACTTGCAAAAAACTTTCGGTTGATCAGAGCCGGGTACTTTTGCTTCAACTTTTCGTAGACCTGCTCAAGTTGCTGACAGTAAAGTTCGGCATTGATGGCACGACCGTTCGGAACCAACTGAAAATGCACGATTCCTTCAAAGTTCCACCAAACGCACAACATGGCTTTCTTGCCAAATCGATCTTGTTTTGGAACCGACGGTGTCTCTTACTTTTTCTGAACCCATCGCTTGTCTTGATTGTGCTGGACCAGATAGACCCATTTCACAAGTGTTTACGAACTTTGGGGACAACCTAATATTATATTTTAATTACAGAGCCAAATATAAAATAAAACAAAATTTCGATGTTTAAACTCGCTGAATAGCCATCTCTACGAGGACATCATCGCGCCTTCAGCAACGAAATATTTATTTAAACAAATTCAAACGACAAAACATTTTATACCCCAAAAAATTTCCCTCCACAGGAAAGTAAAATGGGATGGGATTAATAATTTTTGAATTTAAAGAAGTAAACAGGGAAGCAGACAGATACCTATGTCTAGAAGATACTCCACTCCCTTATCTGAGTTGAGAGTTTAAAAGTTGAAATTTAGCCATGTCTGGGGAATAGAGGTGATAGGGGGAACGAAAGGTAAAAGGAAAGAAGAAAAAGGAAAGGAAAGGAAAAAAGAAAAGGAAAAAGGGGGAAGGGGTGGTTGACAGGGAAGTAAGCTAAAAAAAGAAAAAAAAATTCCCATAGAAACAAAGGAAATGCTATCCACATAAAATTTTACTCAAACTCGTGCAACCATTATATATATATATATATATATTGCCATCCGCAGACAAATCTGTTTCGCTGTATCACAGCTAATCAGTACGGTTAGAATCCGATTGCTACACAACTGAGGCTCGAAACCCGACCAATTTGGCGTCAGTCGGCGACTCTACCCATGGGACACGGGGCGTTCGGTGGAAGAAGGTAGTCTTTTTAGCGCATATCATATTACGCGTCCAATAGCTAGAGTGCTCAAATTCATTTTTACTGAATGAGCGATGAATATCTTTACATATATATATATATATATATATATATATATATATATATATATATATATATGCAAACATGTTACGGAAATAAACGAATTTTAACGAAACTTGGTTATAAGCAACCGACAATTTGAAATGAATTGTTCAAATAATAATGTTCAAACAATTCATTTCAAATATATATATATAATGGTTGCACGAGTCTGAGTAAAATTCTATGTCTTTTAAACTTTTAAATTTCTGTACGTTTAAATCGCCATTTTATGATATCATTGTTTTAATTCATTTTAAAGGAGCTTGAGCAAACTTATTCACCAACCTTGTGTTCTGTACACAGGGTAACCAAAAAATGTATTCACTCTTTAAATGACACTAAATACGTTCTTTGTTGGCTTACAGAGAAGATTAACGGTTTAAATGAAATATTAAATGAAATTAAATTCATGTTTATAAATATTCAAACTGACGGCTACTACTTTCCAAACATAGCTAAGTAAGTATATTTGTGGTGTGTAGATAGGTAGTAGTAAAGCGTATTGAAATATACCCTTTCCTCTTTATTTATAAAATGACGGAGAAAATCTCTTTCTCTTTTTCTCTCAACACATACAACCTTTCCTGATATTCATTCTTTCTTGTTTCTGGTAATCTACATTTTAACCGAGGCATAGCTTATGTAGTCAACTGACGTCATGCAAAAGTCAACCAATGACTAACACTCCCACCAAAATTAGATCAGAAACGCGTTAAAAATATAAAAAGAACAATGAACACGTGCATAGCCTCTTTAGTTGGTCCCAGTCCATTAACATGCGTGCGGAAGTTCGTGTTAGCCGTCGGAGATTCAATGAACACACCAACCAGCCAAAAGAAAATTAACTCCGTGTAAACCATAGATGTACTGAATTAATTTTCATTAAAAGAAAATGCAAAAACCAAAGAATTAATTCAAAAATGCAATCCACACACTCAAATACCAGAAACATAATACAACGTAGCACAAACAGCAACTTCATACTACATTCCACCGGACACATACATGTAGGAACAAATAAGCTATATTTGCATGAATGCACAGAAGAAAAACTCTTTATAACCTGAATACAGCAATATGTATATAATAATGAACATTCACGTGAATACCACAATGACTTAAACAAGAAACATATGAAAGACACAAAAAATAAAAAGGGCAGAAATTATAATCATTCACATATAACAAAAGATTTAATCTTATGGAGTCAGCACAAATAAAATTGTGGTATAGTTAATAAAACTTGGCCTTTACTCATTTAACTCAACCTCATTTACATCATACGTGACCCCAATGTAACCTGAACATAGAGCTTTAAAACTTATCACGAAATAAATATTTCAACAATAGAGAAAATATAAAAAGAATAGTGAACACACATGCATAGTCACTCTTTAGTTGATCCACATTTGCCCACTATGCATATGGCATACATGGCAGCCATTGGAGATTCAAGCAACACACCAACCAACTAAAAGAAGTCTACCTCTGTGCAAACCAGAGCTGTGCTTAAATAATATTCACAAAAAGAATATGCAGAAAACCAAGGAATGAATTCATGACTACAATCCACGCACGCAAATACTGAAACATAATATAACATAGTACAAACAGGGACTTGATACCACATTCCACCTGACACACATGGGGAAAAAAATTGCTGTATTTACAAGATAATACATATATACAGAAGAAAAACTCATTATAACCTATAAACAGCAATACATCTAAACTTATTTATAAATGGAACTTTGTCTGTGTGTGTGTGTATCCGTTTCCTATAGACTCCGAAATGGCTGAACCGATTTTCTTGAAATTTTGCACAGTTGTACTATAAGCATCTGCGAGTGTTCTTACCTAGATTTTGTGTCAAGGTAGCCCGATAAATATCGAAAATCGATAATCGAAAAAATCGGGTTATAGAAGGAGTGGTCCGATCTTAATCAGATTTGATACACTCATAGACAAAGACATAAGAAATGATATTCAGAAGTTTCAAGGTTGCATCTCTTACAATAGTGCATAAAATCGATAATATATATGGCATGACGTGTGTGTGTGTGTGTGTGTGTGTGTGTGTGTGTTTATTTATCTGTATGTCCTTTACAAATATCCACAATTTTTATCCGATTCTCACCAAACTTCACAAATATTCTTTAGGCTGAGTCTGAGCTCAGGACAATGGATTAGTTTTAAGCTTTCATTATACCCGAGCAACGCCGGGCTAGACTGCTAGTATATAATAATGAACATTCACATGAATACTACAATGACACATAAAAATATATCAAAGACACAAAATACAAAAGGACAGAAACGATAATCATTCACATATAACAAAAGATGTAATCTTATGGAGTCAGAAAAAATAAAAATGGTGGTATGGTTAATAAAACTTGGCCTTTATTCACTTATTATCTCAACCTCATCTAAATCATACGTGACCCCAACATGACCTGAACACACAACCTTGAAACTTATCACAAAATAAATATATCTAAACTTATTTATAAATGGAACTCTGTGTGTGTGTGTGTGTGTGTGTCTGTCTGTCTGTCTGTGTGTATCCGTTACCTATAGACTCCAAAACGGCTGAACCAATTTTCTTGAAAATTTACACAGTTGTTCTATAAGCGTCTGCGAGTGTTCTTAACTAGGTTTTGTGTTGAGGTACCCCCGATAAATATCGAAAATTGATAATCGAAAAAATCGGGTTATAGAAGGAGTGGTCCGATTTTAATCAAATTTGATACACTCATAGACAAAAACATAAGAAACGATATTCAGAAGTTTCAAGGTTGCAGTTCTTCCAATAGTGCAGACAATTTTATATCGATACCAGGAAATCAAAATTTGATTTGCATCCATTCATTTTTCTTTCAGTCTACAGTTTCACTTTAACTGGAAACAACTATTGCTTTTTAATCTTTCCTGCCAACGTCCAAAGAGTCTGAGCTCCAGGACCATGGATTAGTTTTAAAGCTTTCATTACACCCGAGCAACGCCGGGCTATACTGCTAGTCAACAATAGAGAATAGGCTCAGTGGAGATATTTTAACTTTGGTTAAAAAAAACTCTGTATAACCTGAATACAGCAATACATATATAATAATGAACATTCGCATGAATACCAAAATGACACATAAAAATTATATCAAAGATACAAAATACAAAATGGCAGAAATGATAATCATTCACATATAACAAAAGATGTAATCTTATGGATTCAGAACAAATAAAAATGGTGGTATGGTTAATAAAACTTGGCCTTTATTCACTTATTATCTCAACCTCATCTAAAACATACGTGACCCCAACATGACCTGAACACACAACCTTGAAACTTATCACAAATATATTAACAGCAGTGAATAGGCTAAGTTGAGGTATTTTAATATTGGCTAAAAAACAAATACCTGATGAATAACAACAATTAAGCTCAAACCTTCAGATGATAGTAGCAAAAGCTTCAATTCATCAAACAATAATCATATACTTGGCCTTTATTCACTTATTATCTCACGTCTATACCATATATTTTGGGGGAAAACTTATATTGGTTGATATAACAAACGAAATTACGAAATTATATTTTTTTGTTCATATAAAATATTTTCTGATTTAAAAGTGTCTTTCTCTTTTCCCCTTCAGATGGAAAGTAAGAATACGTCCCTGGGCCATGTCATCAGTCAGCATTCCCCATGTGTTGAAAAATCGAGCGGCTCGAATAGCGTTCATTTAAGCCCAACTAAAAATCAACGCGATTCTAACGATTCTTGCTGGGCGTGGACACAGCTTGGCTCCACTCGTGAAGTAGATAAACTACTGAACAGTAACGGAACTAAAAAAGATGACTTGACAAAACAAAGACATTTTACGGACAACAAGACCTCAATGTCGCACAGACTTCCGACGCTGAAATCACAAATGAAATTGCATGGTTCAATCCCGAGGCTACAACGAATGTACAATACAAAATTAACAACAAAGCAATCGACTGGACATAAACCGATTTTCTTGTCAGAACACAAAAAGATAATTAACCATCCAAAACCATTTCGGTAAAATAAATAAATAAATAAATCTTGCCTATGATATTAACCATCAAAATGTACTGAATTAGTATAACCAATTAAACACAAGATTTAGTAAATAAAAGCGACTAACAAAGTTTGTTTTTATTATTTAAAGCTGACTTTTCGTTACTAAAAGTGAACTGAAATTATTTTTTTATTTTTAATCGTGTCACCCTAAGCAAGGCATTCCACTGCCACTATAGGGCAGGGGGTTACATAGAGGGATTGGGTATAGGAAATGTCAGAAGAAGGGTGATAGACGACTTAGGATGTACATAGTGAGAGAGTTGGAGAGAGTGGGTGTGAGTTAGTGTGTTAGGATGTTGCAGAAAATAAACTGAAAAGCTAGGCAAACTTTTAGATTCTTCAAATGGCGGGAAATAATTCAAGAATATTAAGAAAACAGATTTTTTTTTATAATCGTGTCGCCCCAAGCAAGACATTTTACTACCACTGTTGTGCAGGGGGTTACATAGAGGGATTGGGTATAGGAAATGTCAGAAGGAGGGTGATAGACGACTTAGGATGTACATAGGGAGAGAGTTGGTGAGAGTGCGTGTGAGTTAGTGTGTTAGGAGGTGTCTATTGACCCTACATTTAAATTCCTGGAGGTTGTAGCCGTCGGGGAAGCAAGCATGCAGTAGGGAATTCCACAGGCGGGAGGTGCGAGGAAAGAAGCTGTTGGAGTAGAAATTGCGGTTACATTTCATCGGTTTCACAGTAAAAGGGTGGGACCTAGTTGCCAATCTAGTATCTCGTGAAAATTCACATCTAGGGGGCACCAGTGATTTAAGTTCGTCAGAGCAGAAGCCATGAAAGTATTTATAGAAGAGGCACAGGGAAGCCACGCCACGCTGGTGAGAGAGAGACTGCAGGCGGTCAGCCAAGTCGGTATCAATCACATTACAGATCCTTCGCTGTATTTTGTCAAGAACCCCGATGAGAATAGAAGGGGCACCAAACCAGATGTGGCAGCAGTACTCAATACACGGGCGGATGGTAGATTTATATATGTGCAGGATAGATTCAGATGGAAAGAATTTCCGGGCACTGCACGGAGAGCCGACTTTCATAGCAGCGGACCTAGCAGTGAATTCGACGTAGTCATTCCACTTGAGGTCCGCTGAGAGTGTCAGGCCAAGCAGGCGTAGTGTTTTACTCTCTGGGAGGCAAGCCTGTTCCATACTAATGGGAGGGAGGTGCAGTTGTCTGTGGTGGTTAATTGCCAGCAGCTTCGTTTTGGAAGAATTGAATTTTACGAGCCATTTCTTACCCCAATAGACCACGGATTGGCGGTCCTTTTCAAGCTCGGCAGCGAAGTTCGCCTTGTCACCAACAGCAGATTTTTGATCGAGGCGAGAGTAAACTGTGGTATCATCGGCGTACATGCCTACTTGTGATCTTATGGCATCGGGGAGATCATTAAAGAGCATAGGACCTAGGATAGAGCCTTGGGGGACACCCGCGTTTGTAGGGTTGTTCTGGGAGGCATGTCCGTTTAATACCACCTTTAGTGTGCGGTTATGCAAGTAAAATGTTGTGAATGTTTTAATAGATTAAGATCCAACAGAAAGATAGATAGTAGTTAACAAAATACGATCGATATATCTATCTAAACTTATTTATAAATGGAACTTTGTCTGTGTGCGTGTGTGTGTGTCCGTTACCTATAGACTCCAAAACGGCCGAACTGATTTTTTTGAAAATTTACAGAGTTGTTCTATAAGCGACTGCGAGTGTTCTTAGCTAGGTTTTGTGTCGAGGTAATCAAATTTGATACACTCATAGACACTCATAGACAAAGAGATAAGAAACTATATTCAGAAGTTTCAAGGTTGCAGTTCTTACAATAGTGCAGAAAATCGATAATATATATATAAAAGGCAAGATGTTTGTGTGTGTGTCTGTTTATCTGCCTGTACATCTGTATTTTTCTCAGCCCCGTTATTTTACTTTTTGCTCTAAATAGGTATAATTGTAGTTCTTAGTCTCAGCCATGATACCATTTACTCAGCGGACTTATTTAGCCTTCAAAATTCAGTTTACGACGAAAAATTTATTCGATATCGGTACCAGGAAATCAAAATTTGACTTACATCCATTCATTTTTCTTTCAGTCTACGGTTTCGCTTTAACAGGAAACAACTATTGCTTTTTAGTCTTTCGTGCCAACGTCCAAAGAGTCTGAGCTCCAGGAACATGGATTCGTTTTAAAGCTTTCATTACACCCCAGTGACGTCGGGCTATACTGCTAGTCCTTACTAAAAGTGAAATGAAATTATGCAAGCAAAATGTTGTGAATGTTTTAATAGATTAATATCGAACAGAGAGATAGATGTATACATATAAAACGACAGATAGATAAATATAAGCAAACTGAAATAGACAGACATGTAGGTAGATAGATAAAGAGAAACGAACAGACTATGTCTCCTGATATCCTAGCGCTCTGTGAGACTAATATCAACCCCTCAATTCCCTTCTCTGATTTCCCGATCCCTGGCTATCTTCCCCTCTTAAGGAAGGATTCCACCGTCCAAATGCATGGGCTGGGGGGTCTACGTTAGTGAACATGTCCCTATAGCGAGGGTGACATCTCTCGAATTCCCTGACCACCCATATATGTGTCTTCGCCTGTCACTTCTCAGTTCAGTTAGCTACCTTTTCTTCCTCCACCATCCCCCTCCTCTCCCGATTGCTCCCTGCTAGATAGCATTTCTGACAATATAGATAACTTTACTTCCTCCCACCCATTCGCTCACCTATTTGTGTTCGGAGTTCTTAACGCCCATCATGCTGAGTGGCTAAAAGACTCCGTTACTGATTCAGCTGTCATCCACGCCATGAACTTGCCGTTTCCCAATCCCTTATGCAAATGGTGTATTGCCTCGGGCACTTTCTCATCATCCACTCAGGACACGCCTCTCTATAATATCTATGCTTAACCTCTGTACCTGACTCCTGCCAAGTCTCGCATCTTTGCCCTCTCGGCAACTCCGATCATGCTGTTGTCTCTCTCAATATTTCTCACCACTCTCACTACCCCCAGGATCCCGCTACATACAGGATCTTCTACTGCTACCAAAGAGCTGACTGGGACGCGTTTCGCGATTTCCTATGCGACGGCCCTTGGGGAAAAGTGTTCGATCTCCCAGTTGATGATTGCGCCTCTGAGATTTCGTTCTGGGTGAGATCTAGCATTGATGCCTTCACACCAACCAGGAAGTTTCATCCCACTGGTTCTCTCTTGCCTGTTCGACTGCTATTGCCCACAGGAACCACTACTTCCAACTATTTCGGAGACATGCATTTGAAAACAATAGACGCCATTTACCTTTGCTCGTAATGAGTGCAAGGGGATCCTGAATGACGCCAAGCGGTTGTTTGCTGAGGGAATGAGACAAAGTATAGCCGAGCGCAAGTTCAGCTCCAAGCTCTATTGACGGCTATGCAAACGTGTGCTGAATAACGGCAAATTCTCTATCCCTCCCTTAATCAATGAATTTGAGGTCTTCCCAACATCAGCAAACAAAGCCGAGTGCTTTGTTCGCAGATTCTCATTCAACTCCGCATTTGACTCATCTAGAGTACCCTCACCCGACTTCCCTATTAGAATTGAGGCTAAACTGTACGATGTATACATTACCTCGACAGTACGGGGTTACGGTATTACCGGACGCTTGCATGATCTGATCTATTCTTTTTTAAATAGCCGCATAATGAAGGTCGTCATGAATGGGCATGCTTCCACATCCTACTATACAAACGCTGGTGTCCCTCAGGGCTCTATCCTAAGCCCGATGCTCTTCCTTATTTTCATAAAAGATCTCCCAGTCGAGATCAAGTGCCAAGTAGGCATCTATGCAGATGACACCACAATTTACCCCCGCATCAATAAGAAATCCGGCGAGGCGGACAAACATAATCTCGCTGCTGATCTTGAGAGGGATCTGCATTCTTTGCTAGAATGGGGTAAGAAGTGGCTTGTAAATTTTAATGCGTCTAAGACGAAGCTTCTGTCTGTCAAACATCACAGGCAACCTCTCCTCCCTTCCATAAGATGGACCAAGCGAGTCTCTCCGAGAGCAATACACTGCACCTCCTCGGCCTTACCCTCTCTTCTGATCTAAAGTGGAACCACTACATTGAGTCAATAGCTAAATCCACTGCTAAGACGGTTGGGTTACTGTGTCGAGCCAGGATGTTTTCCCGCCTGAATCCATCCTGCATATATACAAATCAACCATTCGTCCGTGCATGGATTACTGCTGTCATATATGGTCAGGCGCCCCTGCTGTTCAGACTATTGTTCTTGACAATGGCAAATCCTCTATCCCTCCCTTAATCAATGAAGTTGAGGTCCTCACAGCATCAGCCGACAAGGCCGAATGCTTTTCATATTCTCATTCAACTTCACATTTGACTTATCTGAAGTACCCACACCGGACTTCCCTATTAGAACTAAGGCTTTACTGAATTATGTTTATATTACCATGTCACTGGCATGTAAGCTAATATCTAAACTTGACCCACATAAGGCGAGCGGAGGTGATGAAACCCCAGTCATTGTCCTTAGGAAATGTGCACTTGAACTCTCCACTGTCCTCTCTAAATTCTATAATTACTGGCTTTCTGTTTCCTGTTTTCCTGCATGCTGGAAGTTTGCTTTTTTTTAATCATTTCACCCCAAGTAAGGCATTTCACTGCAACAGTTGCGCAGGGGGTGACATAGAGGAAAGTGATGAGAAAGAGTGGTTAGGGGATTACTTGGGGGAAAGTGATGAGAAAGAGTGGTTAGGGGTTTACATAGGGGAAAGTGATAGGAAATGTCAGAAGGAGGGTCTGTGGTTCCTGTATTTAAGAACTCGGGGGAACCCTCAGACCCATCCAACTATCGCCTTATCAGCCTCCTACCGATTTTCGGGAAAGTGTTCGAGGCCATTATTAATGCTGAAATAGTTCATCATCTTACTGCCTATGAACTATTCTCAGACAGGCAGTACGTATTCAGCTTCGCCAGGTCTATGGCCGATATGCTAACAACCATCACGGAGAACATATACCAAGTTCTTGATAAGTACAGCGAGGCTCGTGCTGTTGCCCTGAACATCTCCAAGGCTTTTGATAGGGTTTGGCACGCTGGCTTTCTACGAAAGCTAAGGGGTTATGGTATCACAGGACGCTTGCTTGATCTTATTAAATCTTTCCTATCTAACCGCATAATGAAGGTCGTCTTGAATGGGCATGCCACCACAAACGCTCGTGTCCCGCAGGGCTCTATCCTAGGCCCGATGCTCTTCCTTATTTTCATAAATGATCTCCCAAACGTGATCAAGTCCTAAGTAGGCATCTACACAGATGACACCACAATTTACTTCCGCATCAGTAAGAAATCCGGCGAGGCAGACAAACATAACCTCGCTGGTGATCTTGAGAGGGATCTGCAATCAGTGGTGTAAGGGGAAAGAAGCTAAGTTATAGTTGCACTAGTAATTTAGATAGTTTCATGAAAAAGAGAAAACGCCAGAAATTTAGATAGCATTGTACAAAACAAGATTACTAATAAAGAATGCAAATGCAGGGACAAAAATAAATGTCCACTTTGCAATACTAAAGAAGTCATTTACAAGACAACAGTACATGACTTAAATGAGCAAAATAAAATATATTTGGGATCAACCAAAGACACCTTTAAGACTAGATGGTTCAATCACAAGTCTTCATTTAAAATAGAAAACTTAAAAAAGAACTGTACAAAATTGGTTAGCCACGTGTGGAAATAAAAATCAGAATATGGAAGAGACCCAGACATAACGTGGAGTATAGTAAAAACAGACAAGCCTTACAACGGCGGCAAAATTTGTAGACTGTGTCAGGTAGAAAAGGTAGAGATTATGCTATTTCCAAACAAAAATGACTATTGAATGAAAGAACAGAAATTATGACTAAGTGCAGCTATAGTAAAAATACCTATAAGGGTGATACAAACATGGATGAAAACTTTATAATTTCTTGTGATTTTAAAAATTGCGCGTTCAAAAATTTCCTACCAGGTGAGCGTTAAAAAAAACAAAACAAAAAACACCGTTACGTGAGCGTTCTTCAAAAAAAAAAAAAAGGTAAACAGTAAAATCAGTTACTGAAAATCGCATGTAGACACCACTCATGGTAGAAACCTAGGTCGCGTAATAACTCGTTTACAAATGGAAAATATTCAAGTTTTACAAGATAATTGTATTGAATACTTTTTAATACAAATGTGCACTGGTCTAAGTTTATTATGACTAAAAACTAAGTAATTAAGTGTTGTAGATTCCGGGTGATAAACCACACAAAATAATGAACAACAAAACAAATATTTGAGAGAGAAAAATAAGTTATATTAAACGTAAAGATACAAACTTGAACGCAGTTTAGTACTCCAGGAATAATTGTTGTGGATTCCGGGTGAGGAACCACACAAAAGAATGAACAACAATCATTGTTGCGTTATGTCATAAAAAATGACACTTTAATTTGTCAGACACACCCATAAATCATTTTCAGCTTTTGTTTTTAAAATATCACTTGAAGAAGGACTACATTATTCTGAAACATGAAATTTTTGTGAAGTGATGTCATGTTTTTTTATAAACCATTGTATTATATATATATATTTATTCTCGTTATTGAGATGGATATAGAGCGTTTATATATATATATATATATATATATATATATAAACGCTCTATATCCATCTCAATAACGAGCACTTTTTACGACAAAATATCATTTTATCAGTAAACCACTGAAAAAACACCAATCTTTGCAGTAAGCATTATGACAACTCAATATTGTATATATATTTATAGACAGATAGTGTCGTGGGCTCGGTTAAGAGTCTAGTAAGGAATAATACAACAACAACCAAAATAGAAAATAACGATATATATATATATATTAAACACAACAAAATACAATTCGTGGAACTCAGTATAGTTTAACGATAAATACGACTTGGGTAGTAATACTTAAAATTCAATCTTCAAACTGGGACTCGCAATGATTGTACGGATGCAGTGATGGCGATCACACTCTGTCTCTATGCTTATCGTTGCGCATCTCTGCCATATGCTACCACCTCTTGTGAGGGAAAGTATATGTAGTAGATGGAAGAGTTCAATCCGTTGTATGAGTGATTCCACCATGATAGATAGATAGATAGATAGATAGATAGATAGATAGATAGATAGATAGATATGAAACGACACAGACAGACAGACCATATACAAAACCTCCATCCGCTCGTGCACTAAAATACTGCAGTCACATCTGACTGTGTACGTGGTATTCATCTCGGTGTTTTTGACAAAATCCAGAAGAGAATCTGTAATGTAACTGTTCCCGACCTGCTCGGTCGAATCCAGTCAATTTCTCACCGACGTAATATGGCTTCCCACTGTCTCTATTATAAATACTTTCACGGCTTCCATTCCCAATGAGATTAGCTCCCTGGTGCCCTCTTTGCATGAATTTAATCGGGCTGGCAACTGTGTTCCACCCTTTTACAGAGAAACCGATCAAATGTGACCCCTAACTTCTGCTCTATGAGCTTCTTTTCTCACACTTTCCGCTTCTCTTACCCATTCTCGGACACCCCTTGTGTCCTGTCCTTCATTCACTTCACACTCCTAATATTTAACCAATGGTAGTACTGCCTTGTCTGGAGTTAAATGATAAAAAACAAAACATAGATAGATAGATCAGTCAGTTAATTGCCATACGTGATACAAACTTTGGGCGATGATGTCAGGAAAGAGACATGACTGATAGGGCAGGAGATTATCCCTCAGTAGGTTGCCATTACTTTCTGCGGTAGATTGGTTGCCAGCCAAGGCTATAGAACCCAATATGTCATGCTATTTGCTTCATAGCTAGAGGGAGAGCAGATGTATTATATTATTACGTAGTAATTATTGTGGGATCAGTTTATAACTTTATAACAATATAAAACCGATCCCCCACATTATGACCAGTAGAAGATTTAATCATGATTCCTATTCAGTCAGGTAAGTGTCAGACATGATACACGCTTGGGCGATCATGTCTCGAAAGAGACATGACTGACTGGTCAGAACAATATCCCGCAGTATCCCTAAAGTTTCTTCATTCTTTCATTGATGAAAGTGCTATATAGGTAATTATTAAATATTTATAAATTCATTTGATGCACATGTTATTGTGCAGTATTAACAAAAGAACCATTCTATTTTCATTTACAATTATTCACTTGGTAATAAATATTCAAAAATAGTTTGAAATACATAATTTTATAAAACACTGGCATGGCCTAATAATTATGGCCGGTAATGTATGTAGTCCCGACCACCAAATGGAGAAGCACGTAACCTCACACCTACATGTGGTTTTCAAGCGTGAGAAGAGTTTTCTAATACACGCCATTATTAAACAATCATACGGTGAAGAAATTCCAACTATTGCTTTTAGTCCTTTGTGCACAACCTCCAAAGAGTCTGAGCTAGAGGACCATGGATTAGTTTTACAGCTTTCATTACACCCGAGCAACGCTGGGCTATACTGCTATATACTTTGTGTTGAAATTAATTATATTTAAATAAAGTTATCTACAACCAAAAAGAAATTGTTGGTTACTAGAAAAACACTCATAAATATTCATGACTTTAATTGAAATTATTAAATATTTATAAAAACGCCATAGTTTGTTTTCATAGCTTTTTTTATGTGCAGTATGATGTTATGTTATGACATGTTAAAATAATGGAAATTAACCGTTTTCTCATAGCAACAATACTTTTCTAAGCTAACATATACAGTAGACATTAAAAATCTAAAGAAAAACAGTAAATTTCCATCAGTCTTATAACATCTCATAACATAATATTATACTGCACATAAAAAATCTCTTCAAACATGAATTATGACGTTTTTTAAATGTTTCATAATTTTAGTTAATTTTATGAATATTTATGAGCGTTTTTTCCATTAACCAACAATTTTTTATTTATAGATTCCACTAGAAACTGAAATTGTGTCAAGACACTAAACATTTTTTTAGCTAATTTAAGAGCGCTGAAAAGTTGATGTACATTGGGGTGCAGTGGATATCGATTCGGAACGACAAATCGGGTTGCTGAGTTCGAATTCCAGTTAAATTCGTTGCATTCACTTTCGCGCAAATACTCTTTGGAAAGGTATTAATCCGTCTCTTCTCTCCAGTTATGGGTTAAATAATAGAACAGACTGGATTATCTAGCCTTGGCTGGCAACCAGTCTACCGCAGAAAGAAATGGCAACCTACTTCGAGACAATATTCAGCCCAGTCAGTCATTTCTCTTTCGAGACAGGATCGCCCAAAATGTGTATCACGTATGGCACTTAACTAACTGAAAATGACTTTACTTTTTCTTTTTAGCTGCTGTTTTGACTATTTTGGTGGAAAAAAAAAGCATTTTTTCTGAATATATTTATTATATTGACCGATGGCAATAATTCTCAAGGTAAGATCGTAGAAAACTATAGGATACAAATCCAACTATTAACTGAAACACACAAAGTAGAATAGCAAACCTACAAAATCGGGTGAAAAGAACTGATAACATTTTGAAAAAAAAAACCTGAACAAGACAAAATTCACAATCTAGTGTGAAATTTAATTTTGACAAATAGGAGAAGGACTGACCCCATATTGAAAGAAAAAGACGAAGCAAAATTTCGCGATCCGATTTTAAATTTATTTTCTAACCAATGAAAGGAAGCGATTTGCAAAACTAAGATAAAAGTTAAAAAGCCGATGTGAAAAAGTCTTTCGGTATAAAAAGAAAGAAAGTCGAATCAATCAGTCCGATAGAAGTAGAGATCTGATAAGAACCTCGCCACAATGTAAGGGGGAAATTTCCGGTCGCAAACACTGACATGTCTCGTCGACATACATTAATTCTTCCTCTCTTTATAATTTTCTTTTTTCCTTGTTACTCGCCGTCAAAGAAACAACAAGAAAGCAGTACATTTTCAACTTACATTAAAACAATTTCACGCCAATCAGTACCATTTTAATTTTCTCGCCGGCCATTAAAAAGGAAAGGAACACAGACTTCATCACTATCTAGTTAATCTTTGCATACACACAACTTGAATAACTACTTTACAACTACGAACTCTTGATTACTTTAACTTTGTACTACACTTTCTCTTTGAACATTTACATAGTTGAGAATTTCACTTCTTTCACATTGTTGTTATTCTATTCAGTTTATAAAATTCTGCTTATTTTAGAAACAAAACATTTTATTCTTTCAACCTTCTGATATTTTAGATTATGGATACTTTGGCTGTGTTTGGCACAAGGCGAATTTGATAAACATAATTGAGGCCTGTACATTTTTCAATTCGTATTTAAACTAATATTAGTCTGTTTATAGAGAAATACTACTTTTTCAATAACAATCAAAATCTAAGTTAAAAAAAAACACTATTAAATATACCAAGACCAACAAGCATTTTCATGAACTCATTAATAAACTAACAGCAGGAATAAAACTTTCGTGAACATAAGAACTATGGTAGACATTTTCTATCTTTTGATTTGAAAATTCACCATGTAAATGGCGATAGAATGGCCAGAATGGAAATTCTCCCTAATAGAATTCGAAGTATATAAGAGTGGCTCGCTAAAATGTTCTTGACATGGTTAGTCTTAGACGTAAAGGTTAGTGTAAAAGAGAGTATGGAGATAAATGAATGCTTTTATATAGGCTCAAGCACCCCACTAAAGACATTTTTTAGCCAATGTGGCCTCCCTTTGTCTGTTCTATAAATACTTTCATGGCTTCTGCTCGAACGAACTTAAGTCACTGGTGTCTCCTCAACAGGTGTTTACTCGTGCAACCAGATTGGCAACTGGGTCCCACCCATTCACAGTTAGGTTAGCCAAATGCAGACGACAATTCTACTCCTGCAGCTTCTTCTCTCGCACTTCCCGCCTGTAGAACTCGCTCCCGTATTCTTGCTTTCCTGACGGCTACAACCTCCAGAAATTTAAATGCAATGTCAATACTCATCTATTAATCTAGTTTTTTCCCCACCCTGTATATTCTTTCCTTTCTCTCCACCTTTGAAACTGTCATCACACCTGTATTCTCATCCTTCTCTAACTGGTTCGTCTTCCTCTTCACTCTCTTCTAATTAATCTTTTTACTCTTATGTAGCCCCCTGCACATCAGTGGCATTACCGCCTTGCTCGGGGTGATACGATTAAAAAAAAAGTCAAGTTGGATAGCTCATGTAAAGTTGGAATTAAAATTTAAGGATTCAAGAAAGATTTTTTAATTTTTTTAAATGCATGAATATTAATTATTTGACACTAATGCGTACATAAAAAAGTATATAGATAAAAACTTGAATTTTTAAACCTATTGATTAAAGAAAAAATTGAAAATTAATTTTAAACATAAACCATATCAATTTCTTGATTGTTGCACTGGTGTTCCATATTTAATTTCTTTCCTTTAACTTTATGCTGGATAGCAGTAGAAAACTATTTTTTTTTTTTTAGGTATGACAACAGTAACATTGGTCAGGCTGTTGTTTTCATTTTTTTGCCATATTTACAATGTTTCAGCCATTGTGCACTCCAACCTTTCTCAGGTGATTGGGATTTTGAACCGAACATTTTATTTTGATCCCTGGGGCATATTTTTCTGGTTCCATGGAACTAAAAAGTGTCGCTCATTTGAATACTAACAATGAAAATGATACAAAAACTGCTCGAAGAAAATTATTTCTTACAAAAAAAAAAAAAAAAAAAGAAAGAAAATTGGAAATAAAATAAGATAGTTCGCTACAATATGAATGGCATGGCTAGTTTTAGACGTAAAGGTTAGGACAAGTGGAACTAAAAAGTTTAGCTCATCTGAACAATGAGTGGCTTGGGACGTTTCGTTGATGATGACGGGGTTCAAGAGTGAAAAATAATTCGTAGAGGTTTGGATAGGAAGAAATAAGAAGTGTATCTCATCTGAACCTTCACCGTGAAAATTGCGATAGAGCAAGCTTGGGATGTTTCGTTTCTGAAAAAAAAATCAGTGTGGTTCGCTACCATATGCTTGGCGTGGCTAGTATTAGACGTGTAGGTTAGGACAAGTGGAACTAAAAAGTGTTGTTTATTTAAACACTCACCATGGAAATTGCAATAAGGCAATGAACTTTTTTTTTACGTTTCGTCCCTGATAAAGGGTTTGCAAAGTAGAAAACAATTTGAGAAGTTTTCGATAAATAGATCTAAGAAGTGTAGCTCATCTGAACACCCACCATGGTAACGGCAATAAAGCAATGAAAGATTTGGGACGTTTCGTCTCTGCTGAAGCGGTTGCAGAGTGAAAAACAATTCGACGAGATTTGGCTAGGTGGAACTAAGACTTGTAGCTCACCTGAACTCTTACCATGGAATGGAAATAGAGCTGAGCGATTGAACTTACTTCTCACCAATAGAATACAAGGAGAATAAGGGTGATTTGCTTAAATGTGCTTGGCATGGCTAGTTTTAGACGTGAGTGTTTGGACAGGTGGAATTAAGAAGTGTAACTCATCTGAACACTCTTCATGGATATGGCAATAGAGCGCTGAAAGACTTGGGACGTTTCGTCTGTGTTCAACAAATTGTGGAACTAAGAACTTCAGAACGCTTATTGAGGAAATGCTGATAGAGCTATTTAAATGGAACTTGCTTATCAGCAATTGAATTCAAAGGGAATGAGGGTGATTTGCTAAAATGTGCTTGGCATAGATAGTCTTAGACGTGAATGTTTCTACAGGTGGATCTAACAAGTGTAGCTTATCTGAACACTTCATGAAAATAGCAATAGAGTATTAAAAAGCTTGTGGCGTTTCGTCTGTGTTGAAGGAGTTGTAGTGTCGAAAATTCGTAGAGATATGGACTGGTGGAACTAAAAGTGTAGCACCAGAACACTCATTGTGGAAATGCTGATAGAACTACTTAAATGGAACTTGCTTATCAGCAATTGAATGCAAAGGGAATGAGGGCGATTTGCTAAAATGTGCTTGGCATAGATAGTCTTAGACGTGAGTGTACGGAAAGGTAGAACTAAGAGGTGTAGCTCATCTTAACGCTCACCATAAAAGTCGCAAATGAAAGGCTTGTGTCGTTTCGTCTTAGATGAGGACAATGCAGATTGCAAAACAATTCGTTGATGTTTTGACAGATGTAACTAATTATTCTAGCACATCTCAACACTCACCATGAAAATGGCAATAGGATTGCCTGAAAAGAACTTACTACTAACCAGTGGCATAGAAAGAGAATAAGGGTGATTTGGTACTATGTGTTTGGAACGTGAGTGTTTGGACAGTTAGAAATAAGTAACTCATCTGAACCCTCGCCATGGAAATGAAAAAAGGAAGTGCTAAAGTGGATCTTACTTCTCACAAACAAAATCAGAAGAGAACAAAACTGATTTGCAACAATGTGCTTGGCATGGCTTGTCTTAGACAAGAATATTAGGACAGTTGGAACAAAGAAGTGTAGCTTATCTGAACATTCTTCCTGAAGATGGCAGTAGAATATTAAAATGTTTGGGACGTTTCGTCTGTGCTGAAGGAATTGCAGAGTCGAAAATGATTTTAGAGATATGGACTGGTGGAGCTAAGAAGTGTAGCTCCAGAACACTCATTGTGGAAATGCTGATAGAGCTACTTAAATGGAACTTGCTTATCAGCAATTGAATGCAAAGGGAATGAGGGTGTTTTGCTAAAATGTGCTTGGCATAGATAGTCTTAGACGTGAATGTTAGGACAGGTGGAACTAACAAGTGTAGCTTATCTGAACACTTTTCATGAAAATAGCAATAGAGCATTAAAAGGCTTGTGACGTTTCGTCAGTGTTGAAGGAGTTGCAGAGAAAACGATTCATGGAGATATGGATCGATTGAACTAAGAAGTGTAGCTCAGCTGAACCCTCACTGTGGAAATGGCAATAGAGTTGCCTGAAAAGAACTCACTACTAACCAGTGGAATACGAAATAAATGAGAGGGATTTGCTACAATTAGCTTGGCATGACTAATCATACACATGAAGGTTAAGACAGGTGGAACTATGAATTCTAGCTCATCTGAACGCTCATTATGGAAATAACGTCAGAGCAGTGAGGGGCTTGGGCGTTTCGTCTCTGATAAAAAGGAATGAAATTAGTTCGGTAAAATGTGCTTGGCATGGGTTAGTCAGATGTGAAAGTTAGTACAAATGGAACTATGAAATCTAGTTTATCTGAACACTCACCATGGAAATAACGATATATCATTGAAAGGCTTGGGACGTTTGGTTACTGATAAAAAAAAGGGATTCTGGTAGTTCCCAACAATGACCATGGCATGGGAAGTCTTAGACGCGAAGATTAGAACAGGTGGAACTAAGAGGTGTCTCTTATTTGAAAACTTACTATGGAAATGACATTAGAAAAATGAAAGGCCTGGGACGTGAAAAAGTTAAATGAACTACATCATAATGAATTCTGGGTTTCGCTCAACTCTGTTAATATTTTGATGGATGTTTATTTTTTTTTCTGGTAAGGTTGACATTGATCCTATTTTTTCTGAACATTAATTTTAATATATTGTATGTAAAGTGTTGCTGACATTTTTAAATATAATTGTATCTGTCAGTTAATATTTCGCAGTCAGTTCTACATATTTAATTGTAGATATTCGGATAGTAAAAATATTTTTAAAGATATTCTTAAATAAACGTTTGTCCTTACGTGGAAAGGTATCTTAAAGTTCTCTTGTAGGGAATCTTAAAGTTCTCTTGTATGGAATCTTAAAGTTCTCTTGTAGGGAATCTTAAAGTTCTCTTGTAGGGAATCTTAAAGTTCTCTTGTAGAGACTAGTAAGAAATCTCCCGACTTTAAGTTAATTAAAACTTAATAAATTTGTTTTCCTTAACTTTTTTCTTTCTTTTTCTTTTTAAATTAGAGAAGATAGACTATACTATCGCCTTGTTTATACACTTCCTCATTTTTTCGAACAGGACTAGAGGCCGATCTCTGGTTCCCTATTCAAGAAGAGGTTTCCGGTTATCTTTCCTCTCTTCAGCTTTTAAGAGTGGTGTTATCACGAGCAACTTGCAGTGTGTGTGGAAGGTGGCAACGTCTCTTCATACTGAGGTTAACCGGTTGGCAATTTCTTAGTCGTTGTTTCTGTCTGGTAGTTAGGAGAACAGCGTGAGAAAGAAATATGAAGAACAAATTGGAAAAGGGCACTCAAAATGGGATTCACTAAAGGAAGCGATGGTGACCTCAGCAAACAACATAACCCCAAGGAAATCAGACGCAGAAGAAAAAACGAGTGGATGACTGAAGAGGTTCTCCACATGATGCAAAGGAGACAAAAAATACCGCCAAGACATGGAGCAGAGTACAAGAAACTTCACAGGGAGATAAGGAACAAATGCAGACAAGCTAAGGAGGAATGGCTCAACAACAAATGCACAGAAGTAGAGAGAATGAGCAGGACCAATAAAGCAGAGATGCATAAAGAGATAAGAGAATAGACAGGACAAAAACCTGCTCCTCAACAGGATGCATAAAATCCAAGGATGGAACAATCATATTGGAGAAAGAGGAAATACTCCAGCGATGGGAAGAATATATAAAGGATCTTTTTTGCGACAGGAGAGAACAACCGAGAATACACAAGGAGGTGGATGGACCGGAAATACTAAAGTGGAATCTGCAATAGCCAAAAAGAACAGAAACAAAGCAGCTGGTCCAGACGGCATAGTGATAGAGCTGCTGATAGCCTTAGAAGAATACGGCATAGAAAAAATTACCGACATAATAAACGAAATTTATAGCAGCGGAATAATACCAGATGACCTATGCAAGTCGATATTTATAGCAGTGCCGAAGAAACCAGGTGCAAACGAGTGTGAACTACACAGAACTATCAGCTTAATGATCCATATTACAAAACTGATTGTTAGAATCCTGATGAATAGAGCGAGAAGCAGAATCAGGCCAGAGATAGGACAGGAACAGTGCTGGTTCGTCAAAGACACTGGAACAAGGAACGCCATATTCATGATTAGGATGCTCTCCGAAATGGCAATACAAATGAAGAAAGACTTGTACGTATGTTTCATTGACTATGCGAAGGCATTCGACAAGATACGACACAAAGAACTGATGGAGATGCTCGACAGCCACAACATTTTCGGGAAAGACATAAGAGTAATCGAGAATCTCTACTGGCAACAAACGGCCTGCATACGGACAGGTAACGATCTCAGTAGATTTACAAAGATAGAAAGAGGCGTAAGACAAGGATATGTCTTTTCACCGGATTTGTTCAACCTATACAGCGAGAATATTTTGAGGACCCTAGATGACACACCAGGACTTGTTATTGGAGGCCACAACTTGAACAACATAAGGTATGCAGATGATACAGTGCTGATTGCAGACACGGAAAGGAAACTACAAGACCTCCTACAGAAGGTAGCGGTGGAGAGTGACAAAAAAGTTCTACAAATAAACTTTCAGAAAACTGAATGCATGGTCATCAGCAAAAGGTGAAACCTAAAATGCCAAATACAGGCGGGGGATACCAGAATAAAGCAGGTGCAAAAATTTAAATACCCAGGAAGTGTTCTAACAGGAGATGGACAGTGCGACACAGAGATCCGAAGACGAATTGGCATGGCAAAGACGCGTTCCAGAAGCTGAGTAAAGTACTAACACACAGGAAAATTTTACTAGAAACAAAGAAGATAGTGCTGGATTGCTATGTGTTATCAGTTTTTCAATACGGCAGTGAATGCTGGACAATATCATCAAAAATGAGGACAAAACTGGAAGCAGCGGAAATGTGGTTCTACAGAAGGATGCTGCGGATTTCGTGGACCGAGCATGCAAGCAAAGATGAGGTGTTGGAAAGAATGGTAACGAAAAGGAAATTAATACTGAGCATCAGGAAGAGACAACTGAAGTTCCTGAGACACGCAATGAGGAAGGAAAGCCTGGAGAACCTGATACTGACTGGCCAGATAGAAGGCAAGAGAGACAGAGGAAGGCAGTGGACAACATATTTGCAGGACCTGATCAGGTGGATGACGGAATAGGGGTTGCCAGGAGTAACAGGAGCAAGCATACTGGGAGCCACAAGGGATAGGGAGACGTGGAGAACCATGATCGCTTACGTCCTGAAAGGACAGGGTACATAGAAGAAGAAGAAGAAGAAGAAGAAGAAGAAGAAGTTAGGAGTCCGAACTCTTGCGTAGCGTCCTCAGATCACGCTTTGATCAACATTTGAATAATATTAGAGGTTCTTGTAGTGCCATGTCGCCCATGGATGGCCATCTCTGCAAGTGCCCCCGGTGGGCAATCCTGAGGCACTTGTATGCTACAGTCTGCGCCTGTTCCTTTCTCACGCGTTGCATTTGATGACCGACTGATAATTCTAATCTAGTCCTTCTCTTTCCCAAAAATATTTTTTTAATAATGGCAACATACAATCAAAGAAATAAAACTATACCATCTAAACAAAAAACACCTAAAACACTCAACATCTCTTTCTCGAACGTCCATGGTATTCGTACCAATTATTGCAGCGTTTAATCCTTCGTCCTCGATAGCTGTCCGAACATCCTAGAAACTAAGCTTGACCCTTGTATCACTTCCTCTGATTTCTTTATCCTTGGTTACCTTCTCCTCTTTATAAAGGACTCCAATGTTCATATATTTCTTTTTAATCATATCACCCCGAGCAAGGCGGTAACGCCACTGATGTGCAGGAGGTTACGTAAGAGTGAATAGATTGGCAAAGAGAAAGCCGGAAACCACATCCTAAACAGGGAACAAGGGATGAGCCTCTACACCTGTTCAATAGACGTGGGTGGAGTGTGAACCGGGCGATAGTTTAGTCTCATATGCATGGATTTGGCGTTTATATCCTTCAGTTAAGATGATTTCTCTTGAATCTCCAGACCATTTCTACATGTGTCTCCGTCTTTCTCTACTGGTTAGCTATCTTTTCTTTCGCTACTGCTCCCTTTCCTCTCCTGACTGTTGTCTACCAGATAGCATTTCGAAAAATATAAACAAAACCATTTCCTCTCATCTGTTAGCTAATATATTTGTGTTCGGTGACTTTAATATTCATCACGCAAAGTGTCTTCTAATCTCCGTCACAGATCTTGCTGGTGTCCATACCATGAGTTTTTCAATCACTCAATCGCTCACGGAAATAGTAGATTTCCGCATACCTTTCCCCAATAACCCTAACGGATTCGGTCCGCTTCTAGATATCTCACTTCTATCCTTGATTCTTGCCTTGCCATGAAGCTCTGCTCCATTGGCAACTCTGATCATGGTTTCCGTTAATATCTCCTTTCATTCCCCCTATTTACAGGAACCTCCTACCAGCAAAATATCCTACTGCTATCAAAGAGCGGATTGGGATGCGTTCCGTGACTTCCCTTTTGATGTCTCTTTGAACAAAGTTTTTAGTTTCATTGTTGAAGACTGTGAATCCGAGGTCTCTTCTAGGGTGAAAGCCGACATCGATGCCTTTCGATCAAGCTTCAACAAAATCCAAAAGAAGATCTGCAATGTAATTGGTCCTGATTCAACTTCTCGCTTTCAGCCACTTTCTCACCGACGGATTGTGGCTTTTCTTCTCTGACAAGTTATATTCCTTGGTGCTCCACCCTCATCAATTTACATGTGCAACTAGTTTGGCAACTAGGTCCCACCCTTTACTGTCAAAATGGGCAAATCTAACCGCCAATTTTACTTCATCAATTTCTTTCCTCGTACCTCTTGCCAGTGGAGCTCCTTTCCCCATCTTGTCTTCCCTGATAGTTACAATTTATCGTCATGATTCAAATTAACAGATAAACTTTATCATTAACTAGCAGTATAGCCCGGCGTTGCTCGGATGTAATGAAAGCTATAAAACTAATCCATGGTCCTGGAGCTCAGACTCAGCCTAAAGAATATTAGAAATAAAAAACAATTGCGACAATTTACCAATCGCACCAGTATATATATATATATATATATATATATATATATATATACTAGCAGTATATATATCTTGTCTTCCCTGATTGTTACAATTTTCAAAAGTTTAAATCCAACGCCAATTACCATCTTCTATCACCGTGACCCCCATCTCTCTTTTGCCCTTTCTATAATATCACCTATACATTTTTCTTTTCTGTCATATGTTTCCTTTCACTGTAACCCTAGCAATGTAGTGGCAGTATTACCTTGCCTGGGGTGAAACGATTAAAAAATAGAAATAGCCGAAGAAACCCATCAATTTTTAGGAAAGGCCGAGCAATTTATGTCAGTCAACTGAAAAAAATTATTTTTATAATACAGAAAGTGTTTTGGATTCTAAAGTTTTAAAATAGAAGTGGCAATTTTTTTCCAATTTATCGTCATTATTCAAATTAACAGATAAACTTTATCATTAACTAGCAGTATAATCCGGCGTTGCTCGGGTGTAATGAAAGCTTTAAAACTAATCCATGGTCCTGAAGCTCAGACTCAACCTAAAGAATATTTGAAATAAAAAATAATTGCGACAATTTACCAATCGCACCCAGTGTATATATATATATATATATATATATATATATATATATATATATATATATACTAGCAGTATAGACCAGCGTTGCTCGGGCGTAATGAAAGCTTTAAACCTAATCTACGGTCCCGGAGCTCAGACTCTTTGGACGTTGGCACGAAAGACTAAAAAGCAATAGTTGTTTCCAGTTAAAGCGAAACCGTAGACTGAAAGAAAAATGAATGGATGTAAGTCAAATTTTGATTTCCTGGTATCGATATCAAATTTTTTTACACTATTTTGAGAACTGCAACCTTGAAACTTCTGAATATCGTTTCTTAAGTTTTTGTCTATGAGTGTATCAAATTTGATTAAAATCGGACCACTCCTTCTATAACCCGATTTTTCGATTATCGATTTTCGATATTTATCGGGGGTACCTCCACACAAAACCTATCTAAGAACACTCATAGACGCTTGTAGTACAACTGTGTAAATTTTCAAGAAAATCGGTTCAGAGTCTATAGGTAACGGACACACACAGACACAGACACAGACAAAGTTCCATTTATGAATAAGTTTAGATACACTTTATCAGTAATACGTTAATATGAGTATTAAGATTATTTTTTTACTTAGCCATCTTGATAAATCTCGAGATGTGAGTGATGAGCAAGGTGAACGATTACATCGGAAAATCAAAACAATACAAGAGCACTACTAAGAATAAATGATAAAAACAAAAAAAAATGTTCTACTTTTATGTTATTCTTGAACACATTTTGAAGAAGACAGACTTACCGTCGAAATATTGTTTAATATTGTAAAACATTGTGCTTTTTCATTTCTTTTTCCTAACCATATGTTGTATTAATATCGAACCCTTTTTTTGCGAAATCGACTACCAAGGTGATGCTTCCTGATCACTACTAACCTAACATGTTCAAGTTAAGATTTAACCGTTATCTTCCCCACATATTTCCATAAACTCTGCCACTCACTTTGAAACTTCTACCTCGAGTGGCTCTTGGGCCTTGTACAGAGTAAACATCATTATTGTTATTATTATTATTCAAAGGCGGGAGTGTTCCTATATTAAAAGATAATTAGGTCGCAATAGATATGCAACAGACAGTAAACTTACCAAATATCTTTTACAGTCACGATAATTAGAGAGACTGTACTGAAATGAAACACAATATTGCCACTTGAAAATGATTTCATCAAACGACAACCAAAAGATCACTATCAAATGCATTACAGGTACCATCAAATCTAACATTACTCCCGTTTATATAAAAGATTTTTTTAAAAAATCACCTCATTCATAAAGAATTGCCGTCAAATTTGACTAAATCTTAAATAATTTCGCGACAGTGTAATCCCAGCCACTGAAAGTAAAATTGTTCTCTTCTTGGCACTTATAGATGTGACAATAGACACGTTTCGGTCAAGTACCATTTAGTCCTCATCAGTGGCAGTATTACCTTGCCTGGGATGAAACGATTAAAAAAATAAAAATAGACTCAGAAACCCATCAATTTTTAGGAAAGGCCGAGCAATTTATGTCAGCCACCTGAAAAAAATTATATTTATATGACAGAAAGTGTTTTGAATTCTAAAGTTTTAAGATAGAAGTGGCAATTATTTTCCAATTCATCGTCATTATTCAAATTAACAGATAAATTTTATCATTACTACACTTTATCAGTAATAGGCTAATATGATAAAAACCATGATCTGTTGATCCTTGTCCCATTTATTCTTGTGATATCAGTTATTGTTCGCTCCTACAGTTTAAATACATTAATTTGTCTTGCTAAGGGGACTTCTGCGTGGTGTAATAGTTAGAAAGTTTATCTCGCTAGAGCAATTACGACTGAGTTTGATCTTTAGTAGACACCCCATAATTTTGCTTTAAAAATCACCATTAAAATATCCTTCTATTTTTTGGGCATTAAACAAATTGAATAATTATTTACGCAATTTGAGAAAGTCTCAAAACATTAAGCTGCTTATTTAATTAGGTATCACTTGAAAACGATATTTCATTTTACACACACTCCTCCCACGTCTATTGAACAGGTGAAGAGGATCATCCCTTGTTTCCTGTTTAGGATGTGGTTTCCGGCTTTCTCTTTTCCAATCTTTTCACTCTTATGTAGCCCCCTGCACATCAGTGGCGTTACCGCCTTGCTTGAGGTGATATGATTAAAAAAAAAAAAAAACGTAACTAGAATTGATGACATAATAACATATTCTGAAATGTAATACATCATTCCATACGACATATATATATATATATATATATATATATATATATATAGTACTGTGCAAATGTATTAGGACAAGAATTATTTTATCTTTTATGAGGCATCAAAATAAAGTTTAAAATTCACCTCAGTCCTAATACTTTTGCACACTACCGGTAGTATGCAAAAGTATTAGGACAGGGGTGATTTTCCTAAATCCTCACTGAAATTCAAATACAGAGTGAAAAGCCAAGTAAATTGCTAATAAATATTGATTATTTAACAAAAAATGAAGAGGAAGGAAGGCTTCGGAATTTGAACTGGTTCCCACAAAGCCCTGATCTCAATCCTATTGAACATCTATGAGATATTTTGGATATAAAAATTGATAAATCTAATGTTATTTCGCAAGACACACTTTGAGAACAAATACAAGCTATTTGGCAGGAGATACCATTAGATATATTGAAGAAGCTTCTGATGCCAATGCCTGACAGAATGAAGCCCGTGATCAAAGCAAAAAGCTATTATACTCAATATTAAATTTATTTTGTAACAAGTATTTTTCTTGTTAAAGCATTTGTTGAATAAATCAAATAAAATTACTTTAATTAAATTGTTTATTTTTTTGTCAATATGCCTCATAAAACATAAAATAGTTCTCGTCCTTGCACAGTACTATATATATATATATATATATATATATATATATATATATATATATATATATTGTAACTAAGTTGTTGAACGCGTAGGTTTATTTACCTTTTTGTTCATGCATTTACTTTTATAAAGAGTGCTCGATACAAATGTAGAGCTTTATACTGTATATATTTTTACAGCATATATATATATATATATATATGTGTGTGTGTGTGTGTGTGTGTGTGTGTGTGTGAGCATGCGGTGTAGATATAGAAGAATCAAGAGGAGTATACACTAAATACAGTGGTAGGATAACTCTCTAGGTGAGTTCTAAATATATATGTATATAAATACATATAAAGCAAATATATTCGTGTAAAATCTTCTGTACAATAAAGAGGGAAGCTGATGATGGTTCGCCTGAAATAGGCCCAAACTTCTGATTTACCATGAAATAACGTGTCTGCCTTAATTTTTTCCTGATATATATATATATACTGAACAGTTATAGGTCAGATTTAAATTAGACCAAGGATGGATAATAAAGTGCTTTGTATTATCCTTATGTAGTGGCTATTATGGAATTCTGAAAGGTGGGGAAGCACTTAAGGGCCGCTATTCTTCTGAGAAGAAGGTGGATAAACTCAAGTAGCGTCTTCTTTTACATACTACCTCTCTATCGTATGCACAACTTAGGAAAGAGCTTGTGCATAAGTATGTTACTTCACTAAATTAAACGGAATAACTTTTCATTTATAGTATCAGATTTCTAATCTATTCTTGCCTTCTTTTCCATTCTTAAGCTGTTGCAACACAATAGAGGTTAATTTTAAAACAAAATTGGTTCTCTAATCTACTGATTATCTTTAGTGGATTGATGAAAATTACTGAACAAATCTTTTACTCGGCCATAAATTTCTGAGTGATTATATATCTACATATCAAGTTAGGACATCATTTTTAATTAACGTCTTCCTTCAAATATGAAAACATGACTATTAAATCCCTTTCTCTATTTAAATGTCTGTTTCTATCTATTTAGTTGTTTTATTTTTTCCTTTAAACTGATCTCTGTATGTATGTATCATTAAACTGATCTCTGTATGTATGTATCATTAAACTGATCTCTGTATGCATGTATCATTAAACTGATCTCTGTATGTATGTATCATTAAACAGATCTCTGTATGCATGTATCATTAAACTGATCTCTGTATGTATGTATCATTAAACTGATCTCTGTATGTATGTATCATTAAACTGATCTCTGTATGTATGTATCATTAAACTGATCTCTGTATGCATGTATCATTAAACTGATCTCTGTATGTATGTATCATTAAACTGATCTCTGTATGCATGTATCATTAAACTGATCTCTGTATGTATGTATCATTAAACTGATCTCTGTATGTATGTATCATTAAACTGATCTCTGTATGTATGTATCATTAAACTTTTGTTCAAGCATTTTCTTTTATAAAGAGTGCTCGATACAAATGAAGAGCGTTATACTGTAATGGTTGTTACAATGTTTTTATAAATTCATAGTGTCACTACACAAAAATGTTCGCGTTTCGAAGCCAGCCCATTATGTGGTTGGCTTCCTCTTCAGGTGATTTTTTAGAAATGAGAATTATCTAGTTGAAAAGCCCGTTTATTTGTGTTTATTTGTTTTTGTTTTTTGTTTTTTGTTTTTTTGTGTTAGAGGGGTTGATCTGTATTTTGAGTTCTGTTGACCTTTTTAAGGTCTTAGGGTTAAGTGTTTGTTTGTGGCTGAGTTCAGGATAGGTTAATCTATTTATCTTGTGAGGGTTTAGGCTGCTAGCGCCTTGCGTGTTGTTATTTGGTTTAGGGGTTAGTAAGTGTTGTTTTGCTTTGGGGTTGGTTTCTTCTTAATTTAATTTATGTTATTTTGTATTGGGGTGTGTGTGTGCACTATCTATCTATCTATCTATCTATCTATCTAAGATAGGCTTGACATTTGTTTAACTTTGTTGATTGTGCGGGAACCAATGTTTCGACGTATTATGGCCGTCATCAGCCTTCAGGAGAGTAACTGATTGTGCTTTCTGGGTCTCACTTTCTCAATTGACATGAAGTAGGATGATTATACTGAGTCAGTTGCTAGGGTTTTATATTTTACAGTTGAACTAGCTATATGAAACCGTAAGTTCTATGCTAACAGTTTCTTCTGTTGCACTTCTCACTTGTGGAACTCTTTTCCAGCTTCTTACTTTCCAATCAACAAAAAATTATATTCAATGACAATTGTTATTTTTTCTCTTTTTAATTCCAGTTCTTTTATTGTTTTCTATCCTTAATAGTATTTTTCACATATTCTCTCAAACTCAGTTTGACCTTGCGTCTTAGTGGCTCTATTGCCTTGCTTGGAGTGAAATGATTAAAAAAAAGGTCAGTTGTTAGAAAAAATGTTCTACTGTGTCGTACCAGACATTTTTTTTTTTTTTGCCAGAATTCACCTTGTCTATTTATCAATTCACCATTTGTCGGTGCATTAGATATTGCTGCCATATCTGGTCTGGTTATCCGGTTATATTTTTCGCGATTCTTGACAAAATCAAATAAATCTGTCATGTTACGGGTCCTTGACATCACTCACTTTCCCACAACCTACGTGGTTTCCCTGTGTCTTCTCTACATATTAGAAATTGTTCTAATGGCACATCTTGGTACCAAGACCACGTGAATTCAAGTGTAATACTAGATTGGCAATTAGGTCTCATATTTTTACCGTGTAAATAGCTAGATTTAACGGTAAGTTCTATTTTGATGTTTCTTCTCTCACACTTTACGACTGTGAAAGTCTTTTCCAGTTTATTGCTTTCCTGTCACATATGATATGAAAAGAAAATGCGACGTCACTCACCGTCTCCTGTTTTCCTGAAACCCGTTCTTTTATTACCCTCACTAACATCTTCTCCTTCTCTTTCACTCTCAATGTCCATAGTAACGTTATCGGCTTGCTTGGCGATAAAATGATTAAAAAAAAACAAAGGGAAAAAAGAGGAAATTTGTTGTCTCCATGGAAAACTATAAGCTACAAATGATCTGAAAGCTCAATGAGTATAAAATAATATTTGACCACCAACATTTTCATTTCTATTTTTACTAAAGAAGTTTTATTAATTATTTGAATAAGAAAAAAAGAAAGAAAGAAAGAAAGAAAGAGAGAAAGAAAAAAGTGAGACAGAAAAAGAAATAAACAAACAATCAAAAGCAAAAAAGAAAGAAAGAAAGAAACAGAAAAAAGTTAAAAAATTAAATAGAAAAGATTGTAAAGTCGGAAAGAAAGAAACAAAGACAAAGTCAAAGAAAAGTAAAAAAAGAAAGAAAAAGAAAGCAAGAAAAAGATAGATAGATAGAAAGAGAAAGAAACAAAAGAAAGAAAAACAAAAAAAGAAAGTTAAAAGAAAAGAAACAAACGAAAAAAAAGTAAAAGTAAGAAAAAATAAAAGAAAGAAGGAAAGAAACAAAGAGAGAAACAAAAAACAGCAAAGAAAAGCAAATAGAAAAGAATGAAAAAAGAAAGAAAGAAAGAAAAAGAGAGAGAGAGAAACAAAGAAAAGTAAAAATGAAAGAAAGAAAGAAAGAAAGAAAGAAAGAAAGAAAGAAAAATAGACAAAAACGAAGTAAAGCAAAAGAAGTGCAAAAAGAAAAGAATGAATGTAAGAAAGAAAGAAAGAAAGAAAAAAGAAAGAAAATCAAAAAAGCAAATAGAAAACAATGGAAAGAAAGAAACAAACAAACAAACAAGCAAAGAACAAAGAAAAGAAAAAAAATAACAAAAGAAAGTGAGAGCAACAAAAAAAGCAAAAAAGGAAGCAAATAGAAAAGAAAAAGAAAATAAAGCAAGAAACAAAGAAAAGTAAAAAAGAAAAAAATAATGAAATAAAGAAGGAAAGAAAGAGAGAAAGAAAAAAGCAAAAAAAAAGCAAAAAGTAAAGAATGAAAGAAACAAAGAAAAACATCTAGATTTCACCGTTTTACAATCGAAACTGCTAGACGAAATATGTATTATATTATTACGTAGTAATTAGTAGGGGACCAGTTTATTACTTCATAACAATAGAAAACCGATCTCCAAATTTATGACCAGTAGAAGCCTTAATCATGATTCTTGTTCACTCACTTAAGTGCCATACAGGATACCTGCTTTGGGCGATCATGTCTCTTTCGAGACATGACTGACTGGGCAGAAGATTATCCCGTAGCAGGTTGCTATTGCATTCTGTGGTAGACTGGTTGCCAGTCAAGGCTATATAACCCAATCTGTCTTATTATTTAGTTCATAACTGGAGGGAAAAGACGGATTAATACCTTTTCCAAGCATATTTGTGCGTAAGTGAATGTAAGAATTCAACTGGTATTCGAACTCGGCACCTCGATTTGTTGTTCCAAATCGATATCCACTGCACCATAACGCACACAATTGTCGGTAACAACATAAAAATATATAATTTTTTTTTTCAGTAAAAAATAAAAGCAAAAATACATAGAAGACACTTATAAAAAACAAGAGATGGACGTATTTTGAATGACATTATTGCTTTTTATTGAAACGCTAAAATTACAGCAAGTATCACATTTACACGAAACTTAAAATATATATGAAAACCAAACAGCATGTGTTTGTGTGTGTGAGTTTGTGTGTGTATGTGTGTGTGACTGCGTTTGTGTGAGTTTGTACGTATTTAGACGACATTCCATACGCAAGCTGGATTAAATTAAAAAAAAGGAATTTAAAAAAATGACGTAACCATTCGTCTTTCCCTGCAATTTAACGCAGGCCGGCATATTTAAAAACTGTCCCAGAAATGGCGATCATACGCTTTTGTTAATACACAAAGGCGTTCTTAAAATCTCATATTTAAGCCGTTAGAGAGAAGAAACAACACAAAAACCGCCATTTCTGTGCTATTTGCTTTTAAAAATAATTTTTGTTTTTAAAACCGACATTATGTCGTTAGAAAATCTGATTTGAAAAAAAAAAGTAAAAAAATGAAAGCCTCTCCACAGACAAAAGCGAATCTAATACCTTCAGTCAAAGTTTTTGATCGGGAGCATAACCAACAGCGCCTGAGTGAAATATCATTGAACAATAGTTATATGCCTTAGCCACTGACCAACGTTTGATTCTCTTGACCGGAAACAGGAATGGTTATGCACTAAACTTGTATCGATATATATATATATATATATATATATATATATATGAATTCAATATTCTAAAAAACATACATATAAATATATAAGTATCAAATAGCGAACCTTCAGTGTTAGTGGCAAAAACAATGCTCGATGTAAAATAACAGTTAAAATTTATACTAAAAATAAATATTCATTTGTATTTCACCATTTGCTACAACTTCAACTCTCTCTCTCTCTCTCTCTCTCTCTCCATTTATCAACACACATACACGCACATACACACACACAAAGACACAAAACACACACACACACACACGCACGCACATGTATATATATATATCAGCATGCAGTGTGGGTATAGAAGAATCCAAAGGAGTATCCTGTACATACAGTGTTAGGATAACTCTCTAAGAGAGCTCTCTCTCTATATATATATGCATATAAATACAATCAGAGCAAATATAAGAAAAATTAAGGCAGTACGTTATTTCATGGTCAATTGGAAGCATGGGGCTATTTCAGGCGAACCATCATCAGCTTCCGTCTTTATTGTACAAAGGATTTTTTCGTGTTAAATCCGTACAATAAAGACGGAAGCTGATGATGGTTCGCCTGAAATAGGCCCACAGTTCCGATTTACTATGAAATAACGTGTTGTCTCAATTTTTCTTATATATATATTTATATATATATATATATATATATATATATATATATATATATATATATATATATATATATATATATATATATATATATTAGTAAAAACGAATGGAGTAATGATCCACAATTCGCAGCATTTGCTTTTTAAAATGCTCGATACAAAGTAGAGCAATATATACATAAAAATAATTCCCAAAGCCAGTAATCAATCGTCGCCTGAGGAAGTACAATTAATAGTACCGAAACACGTTAGCTTTTGTGTAACAATGTGAAATGCCTTTTTTAACTACTTATAATAAAAATGATATTACAACAATATATATATGTGTGTGTGTTTGTGTGTGTGTGTGTGTTTGCGTGTTCATGTGTGTGTAGATAGATAGATAGATAGATACATTTTATATCGGCTGTATTACAAAATTCTAACTCGTTCACAATTTCTTTAACTGTAAAAAACAGAATCAAAGCAAATGTATTCAATGAAATTTACAAATTCAAAGGAAAATTATAAAGATAATTTTTTTACTTGCTTTTTTTATTTAGAATTTTTCGTTAAGTCTAGTGTTGTATATATTTTTTACTTTCTGTCTGTCAAAACTGTTTTGTGGTTTCCTTATAACAGGTTTCGTGTTTGAGGTTCTTTCCGTTAAATGTGTTTATCGCTGTTCTTGACTTTTTTTTTTTTCGAAGTATAGATTTTCTTTTTCATCTGGCCAACATCGAGATTTCCGCTTGCTAACAAAATTCTACTGAGGGAGATATTTTTTTATTGTTTTACTTTCATGGTCAGTAATAGCCATCAACTCCCGAAAAGTTTTGTTCAGAAGATGCACCGGTAGACTCAGGCTGGTACCTATTGGGACGAACTTGAATTGCATCAGGAGTATCAATGTCGATGTTGCCACTCAAAGAGTCCCCGCCTTCTTTGTCCATGTCGCCATGGTTTGTCGAAATAACTTTGCTTTCTATATTTCTAAACGTATCAAGGGGATACAATGCGGGAATTGGGCGGGGCCAGGGCCGCCAGGTACGCCAATTCGGATGAACATCTTTCAAGATGACATTTTTCAAGATGCCAGCTGAGTCATTTTCCATACTTTCTCCGCTGTTATTTTCACTTCGATCTCCTGCGTTCATTTCGCTTGATTCGCCGCTTTCTTGATTGAAACTACTAACATCCCTTCTAAGTTGGTTTCTTCTAACATTTTGAAAATGAAAGGGCATGTTAGCCAGTAGAGGTATTGTGTGGAGAAAGTTGATTTTTGAGTCCCTCAACGGAAACATAGTTACCGGTGGCCTGTGAACTCGGCCGAATTTCTCGGCAGAAGGATCTACTTGGGATGCCAGCAATGGCGCAAAAAGCTGTTTCGAAATTCTTCTGACGGGCCTTTGGTTGGTTGGCAACTTTGATCTTTTCAGCAAACTATCTTTTGAAAAAATACGATACATGCGCCGCAACAGTTCCTGGGGACGATTATTGGCGGAATACTGGCCATTTGTAAGAGAACGACGATAGACATAACCTAGCAACGGATCGGCAAACTGCTGTTGTATGTCTCGTTTCAGACGCAATTTCGCTTCGCAGGAGAGATAGGTGAAGGAAAAAAGAACAAAGATTAAAATTGGAATTAATGTGTTCGCCATTCTGATATTTGATTCGTGTCCAGACCGACGATGTCTCTATCTGACTAAGATAACAGAAGACTGATCAAGTTGAGAAACACCGTGCAAAACGCACTCAGCGGACTCTGAGCGGTGTGGCTGTTGTTTGACACTAGGTGGCTTCTTTTTATACGAAACGAGAGCTAGCGAAGTGTACATACAATTTAATTGAAAAAAATGCATAAAAGTTTTTTTATTTAAAAAAAAGGTGAGGGGTGCAGTTATAACCAAGATAATAACATTCGTCAGAATGCATCGTGATTTTTTTTTATTGATTGTGTTTATTTTTATTGGATTTTTGTATCAGATAGTTATGACGCCATGTCAAACATATAATTATTATTTATATTGTTGGGCTGTCAGGAATTTAAAGTGGTTTCCGAAATTTTTTCTATCAAACCAAAGAAGTAATTAATGATCTAAGATGAAGGCTAGTGTTTTTTAATTGAACAAAGGCACATACGCAATTACATATATATATATATATATATATATATATATATATATATATATATATAAAATCTGTTTGTGTGTTGTGTGTTTATACATGAAAATGCGCAATTAAAAAATTTCAATGTCTCTAAATACAACCGGATCAGATATGATTAAACATGCCAACGACAGCAACATCTTTACATTTGTAACTTACGTATCAGTTCCGGTAGTCTCCGATAACTCTAACGGATCTCTACGATTCCTCTCCACTCTCAACTGCCAACTGTTGTTCTCTCTATGGCAGGAGTATATGCATACTCAGTCGAGTCCATTATCATATACAAAGGGGAGATCCCACAAAATTATCAAAATAGAAAGACCTGGAAATTGAAATAGAAAAGATCTGGAAATTGAAAACAAGAATTGTACTATTGATAGTAGATGCGCTTGGAATGATCAAAAATGGATCAAAACAACACATTGAAAGAATCACTGGGAACTCCAGCTTAAGAGATATACAAAATGTCTTAAGTACAGCCCATACATTAAGGACAGCTTTGTCTATGTAGTGTTAGTGATGTTATGGGAGATAGAAAGACAAATTAAATGAAGACATAACAACACACCACTTCTTGCTTTAAGTCTTTCTGCAGACTTGGTAGGTAGTGTGACCATAGCAGAAATCGAAATATGATAAAAAATGAAATAATAATAATAAGAAGAAGAAGAAGAACAAGAAGAAGAAGAAGAAGAAGCCCTACGAGCACCTCCATGATAAGATGTGGTGAATATTTCTCAGTAGAAAATATAGATATTTCTTTTTATAATCATATCACCACAAGCAAGGGATTTTACTGCCACTGTTTTGCAGGGGGTTACATAGGAGGAATGTTATGAGAAAGAGTGACAGGTTATAGGGGGCGTCAGAAAGTGGATAAGAAAAGGATGAGAATACTGATGAGAGTGGAGTGGACAGAGAAAAGAGCATGAGAGAGAGGGTGCAGATTAGTGAGATAGGAGAAGACTATTGACTTTACATTTAAATTCTTGAAGATTGTAGCTGTCGGGAAAGCAAGTAAACGGAAGGGAATTCTACATGCGGGAAGTGCGAGAAAAGAGGCTGTTAGAGTAGAATTTGCGTTTACATTTTATTAGCTTCACAGTAAAAGGGTGAACCTAGTTGCTAATCTTGTGGCTCGAGTAAATTCATATATAGAGGGCACCAGTGAGCTAAGTTCATCGGAGCAGAAGCCGGGAAAATATTTGTTGAAGAGACACAGGGAAGCCACACTGCGTCGGTGAGAAAGTGATTGTATCCTAGCTGCCAATGGTGTGATTGTGAATAGGTGTCACCCCAAACCGTAGAGGTTTATTAAGAATAACTGCGCAAAATGATTATGGGATTTCCGAATCCAACACGACTTCAAAGTTGAACACCAGTCAGTTAAGTGCCATACGTGATACACGCTTGGGCGATCATGTCTCGAAAGACACATGACTGATTTGGCAGAAGATTATCCCGCAGTAGGTTGCCATTGCTTTCTGCGGTAGACTGGTTGCCAGCCAAGGCTATAGAGCCCAATCTGTCCTGTTATTTAACCCATAACTGGAGGGAATAGACGGATTATTACCTTTCCTAAGGTTATTTTCGCGTAAGTGAATGCAATGAATTCAACTAGAATTCGAACTCGGTTCTCCGATTTCTCGTTCCGAGCCGATATCCACTTCACCACAACTTGAACCTACGAAGCCTAATGTTATTGTGGTTAATGCAGTCGACAGAATGTGCTCTCTTGTGGATATCGCATACCGATATGATCGAAATGTGAAGAAAGCGATTGAGAAGCACTCATCTACGTTTGTGCGAAATGGGTACTACCATAGGCCCCATTATCACTGATGCGTTAGGCCCCATTGATAGGATTTTGAACAGTTATCCGTTAAAATTTCTTGAACTCACAATGAAGAACGACTGTTTTGATATTCGCAGAGAATACTGAAGATGAGATGACACTGGAAATATCGACAAATTTACCTAACGAGATTGGGATGTGTGACAGAGCAGAGACAGAGAGGGATTGTAAAATGAAAAATATTGGAGTGAAAAAGTATAAAAATTGTGAAAAGTCATGATTTCTCACGTTCTAAAGGGACACGACACAGAAAAAAAATGACTGTGTCATATGCCCAAACTAAAAGAGTGAGCTACTAGCAGAGAGGCGTTCTCATCCGGGTGATATAGGAAAAAAAGAAAAAAAAATGATATTAAATCCAAACTACCCGCAACAAAAATTTCTGACAAGTTAAAAAAGATGAACAAACGAGGAGAACGTTTGATTGACAACTTACATTGACGAAATTCAACTCTGAATAGTATCTAGCCCACTGGACATGAGAAAATGTGGCGATTTATAAGAGGTAGGGAGAAATAAAGTTTTTACTTTAAGCAAAGGCCAATAATCGGACTGTGCTGAGGAATCAGATATCTTATTACCCAACTGCCCTAACTATGTGCGTTGTGGTGCAGTGGATATCGTCTCGGAACGACAAATCGGGGAGCCGAGTTCGGATTCCAGTTGAATTCCGTGTATTCACTTACGCACAAATACCATTGGGAAATGTATTTATCCGTCTCTTCCATCCAGTTATGGGTTAAATAACGGGACAGACTTCTTTGTTCTTAAAGTGTGACATTAATGTCAACCTGTAAGATCAAGAACTCATACTAAAAAGAAATGAATTGAATTCATATTCCACTTTTTCTTTCAATTTCAGTCGAGTAGTGCCCGCTGGCAGAGAGGGGTTCTCATCCGTGTGATATAGGAAAAATAGAAAAAAAATGGAGTCCAAACTACCTGTAATAAAAATTTCTGACAAGTTAAAAAAGATGAACAAGCAAGGACAACACGTTCGATTGAGCAACACAAAGCAAATATTCAGAGAAATACAAACAACTGAAGACTTCTTATCGGCTCATAAAATGAAAGTCATGATTCCAGATCCTATCATCTGAATGCGGGTGTTTCTCAAGGTTCTATCCTAGATTCTATGCTTTTTTCTTATTTTCATCGACAATCTTTTTTTGTGGACTTATGGATGTTCATTGCATAATGTTGTTGGAGACAGACTTTGAGTCGAGAAACCAAACAGTCATTAGCTGCTATATGCACTGGAAGGGAACTGGCGCAGGCTGCAGTAATGTGTGACATTGGGGTTGCCCACTGAAAGCGCTTGCAGGGACACCAATCCATACGCGACATGGCACTGCAAAAACCTCGATATTATGCAACTGTTGATCAGAGTGGCCGCTGTTGACGCTATACAAGGGGTAGGGCTCGTAACTACCAGTCAGAAGCAGCAACCAGAAAACTGCCAACCCGGTACCCTCACAATGAGGAGACGTTGCCACCGACCACACACATCGCTGAAAAATCGCAGAAGCACCATTACTGAGGAGAGAAAAGAGCCGGAAACCACTTCCTAAACAGAGAACAAGGGATGAGCCTCTACACCTGTTCAATAGGTGTGGGAGGAGTGTGAACCGGGCGATAGAAGTGTCTATCTACTCCAATTAAAAATATATATATATATATAAAAAATAAGTTTTAACTTAGTTAAAGTCCAAACTACCAGCAACAAAAATTTCTGACATGTTAAAGAACATGAACAAACTAGGAAAACGTTCGATTGAACAAAACAAAGCAAATATTCAAAGAAATACAAACAAATGACGACTAACATTGAAGGGATTCAACAACTCTGAATAGAATCTAGACCACTGGACATGAGAGAAAAATGGCAAGTTTTAAAAGGTGGAATAGTGAAATAATTTTCAACGAACAGCCCACACAATTGAGACAGCTAGTTAACTAAAAAATGCTTTGAGATAATTAGACAGTTTAACTTTTTAGCAGATGCCAATACTCGGACAGGACTGAGGAATCAGATATCTTACTACCCCTACCCCAACTAAAAAAGTGTGCTACTAGCAGAGAGGGGTTCTCAGTAAAATGCCTTGCTTGGGGGCCACACGATTATAAAAAAATATAAGAAAATTCAGGAAAAAAAATGTTATATAAATAATTAATAGCGATTGAGAAGAGTAGCAGATATGGAACTGCGCAAACGACAGAAATATACTTGGTCGTAGTATTTTTTTTTTTAGAGGGATTGGGTATAGGAAATGTCAGAAGGAGGGTGATAGACGACTTAGGATGTACATAGGGAGAGAGTTGGAGAGAGTGGGTGTGAGTTAGTGTGTTAGGATGTTGCAGAAAATAAACTGAAAACTAGGCAAACATTTAGATTCTTCAAATGGCGGGAAATAATTCAAGAATGTTAAGAAAACAGATTTTTTTTATAATCGTGTCGCCCCAAGCAAGACATTTTACTGCCACTGTTGTGCAGAGGGTTTCATAGGAGGAATGTTTTGAAAAGGAGTGAGAGGTTGCAGGAGGTTTCAGGAAAAGAATAGAAGGAAGAGAATACTTGTAATATAACAATCTGGCCCCACCCGAGGAAGGCTGATGCAAGCGAGGGTGTTTCCGGTCGTTGAAAGGAACGGATGTCGTTTGACCTTATTTCCGGCAGCAGCGGAAATAACTACAGAGGCAAACAGAACAGGTGGCTCTGAGAATTACGTGGGCGTGCGTGGGCGAGGCAAAACCGGAAGAAAAAATCCCGGTTCTGGAAGATTATATAAAGACCTCGGCACACGGCTTCACGAGAGTAGCAGAGAACGACCAGTGAAGCAGAGAGAAACACCACAGGCAGTCTACACTCCCGTCAACCCATTCTGTCCACGCTCTCTCACCCTTCCGTTCTCTATTCCACACAGTTCATCGTCATTAATAAAAATAAAACTTATATTTTTATATATATGCGTGTTTGTTGTTTGTCGATATCTAACAGACGCATAATTGGTGCCCAGTGACTTGCTGTTTTAAAACAACAACAACAACAAAACAGATAGATACGAGCTGGTTACCACGGCGACAATTGAAAGTCAACGGAATTAAAACTACCAGATAGAAGACGAAAATAGTAAACAACCGGACGACAGCAACGAAAAGGTAAGTGACTTTTGATTCGATATTGTGTGTGTTCTGCTCTTGTACATAAGTTATATTTAAAAAAAAAAAAAAAAAAAATGGAACAGCATACTTTTGCCGATTTTGTTCAAGGTCTGACCCTAGAATTGAGAAATGTGGCTTGTTCGGTGTCGAACACTTTAAGGGGAGAATCCTTTTTAAAAAATATACAGCCATTAGCATGCAAAGAAGATGGTGGTTGTCGTGCTTGGTTGGAGGATATGGAGAGGTATTTTCAAGTTGTGCGCGTGGCAGAAGAAGACAAGTGTCAGGCAGCTCTTCTCACAACAAGGGGAGCTGTTGGACACTATGTAGATAGACTAATCGCTAGTAACCCACAACTCACATGGAAGGAGTTAAAAACTTCTTTAAAGGAATATTACGGATTGGTTTTAGACCCCGACGCACGGTTAGTCGAATTAGTGAACATTAGGCAGGGTAGAACGGAGGGGGTGCAGGACTACATGCAGAGAGTAGTACGCCTAGCGGAGAGCGCATATGTTGGGGTTGACGGGAGGAATGAAGTTGTGACAAAACAAGTTTTAGGATTCTTCATAAAAGGTCTAAGGGATCGGGAAATAAAGATGGCAGTTATGAAGGATGAGCCACAAACACTGGAGGCTGCCTATCAGAGAGCGTTATCTGAGTTGAGATGGAAAATTCGACTCGACGCAAACTCTGAATACGAAGAGGAGCTTATGGAAATTTGCCACTCTCGGAGACGGGTACCGATAGAAGCTGTAAGCCCCGCTAAATCTAATAATAATAATGATAATAATAGGAATAAGAACAATAGAAAAGTTGGGAGTCGTGAGCGGGAGAGGAACGGGAGCGTTGTTAGGTGTTGGAATTGTGGGAAAGAAGGCCACATAGCGAAATTTTGTAGACACGCCCCGGGAAACGGCAGAGGTCCGTTCGTGCGACGCCCAACGAACGGAACAAGACGGTACCAACGCACATAGTTGGTAATATGGGCGCGCCAAATTCCATCTTTATTAGAATAGAACGTAGACCTTATAGGGCATTGGTAGATACAGGAGCAGTGGTATCTGTTATAAGCTGTAGGATATTTAAAAAATTGCGACAGGGACTTGAACTGCAAAAGAGGGACATTAAACTTCGAACTGCGAATGGATCCCCGTTGTACGTTGAAGGCCTTTGTCGTCTACAGGTCCAGATAGGAAGTAAGTCCATACCCCATGATTTTTTAGTTGTAAAAAACCTCAATAGAAACATTATACTTGGCCGAGATTGGCTGATGCAGAACGGGGTTAGAATGTACTTCGATTTGGGGGCATTGAAGATTGGTGAAGAATACGTGGCATTAGAGGAGGATGTTCATATTTCCTCTATTGTTAGGTTAGCTCAAAAAGTAACATTAAGACCTCAACACCTGCATGCTTGTCTGGGATTAACCAGGCTGAGAAATGGACGTGGCAAAGAATATGAAATCGAACAGCTGAGTAGTGGATATGTTAGCAACTTATGTGGTATATCAGTAGCCAACGCAGTTGTAAAAATGCCAAAGTCTCGTAAGTTTCAGTTGCTGATAATGAATAACACTAACCAGACAATCACTTTGAGACGGGGGTGTCCGCTGGCTAAATTGGAAAGGGCAGGTAATATTACTGAAATTACTATGCCCGATAAACAAAATAATAAAAGTCCTGATGTAGATTTGGAACAGGTACATGTACCGGAGGAATTCAAGCCTGAAATTAACAAATTGCTAAAAAGAAATAGGGACATGTTCGTTAGTGACGACAAAAACCTGGGCAGAACCGATACTGTGGAGATGCGTATCGATACTGGAACGCATGAGCCCATAAGAAAACGCCCATATCGCACACCCCTCAAACAAAGAAAGACAATGGATTCAGCAATCGACGAAATGATGCAGGCAGGTGTAATTGAGAGATCCAATAGCCCGTGGGGTTTTCCAGTAGTTTTAGTACAGAAGAAAGACGGTAGTAAGAGATTTTGTGTAGACTTTAGAGCACTTAATAAGATTACAAAGAAATATGCTCGACCTCTTCCTGTCATCGATGATATACTGGCATCACTTGGTTCGGCAAGGTACTTTTCGAAGCTTGATTTAAAATCAGGGTACTGGCAAGTTAAGCTTCATGATGATGACAAAGAAAAAAGTGCATTCACCTGCCACAAGGGTCTGTTTCATTTTAATGTTATGCCATTTGGACTTGCAAACGCACCCGGCATCTTCCAGGAATTAATGTCAGTTGTTTTACAGGGACAGGAAGATTTTGCTCTGGCATATTTAGATGATATTCTGATATTTTCAAATACGGTGGAAGATCATTTAAAACATATAGACACAGTCTTGAGTAGTCTACGTAAGCACAACCTTAAACTGAAGCCAGCTAAGTGTGAGTTCTTTAAGAAAGAGACCCAATACCTGGGGTTCAAGATAAGTGAAGAGGGAATACAACCAGACCTCAATAAAGTCAAGGCTATAAAGTCAGTTTCTACTCCAACCACTGTTAGGCAAGTAAGAGCTTTTATCGGGATGACCTCATACTATCGCCGCTTTATTAGAAATTTCTCTGATATAGCCGAACCGCTGGTCAATTTGACAAGGAAATATGCACGATTCCAATGGGACGATGCTTGCCAAACCGCTTTCGATACACTAAAAACGAAGCTCGCGGAGATGATAACACTAGCCTATCCCAACCCAAATAAGGCGTATAGGTTATATACTGACGCATCCGATCAATCGATTGGCGCATGCCTATCCCAGGTGGTGTACGATAAGGAAAATAGGAAGGATGTAGAAAAACCAATTTATTTATTGTCCCATAAATTAAGTGACACACAAACGAGGTGGTCAACTATAGAGAAAGAGGCTTATGCCATACACTATGCTCTTCAAAAACTGAACCACTACCTGCATGGCGCAACATTCACAATATACATTGATCATAGGCCCCTGGAGCACTTACTTAACTCGCCCATACAAAATAAGAAGATACAGACTTGGGCTCTGAGCATGTCTGGCTACAATTGCAGCATACAGTATCTTAAGGGTAAGGAAAATGTTTGCGCGGATCTCTTATCACGCGCTGTTGATGTGAACGAAGACCATATTGCTTCTCCAGTAGATATAGATGATAGAAATTACGTGGTTAGTGTTATAAACTCCAACCTAATGGAGCCGGAAGAATTAGCAGCCCGTAAAAATGTCGGAAATTCATCAGAGGCACCCGAACGGCCCACATTGAAAGGAATAGACATAATCAGGGAGCAAGAATCAGACAAAAACATCTTAGACCTGAAGATTAGATTACGAAATGGTAGGGCTACCAAAGCAGAACAGAAGAGATATATAGTAATGGATGAGGTGGTGTACTATTTGTCTCAACCTGATGATGAACCCCTCATCAGGCTGTATGTACCATCTCACCTTAGAAAAAGGGTGCTAGTTCAATACCATGATGACAGTGGCCATATGGGGGTGGATAAGACATTCCACTCAATAAAACAAAAGTATTTCTGGCCTTGTTTACTTAGAGAAATAAATGATTTCGTAGGTAAATGTATCCCGTGTCAGACAAGAAACCTAAAGAAGCAGCAACCCCCCATACAGGAATGTGACTTCCCTCCTTTTCCTTTCGCAAAGGTTGCTTTAGATGTCTCAGGACCCTACCCAAAGACCCATTCAGGTAACCAATACATAGTTACATTCATAGATATGTACAGTGGTTGGCCAGAGGCATTTGCGGTTCCTAACAAGAAGGCAGAAACAGTGGTGCATCTCTTAGTTGACGAAATTTTCCCCAGATTTGGGACACCACTTCAGCTTTTAACTGATAATGGGCCAGAAAATGTCAACAGGGTAATGAAAAAGACATTAGAAGACCTAAATATACACCATGTGACAACTTCTTTTTATCACCCCCAGAGCAACGGTAAGGTTGAGAGGTTTCACAGAACAATGCATGATGTTCTAGCAAAAAAAATCGGCAACAACGAACAGTCGTGGGATATTTACATTAACCAAATGTTGGCGGCTATCCGGTTTCATGTGAGCGAAACCACTAAGTTTTCACCGTATTACTTGCTCTACAACAGGGATGTTATTTTGCCCTTGGACAATATACTGAGGCCTCGTCGCATATATTATGGTGATGAGCATCACCAAATTGCACTACAGGAAATGCATCGTAGCTTCACTTTAGTTAGGAATAATATAAGAAAAGCGAGGAGAGCCGCAATAGATAAGTCGCGTGGTAAGACGAAAAATATAACTTTTGAGGTTGGTGATTTGGTGTACTATAAGAATCACCAAAAGAAAGGGAAGTTAGATGTGCGCTGGCGGCCATATTATGTGATCGTTGAAAAGACTGGCCCGGTCTCTTATAGAATTAGAGATCAGTTAACCGGCTCAGTTATTAAGACGCATGCTGAGCATCTTCGGGCAGCGTCCATTGATGAATGGAAAATCCCTACTTCCGATAGGCCGTTACGAAAGATTGTATTGGCTGCTCCAGTAGAATCCAGTGATTCGGATGACGAATCCGGAGCGGAACAGACCGACTTTCCAGTGCACAAAAATCGACACCAACGTGTGGAATCAGACGATGAGTCTGATGTTCCATTAATGGAGCGTCGCATCATGACGCGACGTAAAATGGCGAATAAAAACGTGTCAACTATTGATAATGATGATAGAATCGGTGGTATAAATAATGTTTCATCCACGTTCGAGGATGATTGCTCAAAGTGTGAAACGACTGGATCTACTCATGTAGATCAGGGTTTTTCTAGGGAATCACCTAGCAGCGAAGATGTCCAAATGAGGCAAACGTCTGTTGGGGCAAAAAGCACGGATAGACCTGCAGATTCCACAGTTGATCGGAACAAAAAGAAAGAACAACTGAAAAGTCTTGTAGACTTATTGGCTGATATGCTATAGGATTGGGAAAGAAAGCAGTGGGAGGATTAACGATAGTTTAAGTGAAATAGTTAGGTCACCTTCCTTATAGCAAAACATGCGGAACTAAGGAATTACGAGTCACGGGTCCATTTTTTTTAGACTAAATTAAGATAGATGAAACCTCTAATGCTCCACAAGTAAATTGCATGCGGATTAACGTTGGAATCAGGGTAATTTTCTTCGTTTTCTATTGAACATTTCTCGGTCAGACTATGAATGATATGTACTGCAGATAATGGCAGTTTTTCTGTGTTCAAACATAGTATGTTTAAAATTAAATTAAATTAAATTAAATGAAGTTACATGTGTAACAATAAACTCGAGCGGAAACACGCATGGTGTTGGTCAAAGGTCATTTACTCGATGTCAGTTTGGAAACTGGGGCGCGGTTACCGCCTATGATCATATGGTCGTGCATCGAGGCGTCTACGCGTATGGACAGAGTCGAGAAAGGAAACGAACATTGAAAGTTACAGAAACTTAAAAAAAAAAAAAAAAAAAGAACAATGAAACATCGAGCTGGGAGAACATTATTCTACAATGGACACGAACATTGTTGGGTTGCCGATGTAGGCTCCCCTATATTTTTTTTTGTTGTCTTGTTTGTTTCGACACATGTTTTATACAATTGTCGGGCTTGTGTGGCATGGGGAGGAGTGTGAGGGTGTTGCGCTTAAAATGTTCTTAGGTGAACATTTTGGAAAATGGGAGGGCGAGGAATGTAATATAACAATCTGGCCCCACCCGAGGAAGGCTGATGCAAGCGAGGGTGTTTCCGGTCGTTGAAAGGAACGGATGTCGTTTGACCTTATTTCCGGCAGCAGCGGAAATAACTACAGAGGCAAACAGAACAGGTGTCTCTGAGAATTACGTGGGCGTGCGTGGGCGAGGCAAAACCGGAAGAAAAAATCCTGGTTCTGGAAGATTATATAAAGACCTCGGCACACGGATTCGCGAGAGAGGAGCAACAGAGATCGGCCGGTGAAGAGAGACACAACAGATAAGACTACACTCCCGTCAACCCATTAGAAGCGCGCTCTCTCAATTCTCTGTTCCCTATTCTACACGATTCATCGTCATTAATAAAAATATAACCTTATATTTTTATATATATGCGTGTTTGTTGTTTTGTCGTCATACGGCGATATATAACATACTGATGAGAGTGGGGTGGACGAAGAAAAAAGCATGAGAGAGAGAGGATGCAAGTTAGTGAGATAGGAGATGACTATTGTTTTTACATTTGAATTCTAGGAGATTATAGCTGTCGGGAAAGCAAGTATGCGGAAGAGAATTCCACAGACGGGAAGTACGAGAAAAGACGCTATTACAGTAGATTTTGCGTTTACAATTTATTGGTTTCACAGTAAAAGAGTGGGACCTAGTTGCTAATCCTGTGGATCGATAAAATTCATATATAGGGGGTACCAGTGAGCTAAGTTCATCAGAGCAGAAGCCGTGAAAGTATTTGTAGGAGAGACACAAGGAAGCCACACTTCGTCGGTGAGAAAGCGACTGTATCCTAGTTGCAAAATCGATCAAATTACAGATTCTCCGTTGGATTTGGTCGAGAACACCTAAGTGGATAGCAGGAGCACCCGACTAGATATGGCAGCAGTATTCAATGCACGGACGAATGGTAGATTTGTATATGGGCAGGATAAGTTTCGGACGAAAAAAAAACAAACTTCCTGGCCCTACACAGAGAACCGACTTTGTACCCAGCATTGTTGGCGAGCGTAGAACAGTTTTTGAAGCGGCTCAATTATTGAACAGCCAGAAAGCATTACTGACATTAACTACGATATTGAGGAAAGTGCTTCACGGTATTCCTGTTGACCACACAACTTTTTACTCCTGTTTTGATAGTAAGACCCGCGAAATTAAAACTGCAGCTGATCTAAAAATTGCCATTCTATTAGTTGTTAACTGAGGCAAGAAATGGCTTGTAAATTTTAATGCCTCCAAAACGAAATTTATTCTTTTTAATCATCATAGGAAACCATTTTTGCCTTCCATATGCATGGCTGATGCTAACCCCCAGAAGGTTGATTGATTCGTTTTCTACGGCTTATCAACCCTTCACAGGTTATTTAAAGCCAGAAAATATTTCTAGATTTTAAGAAGTTTTTTGAGGTCATATTGATTTTATTAATACAAGTCTTATTCATTAACCCATAGATGGAGGCAGAAATAGTGGTTTCGTATTTCCCCAGGGGTATTTGTGAATAAGTGTTATGTCGCCATGTATAAATGAATAACTCAACAACAGAATCAGAATATAAGTTGTATTCTGCGGAAAGACGGTTAGTATGTACAGAAGTGATTAGTAATATTTACAATAGAAAGATACAAGAGTCCAATCCGTCGTAAGACGTGTGTATACGGGATTACGCCACCGGAAGTGTGATAACTCTTCACTGACTTGCACTGACTCTTCAGTAACTCATTAGAGACTCTCAAGTGACTCTCTACGACTCTCTTGTAGAGAATCCACCATTGCTATATATAGAAATGGGAACAGTCCATTTGTAGTCAAATAGGAGCGGCGCCCTAACAATAAGTGATTATAACGAACCCAATTGGAATTGGAACTTGGTTCTTCGATTAACCATTCCGAGCCATTATCTACTAAAATACCTGCACATCCAACCTTACACCAACTGACATTCTCAAGTGATTACCCATCCGGGTACTGAGCAGGCTCGGCATTGCTTAACTTTGATGATTGTGCGGGAACCTGTGTTTCGACGTCTATATGGCCGTCATCAGCCTTCAGGAGAGTAACTGATTGTGCTTTCTGGGTCTCACTTTCTCAATTGATATGAAGTAGGATGATTATACTGAGTCAGTTGCTAGGGTTTTATATTTTACAGTTGAACTAGCTATATGAAACCGTAAGTTCTATGCTAACAGTTTCTTCTGTTGCACTTCTCACTTGTGGAACTCTTTTCCAGCTTCTTACTTTCCAATCAACAAAAAATTATATTCAATGACAATTGTTATTTTTTCTCTTTTTAATTCCAGTTCTTTTATTGTTTTCTATCCTTAATAGTATTTTTCACATATTCTCTCAAACTCAGTTTGACCTTGCGTCTTAGTGGCTCTATTGCCTTGCTTGGAGTGAAATGATTAAAAAAAGGTCAGTTGTTAGAAAAAATGTTCTACTGTGTCGTACCAGACATTTTTTTTTTTTTGCCAGAATTCACCTTGTCTATTTTTCAATTCACCATTTGTCGGTGCATTAGATATTGCTGCCATATCTTGTCTGGTTATCCGGTTATATTTTTCGCGATTCTTGACAAAATCAAATAAATCTGTAATGTTACGGGTCCTTGACATCACTCACTTTCCCACAACCTACGTGGTTTCCCTGTGTCTTCTCTACATATTAGAAATTGTTCTAATGGCACATCTTGGTACCAGGACCACGTGAATTCAAGTGTAATACTAGATTGGCAATTAGGTCTCATATTTTTACCGTGTAAATAGCTAGATTTAACGGTAAGTTCTATTTTGATGTTTCTTCTCTCACACTTTACGACTGTGAAAGTCTTTTCCAGTTTATTGCTTCCCTGTCACCTATGATCTGAAAAGAAAATGCGACGTCACTCACCGTCTCCTGTTTTCCTGAAACCCGTTCTTTTATTACCCTCACTAACATCTTCTCCTTCTCTTTCACTCTCAATGTCCATAGTAACGTTATCGGCTTGCTTGGCGATAAAATGATTAAAAAAACACAAAGGGAAAAAAAGAGGAAATTTGTTGTCTCCATGGAAAACTATAAGCTACAAATGATCTGAAAGCTCAATGAGTATAAAATAATATTTGACCACCAACATTTTCATTTCTATTTTTACTAAAGAAGTTTTATTAATTATTTGAATAAGAAAAAAAGAAAGAAAGAAAGAGAGAAAGAAAAAAGTGAGACAGAAAAAGAAATAAACAAACAAACAAAAGCAAAAAGAAAGAAAGAACGAAAGAAAGAAACAAAGAAACAAAGAAACAGAAAAAAGTTAAAAAATGAAATAGAAAAGATTGGAAAGTAGGAAAGAAAGAAACAAAGACAAAGTCAAAGAAAAGAAAAAAGAAAGAAAAAGAAAGCAAAAGAAAAGATAGATAGATAGATAGATAGATAGATAGATAGATAGAAAGAGAAAGAAACAAAGAAAAGCAAAAAAAGAAAGTTAAAAGAAAAGAAACAAACAAAAAAAGTAAAAGTAAGAAAAAATAAAAGAAAGAAGGAAAGAAACAAAGAGAGAAACAAAAAACAGCAAAGAAAAGCAAATAGAAAAGAATGAAAAAAAGAAAGAAAGAAAGAAAGAAAAAGAGAGAGAGAAACATAGAAAAGTAAAAATGAAAGAAAGAAAGAAAGAAAGAAAAATAGACAAAAACGAAGTAAAGCAAAAGAAGTGCAAAAAGAAAAGAATGAATGTAAGAAAGAAAGAAAGAAAGAAAAAAGAAAGAAAATCAAAAAAGCAAATAGAAAACAATGGAAAGAAAGAAACAAACAAACAAACAAGCAAAGAACAAAGAAAAGAAAAAAAAATAACAAAAGAAAGTGAGAGCAACAAAAAAAGCAAAAAAGGAAGCAAATAGAAAAGAAAAAGAAAATAAAGCAAGAAACAAAGAAAAGTAAAAAAGAAAAAAATAATGAAATAAAGAAGGAAAGAAAGAGAGAAAGAAAAAAGCAAAAAAAAGCAAAAAGTAAAGAATGAAAGAAACAAAGAAAAACATCTAGATTTCACCGTTTTACAATCGAAACTGCTAGACGAAATATGTATTATATTATTACGTAGTAATTAGTAGGGGACCAGTTTATTACTTCATAACAATAGAAAACCGATCTCCAAATTTATGACCAGTAGAAGCCTTAATCATGATTCTTGTTCACTCACTTAAGTGCCATACAGGATACCTGCTTTGGGCGATCATGTCTCTTTCGAGACATGACTGACTGGGCAGAAGATTATCCCGTAGCAGGTTGCTATTGCATTCTGTGGTAGACTGGTTGCCAGTCAAGGCTATATAACCCAATCTGTCTTATTATTTAGTTCATAACTGGAGGGAAAAGACGGATTAATACCTTTTCCAAGCATATTTGTGCGTAAGTGAATGTAAGAATTCAACTGGTATTCGAACTCGGCACCTCGATTTGTTGTTCCAAATCGATATCCACTGCACCATAACGCACACAATTGTCGGTAACAACATAAAAATATATAATTTTTTTTTTCAAAAAAAAAATAAAAGCAAAAATACATAGAAGACACTTATAAAAAACAAGAGATGGACTCATTTTGAATGACATTATTGCTTTTTATTGAAACGCTAAAATTACAGCAAGTATCACATTTACATGAAACTTAAAATATATATGAAAACCAAACAGCATGTGTTTGTGTGTGTGAGTTTGTGTGTGTATGTGTGTGTGACTGCGTTTGTGTGAGTTTGTACGTATTTAGACGACATTCCATACGCAAGCTGGATTAAATTAAAAAAAAGGAATTTAAAAAAATGACGTAACCATTCGTCTTTCCCTGCAATTTAACGCAGGCCGGCATATTTAAAAACTGTCCCAGAAATGGCGATCATACGCTTTTGTTAATACACAAAGGCGTTCTTAAAATCTCATATTTAAGCCGTTAGAGAGAAGAAACAACACAAAAACTGCCATTTCTGTGCTATTTGCTTTTAAAAATGATTTTTGTTTTTAAAACCGACATTATGTCGTTAGAAAATCTGATTTGAAAAAAAAAAGTAAAAAAATGAAAGCCTCTCCACAGACAAAAGCGAATCTAATACCTTCAGTCAACGTTTTTGATCGGGAGCATAACCAACAGCGCCTGAGTGAAATATCATTGAACAATAGTTATATGCCTTAGCCACTGACCAACGTTTGATTCTCTTGACCGGAAACAGGAATGGTTATGCACTAAACTTGTATCGATATATATATATATATATATATATATATATATATGAATTCAATATTATAAAAAACATGCATATAAATATATAAGTATCAAATAGCCAACCTTCAGTGTTTGTGGCAAAAACAATGCTCGATGTAAAATAACAGTTAAAATTTATACTAAAAATAAATATACATTTGTATTTCACCATTTGCTACAACTTCAACTCTCTCTCTCTCTCTCTCTCTCTCTCCATTTATCAACACACATACACGCACATACACACACACAAAGACACAAAACACACACACACACACACGCACACACACACACACACACACACACACACATATATATATATATATATATATATATATATATATATATATATATCAGCATGCAGTGTGGGTATAGAAGAATCCAAAGGAGTATCCTGTACATACAGTGTTAGGATAACTCTCTAAGAGAGCTCTCTCTCTATATATATATGCATATAAATACAATCAGAGCAAATATAAGAAAAATTAAGGCAGTACGTTATTTCATGGTCAATTGGAAGCATGCGGCTATTTCAGGCGAACCATCATCAGCTTCCGTCTTTATTGTACAAAGGATTTTTTCGTGTTAAATCCGTACAATAAAGACGGAAGCTGATGATGGTTCGCCTGAAATAGGCCCACAGTTCCGATTTACTATGAAATAACGTGTTGTCTCAATTTTTCTTATATAGTAAAAACGAATGGAGTAATGATCCACAATTCGCAACATTTGCTTTTTAAAATGCTCGATACAAAGTAGAGCAATATATACATAAAAATAATTCCCAAAGCCAGTAATCAATCGTCGCCTGAGGAAGTACAATTAATTGTACCGAAACACGTTAGCTTTTGTGTAACAATGTGAAATGCCTTTTTTAACTACTTATAATAAAAATGATATTACAACAATATATATATATATGTGTGTGTGTGTGTTTTTGCGTGTTCATGTGTGTGTAGATAGATAGATAGATAGATAGATAGATAGATAGATAGATTTTATATCGACTGTATTACAAAAATCTAATTTGTTCACAATTTCTTTAACTGTAAAAAACAGAATCAAAGCAAATGTATTCAATGAAATTTACAAATTCAAAGGAAAATGATAAAGATAATTTTTTTACTTGCTTTTTTTATTTAGAATTTTTCGTTAAGTCTAGTGTTGTATATATTTTTTACTTTCTGTCTGTCAAAACTGTTTTGTGGTTTCCTTATAACAGGTTTCGTGTTTGAGGTTCTTTCCGTTAAATGTGTTTATCGCTGTTCTTGACTTTTTTTTTTTCGAAGTATAGATCTTCTTTTTCATCTGGCCAACATCGAGATTTCCGCTTGCTAACAAAATTCTACTGAGGGAGATATTTTTTTATTGTTTTGCTTTCATGGTCAGTAATAGCCATCAACTCCCGAAAAGTTTTGTGAGAATGGGGAACAAAAATGATCGATTTCCTAGTTGTGATTTTAATCAGAATTCAGTTCATTTTTCATGTTGTATCCACTGTCGCCATTTTTCTGCACGCAATTATGAGCATTTGACAACGTCTCCAGATGCATTAAAGGTTCAAGTAAATCTCTAATAAATTAATATAATAATTTATAATTAATAATTATAAAACTCCGCACTTTGATCGTTATTCAAACTAGTGAATTTAGAAATTCGTTGGCTGTAGATATTAGGATCTCCAAACGTTAGTTTTTCCATGACACCAAGGTTTTTTCCATTCGAAACATCAGCCCTTTTTCTAATAAGCGTCTCTGTACGTTTTCTGGGTTTGATCGGCGACTGGTCGTAAGGGACGCCTTTTCTAAGGACTTCTTCCTTGATCAAGGTTGAACTTTGGTCAGATAAGCCACTTGAAAGAATATTTTCATCAGAATCGTCATTTTCCTCCGTATCTTTTGAAGATGTACGCTCTGCATCATTACCATCAGAAGATGCACCGGTAAACACAGGCTGGTACCTATTGGGACGAACTTGAATTGCATCAGGAGTATCAATGTCGATGTTGCCACTCAAAGAGTCCCCGCCTTCTTTGTCCATGTCGCCATGGTTTGTCGAAATAACTTTGCTTTCTATATTTCTAAACGTATCAAGGGGATTCAATGCGGGACGTGGGGCCCTGGGCGGCCGGGTACGCCAATTCGGATGAACATCTTTCAAGATGACATTTTTCAACATGCCATGGTTTGTCGAAATAACTTTGCTTTCTATATTTCTA
>JBBBDQ010030938.1:65000-202500 GCA_037127315.1 Ascarosepion bandense | reverse complement strand
AAACATAGAGGTTTATTAAATGCCATACGTGATACACGCTTGGGCGATCATGTCTCGAAAGACACATGACTCATTTGGCAGAAGATTATCCTGCAGTAGGTTGCCATTGCTTTCTGCGGTAGACTGGTTGCCAGCCAAGGCTATAGAGCCCAATCTGTCCTGTTATTTAACCCATAACTGGAGGGAATAGACGGATTAATACCTTTCCTAAGGTTATTTTCGCGTAAGTGAATGCAATGAATTCAACTGGAATTCGAACTCGGTTCTCCGATTTCTCGTTCCGAGCCGATATCCACTTCACCACAACTTGAACCTACGAAGCCTAATGTTATTGTGGTTAATGCAGTCGACAGAATGTGCTCTCTTGTGGATATCGCATACCGATATGATCGAAATGTGAAGAAAGCGATTGAGAAGCTCTCATCTACGTTTGTGCGAAATGGGTACTACCATAGGCCCCATTATCACTGATGCGTTAGGCCCCATTGATAGGATTTTGAACAGTTATCCGTTAAAATTTCTTGAACTCACAATGAAGAACGACTGTTTTGATATTCGCAGAGAATACTGAAGATGAGATGACACTGGAAATATCGACAAATTTACCTAACGAGATTGGGATGTGTGACAGAGCAGAGACAGAGAGGGATTGTAAAATGAAAAATATTGGAGTGAAAAAGTATAAAAATTGTGAAAAGTCATGATTTCTCACGTTCTAAAGGGACACGACACAGAAAAAAAATGACTGTGTCATATGCCCAAACTGAAAGAGTGAGCTACTAGCAGAGAGGCGTTCTCATCCGGGTGATATAGGAAAAAAAGAAAAAAAAATGATATTAAAGTCCAAACTACCCGCAACAAAAATTTCTGACAAGTTAAAAAAGATGAACAAACGAGGAGAACGTTTGATTGACAACTTACATTGACGAAATTCAACTCTGAATAGTATCTAGCCCACTGGACATGAGAAAATGTGGCGATTTATAAGAGGTAGGGAGAAATAAAAACCAATAATCGGACTGTGCTGAGGAATCAGATATCTTATTACCCAACTGACCTAACTATGTTCGTTGTGGTGCAGTGGATATCGTCTCGGAACGACAAATCGGGGAGCCGAGTTCGAATTCCAGTTGAATTTCGTGTATTCACTTTCGCACAAATACCGCTGGGAAATGTATTAATCCGTCTCTTCCCTCCAGTTATGGATTAAATAACGGGACAAACTTCTTTGTTCTTAAAGTGTGAAATTAATGTCAACCTGTAAGATCAAGAACTCATACTAAAAAGAAATGAACTGAATTCATATTCCACGTTTACTTTCAATTTCAGTCGAGTGGTGCCCGCTGGCAGAGAGGGGTTCTCATCCGGGTGATATAGGAAAAATAGAAAAAAAATGGAATTAGATTCCAAACTACCTGCAATAAAAATTTCTGACAAGTTAAAAAAGATGAACAAGCAAGAAGAACACGTTCGATGGAGCAACACAAAGCAAATATTCAGAGAAATACAAACAACTGAAGACTTCTTATCGGCTCATAAAATGAAAGTCATGATTCCAGATCCTATCATCTGAATGCGGGTGTTTCTCAAGGTTCTATCCTAGAGTCTATGCTTTTTTCTTATTTTCATCGACAATCTTTTTTTGTGGACTTATGGATGTTCATTGCATAATGTTGTTGGAGACAGACTTTGAGTCGAGAAACCAAACAGTCATTAGCTGCTATATGCACTGGAAGGGAACTCGCGCAGGCTGTAGTAATGTGTGACCTTGGGGTTGCCCACTGAAAGCGCTTGCAGGGACACCAATCCATACGCGACATGGCACTGCAAAAACCTCGATATTATGCAACTGTTGATCAGAGTGGCCGCTGTTGACGCTATACAAGGGGTAGGGCTCGTAACTACCAGTCAGAAGCAGCAAACCAGAAAACTGCCAACCCGGTACCCTCACAATGAGGAGACGTTGCCACCGACCACACACATCGCTGAAAAATCGCAGAAGCTCCATTACTGAGGAGAGAAAAGAGCCGGAAACCACTTCCTAAACAGGGAACAAGGGATGAGCCTCTACACCTGTTCAATAGGTGTGGGAGGAGTGTGAACCGGGCGATAAAAGTGTCTATCTACTGCAATTTAAATATATATATATATATATAAAAAATAAGTTTTATCTTAGTTAAAGTCCAAACTACCAGCAACAAAAACTTCTGACAAGTTAAAGAACATGAACAAACTAGGAAAACGTTCGATTGAGCAAAAGAAAGCAAATATTCAAAGAAATACAAACAAATGACGACTAACATTGAAGGGATTCAACAACTCTGAATAGAATCTAGACCACTGGACATGAGAGAAAAAGTGGCAAGTTTTAAAAGGTGGAATAGTGAAATAATTTTCAACGAACAGCCCACACAATTGAGACAGCTAGTTAGCTAAAAAATGCTTTGAGATAATTAGACAGTTTAACTTTTTAGCAGATGCCAATAATCGGACAGGACTGAGGAATCAGATATCTTACTACCCCTACCCCAACTAAAAAAAAATTCACCTTGTCTATTTATCAATTCACAATTTTTCGGTGCATTAGTTATTGCTGCCATATCTGGTTTGGTTATCCGGTTATATTTTTCGCGATTCTTGACAAAATCAAATAAATCTGTAATGTTACGGGTCCTTGACATCACTCACTTTCCCACAACCTACGTGGTTTCCCTGTGTCTTCTCTACATATTAGAAATTGTTCTAATGGCACATCTTGGTACCAGGACCTCGTGAATTCAAGTGTACTACTAGATTGGCAATTAGGTCTCATATTTTTACCGTGTAAATAGCTAGATTTAACGGTAAGTTCTATTTTGATGATTCTTCTCTCACACTTTACGACTGTGAAAGTCTTTTCCAGTTTATTGCTTCCCTGTCACCTATGATCTGAAAAGAAAATGCGACGTCACTCACCGTCTCCTGTTTTCCTGAAACCCGTTCTTTTATTGCCCTCACTAACATCTTCTTCTTCTCTTTCACTATCAATGTCCATAGTAAAGTTATCGGCTTGCTTGGCGATAAAATGATTAAAAAAAAACAAAGGGAAAAAAGAGGAAATTTGTTGTCTCCATGGAAAACTATAAGCTACAAATGATCTGAAAGCTCAATGAGTATAAAATAATATTTGACCACCAACATTTTCATTTCTATTTTTACTAAAGAAGTTTTATTAATTATTTGAATAAGAAAAAAAGAAAGAAAGAAAGAAAGAAAGAAAGAGAGAAAGAAAAAAGTGAGACAGAAAAAGAAATAAACAAACAAACAAAAGCAAAAACGAAAGAAAGAAAGAAAGAAACAGAAAAAAGTTAAAAAATTAAATAGAAAAGATTGGAAAGTAGGAAAGAAAGAAACAAAGACAAAGTCAAAGAAAAGTAAAAAAGAAAGAAAAAGAAAGCAAAAAGAAAAGAAAAGATAGATAGATAGATAGATAGATAGATAGATAGATAGATAGATAGAAAGAAAGAAAGAGAAAGAAACAAAGAAAAGCAAAAAAGAAAGTAAAAAGAAAAGAAACAAACAAAAAAAGAAATAAAAAAGTAAAAGTAAGAAAAAATAAAAGAAAGAAGGAAAGAAACAAAGAGAGAAACAAAAAACAGCAAAGAAAAGCAAATAGAAAAGAATGAAGAGAGAGAGAAACACATAGAAGTAAGAAAGAAAGAAAGAAAAAAAGAAAGAAAGAAAAAAAGCAAATAGAAAAGAATGGAAAGAAAGAAAGTAACAAACAAACAAACAAACAAACAAAGAACAAAGAAAAGTAAAAAAGAAAGCAAAATTAAAAGAAAAAAAGAAATAACAAAAGAAAGTGAGAGCAACAAAAAAAGCAAAAAAGGAAGCAAATAGAAAAGAAAAATAAAATAAAGCAAGAAACAAAGAAAAGTAAAAAAGAAAGAAAGAAACAAACAAACAAACAAACAAACAAACAAAGAACAAAGAAAAGAAAAAAGAAATAACAAAAGAAAGTGAGAGCAACAAAAAAAGCAAAAAAGGAAGCAAATAGAAAAGAAAAATAAAATAAAGCAAGAAACAAAGAAAAGTAAAAAAGAAAAAATTAATGAAATAAAGAAGGAAAGAAAGAGAGAAACAAAAAAGCAAAAAAAAGCAAAAAGTAAAGAATGAAAGAAACAAAGAAAAACATCTAGATTTCACCGTTTTACAATCGAAACTGCTCGACGCAACCGTATGTTTTAATTTTAATAATTTTTTCTCTACCACTTCTCGCCTGTGAAACTCTCTTTTAGTTTCTTGTCAAAAACAATCGACATAAATTTAAATGCAACGTCAATCGTCATCTTCTGTCTCCGAGAATCCTTCTCTATTTATTGTTCTTTCTCGTCTTACCAGTCTCTTTAACTCTGTTGTTTTTATCCTCATTAAAGCTTATGCGTCTTAGAGGCTTTATCACATTGTTTGGGATGAAATGCTTAAAAAATTGTTTGTTGTCAGTACTCCCTTTTTAAAGCATGAACCTAAACAACCTTACTCCTGTCCAAACGCCAGTTATTATTTTCATGTAATTTTGAATGGCAAGATAAAACAGAAATTTGTGAATGCATAAACAAGCGAATATCTTTACAAGAATCAGAAAATGATCTGACGTCCAACAAAGTTCAATTTTGATCCGGCGTGCTTTAGACGGTTCAGTCAAAGACAGCGTTACAGATCAAATAATTCCAATCCTAATATGGTGTGCTTTAGACTGCTCGGTCTCAGATAGAGTCACGGATCAACAAGGTACTATTCAGATCCGGTGTGCTTTAGATTGCTCGGCCTCAGGTAGAATCACGGATCAACAAGGTACTATTCAGATCCGGTGTGCTTTAGACTGCTCGGTCTCAGATAGAGTCGCAGATCAACAAGGCACTATTCAGATCCGGTGTGCTTTAGATTGCACGGCCTCAGGTAGAATCACGGATCAACAAGGTACTATTCAGATCCGGTGTGCTTTAGACTGCTCGGTCTCAGATAGAGTCACAGATCAACAAGGCACTATTCAGATCCGGTGTGCTTTAGATTGCACGGCCTCAGGTAGAATCACGGATCAACAAGGTACTATTCAGATCCGGTGTGCTTTAGACTGCTCGGTCTCAGATAGAGTCACAGATCAACAAGGCACTATTCAGATCCGGTGTGCTTTAGATTGCACGGCCTCAGATAGAATCACGGATCAACAAGGTACTATTCAGATCCGGTGTGCTTTAGACTGCTCGGTCTCAGATAGAGTCACGGATCAACAAGGTACTATACAGATCCGGTCTGCTTTAGATTGCTCGGCCTCAGATAGAATCACGAATCAACAAGGAACTATTCAGATCCGGTGTGCTTTAGACTGCTCGGTCTCAGATAGAGCCACAGATCAACAAAATACTATTCAGATCCGGTGTGCTTTAGACTGCTCGGTCTCAGATAGAGTCACAGATCAACAAGGTACTATTCAGATCCGGCGTGATATAGATTTCTCCGCGTCAGATAGCGTCACGAATCAACAAGGTACTATTCAGATCCGGTGTGCTTTAGATTGCTCGGCCTCAGATAGAATCACGAATCAACAAGGTACTATTCAGATCCGGTGTGCTTTAGACTGCTCGGTCTCAGAGAGAGTCACAGATCAACAAGGCACTATACAGATCCGGTGTGCTTTAGATTGCTCGGCCTCAGATAGAGTCGCGAATCAACAAGGTACTATTCAAATCCAGTGTGATTTAGACTGCTCGGCCTCAGATAGAGTTACAGATCAACAAGGCACTATACAGATCCGGTGTGCTTTAGACTGCTCGGCCTCAGATAGAATCACGAATCAAGGAGGTACTATTCACATCCGGTGTGATTTAGACTGCTCGGTCTCAGATAGAGTCACAGATCAACAAGGCACTATTCAGATCCGGCGTGATTTAGACTGCTAGGCCTCAGATAGAATCACGAATCAACAAGGTACTATTCAGATCCGGTGTGCTTTAGACTGCTCGGTCTCAGATAGAGTCACGTGTCAACAAGGTACTATTCAGATCCGGTGTGCTTTAGATTGCTCGGTCTCAGATAGAGTCACGGATCAACAAGGTACTATTCAGATCCGGCGTACTTTAGACTGCTCGACCTCAGGTAGGGTCACAGATCAACAAGGTACTATTCAGATCCGGCGTGATATAGATTTCTCCGCGTCAGATAGCGTCACAGATCAACAAGATCGAATTTTGATCCGGCGTGGTTTAAAATATTCAACCTCAGATAACCTCACATATCAACAAGGTCTAATTACCATTTTTAATTAATGCCCATTGCTTTCACATCCTCTCGAAAGACCATATCTGATGGAAAATTCATATCTGCTGATTTTTAAATTTTTATCCCTTAAACATTAACAAAATAATTTCCAAAAAATGAATGGATTTTATTTTACATCCGAAATATTTCTTCTTGCTGAAAACGTTATGTTGAGTGGATATACGTGTTTGAGTATACGCCCTGCTTTTCTAAACAGTGTGGATTATGTTTGCTCAGGCCGGCAGACATAATTTATACTGATAAACAAAACAAAACAAAAAGCAAAAACTAAGAGCAAACAAGCAGAGCGTCTATTCAAAAACGTGTAGCCAATAAAATTTAGCAGATATGAACTTTCGAGAAAATCTGAACATGAACTTATTCACAAAAGTAAAGAAAATGGTGATGCCTATCAGTTAAGTGCCAGACATGATACACGCTTCAGGTGATCATGTCTCGAAGGAGACATGACTGACTGGGCAGAAGATTATCCCGCGGTAGGTTGCCATTGCTTTATTCGGTTGACTGGTTGTCAGCCAAGGCTACAGAACCCAATATGTCCTGTTATTTAACTCATGTCTAAAGGGAGAAGAGATGTATTATATTATTACGTAGTAATTAGTGGGGGATGAGTTTATTACTTCGTAACAATAGAAAACCGATACTCCACTTTATGACCAGTAGAAGCCTTAATCATGATTCCTTTTCACTCAATAAAGTGCCATACAGGATACCTGCTTTGGGAGATCATGTCTCTTTCGAGACATGACTGACTAGGCAGAAGATTATCCCGCAGTAGGTTGCCATTGCTTTCTGCGGTGTACTGGTTGTCTGCCAAGGCTATAGAACCCAATCTGTCTTACTATTTAACCCATAACTAGAGGTAGAAAAGATGCATAATATTATTACGTAGTAATTAGTAGGGGACCAGTTTATTACTTCATAACAATAGAAAACCGATCTCCCACTTTATGACCAGTAGAAGCCTTAATCATGATTCTTGTTCACTCACTTAAGTGCCATACAGGATACCTGCTTTGGGCAATCATGTCTCTTTCGAGACATGACTGACTGGGCAGAAGATTATCCCGTAGCAGGTTGCTTTTGCATTCTGCGGTAGACTGGTTGCCAGTCAAGGCTATAGAACCCAATCTGTCTTATTATTTAGTTCATAACAGGAGGGAAGAGACGGATTAATACCTTTTCCAAGCGTATTTGTGTGTAAGTGAATGCAAGGAATTCAACTGGTATTCGAACTCGGCACCTCGATTTGTTGTTCCAAATCGATATCCACTGCACCATAACGCACACAATTGTCGGTAACAACATAAAAATGTTAACAATTAATAACAAATATATAATTTTTTTTTTTCAGTAAAAAATAAAAGCAAAAATACATAGAAGACACTTATAAAAAACAAGAGATGGACGTATTTTGAATGACATTATTGCTTTTTATTGAAACGCTAAAATTACAGCAAGTATCACATTTACACGAAACTTAAAATATATATGAAAACCAAACAGCATGTGTTTGTGTGTGTGAGTTTGTGTGTGTATGTGTGTGTGACTGCGTTTGTGTGAGTTTGTACGTATTTGGACAACATTCCATACGCAAGCTGGATTAAATTAAAAAAAAAAGGAATTTTAAAAAATGACGTAACCATTCGTCTTTCCCTGCAATTTAACGCAGGCCGGCATATTTAAAAACTGTCCCAGAAATGGCGATCATACGCTTTTGTTAATACACAGAGGCGTTCTTAAAATGTCATATTTAAGCCGTTAGAGAGAAGAAACAACACAAAAACTGCCATTTCTGTGCTATTTGCTTTTAAAAATGATTTTTGTTTTTAAAACCGACATTATGGCGTTAGAAAATCTGATTTGAAAAAAAAAAGTAAAAAAATGAAAGCCTCTCCACAGACAAAAGCGAATCTAATACCTTCAGTCAACGTTTTTGATCGGGAGCATAACCAACAGCGCCTGAGTGAAATATCTTTGAACAATAGTTATATGCCTTAGCCACTGACCAACGTTTGATTCTCTTGAACGGAAACAGGAATGGTTATGCACTAAACTTGTATCGATATATATATATATATATATATATATGAATTCAATATTATAAAAAACATGCATATAAATATATAAGTATCAAATAGCCAACCTTCAGTGTTTGTGGCAAAAACAATGCTCGATTTAAAATAACAGTTAAAATTTATACTAAAAATAAATAGAGATTTGTATTTCACCATTTGCTACAATTTTATCTCTCTCTCTCTCTCTCTCTCCATTTATCAAGACACATACACGCACATACACACACACAGAGACACAAAAAATACAAACACACACACACACACACACACACACAGATATATATATATATATATATATATATATATATATCAGCATGCAGTGTGGGTATAGAAGAATCCAAAGTAGTATCCTGTGCATACAGCGTTAGGATAGCTCTCTCTCTCTCTCTCTCTCTCTCTCTCTCTATATATATATATATATATATATATATATATATATATAAAATATAAGAAAAATTAAGGCAGTACGTTATTTCATGGTCAATTAGAAGCATGGGGCTATTTCAGGCGAACCATCATCAGCTTCCGTCTTTATTGTACAAAGGATTTTTTCGTGTTAAATCCGTACAATAAAGACGGAAGCTGATAATGGTTCGCCTGAAATAGGCCCACAATTCCGATTTACTATGAAATAACGTGTTGTCTCAATTTTTCTTATATATATATATATATATATATATATATATATATATTAGTAAAAACGAATGGAGTAATGATCCACAATTCGCAGCATTTGCTTTTTAAAATGCTCGATACAAAGTAGAGCAATATATACATAAAAATAATTCCCAGTAATCAATCGTCGCCTGAGGAAGTACAATTAATAGTACCGAAACACGTTATCTTTTGTGTAACAATGTGAAATGCCTTTTTTAACTACTTATAATAAAAATGATATTACAACAATATATGTGTGTTTGTGTGTTTTTGCGTGTTCATCTGTGTGTAGATAGATAGATAGATAGATAGATAGATAGATAGATAGATAGATACATTTTATATCGACTGTATTACAAAAATCTAACTCGTTCACAATTTCTTTTACTATAAAAGACAGAATCAAAGCAAATGTATTCAATGAAATTTACAAATTCAAAGGAAAATTATAAAGATAATTTTTTTACTTGCTTTTTTTATTTAGAATTTTTCGTTAAGTCTAGTGTTGTATATATTTTTTACTTTCTGTCTGTCAAAACTGTTTTGTGGTTTCCTTATAACAGGTTTCGTGTTTGAGGTTCTTTCCGTTAAATGTGTTTATCGCTGTTCTTGACTTTTTTTTTTTCGAAGTATAGATCTTTTTTTCATCTGGCCAACATCGAGATTTCCGCTTGCTAACAAAATTCTACTGAGGGAGATATTTTTTTATTGTTTTACTTTCATGGTCAGTAATAGCCATCAACTCCCGAAAAGTTTTGTGAGAATGGGGAACAAAAATGATCGATTTCCTAGTTGTGATTTTAATCAGAGTTCAGTTCATTTTTCATGTTGTATCCACTGTCGCCCTTTTTCTGCACGCAATTATGAGCATTTGACAACGTCTCCAGATGCATTAAAGGTTCAGATAAATCTCTAATGCTTAATTGTCTGACTTCTGTTGAGGCACCCTGCCCATGACTACCGCTGTTCAACAAAGCTTTGTCTACAGAATCCACGTCGGAACTTCCATGAGTAAAGCCGTTTTGGGAGGATTTTCCATTAAACGAATCCGGCAAAAACTTTTGTCTGTCATCGCCTGGGTTTATTTCTGTGTGTCGAGCGAGATAGCTTTCCGGAGACAGGGAAATTTGGTCAAGAATTTTGTTTAAACTCGGCCTTACTTGCACATCATGTGCTGCATTTGGCTGCCAAGGAAGCAGAAAAGTGAACCCGCGATTGAATGTGTCGTCTTGGACATTATTTGCAATGGCGACGTCACCCATTCCAGGTTCTCTACCTTGATAACTTATCGCATACTTATTAAAGACTAAATCATTTGCGGGGGTTAGATGTTTACTGTTATAAATCTCCGCACTTTGATCGTTATTCAAACTAGTGAATTTAGAAATTCGTTGGCTGTAGATATTAGGATCTCCAAACGTTTGTTTTTCCATGACACCAAGGTTTTTTCCATTCGAAACATCAGCCCTTTTCGCAAGCTGTTCTCTGTTGGAATTCCCATTTACTTTTGGTTTAAGTTCAACGGGATTTAAAGGTGGTATTTTATTTAAAATCAAACGCCGTCTCACATTAGGATTCCAATTAGCTGATTCTTTATTGCTAGTTAGCAAATCTAAAAACTTATTTACGAGAGCGGAATCTTTGCCATTTTCATCTCGGAGAGATATCATCGTATTATCAGCAGTATCAAACGTTCCCTGGGACTGTTTGTCATTTAAGTTGAGTCTGGCAAACATATTAATGTTGGTAAGATATTTTCCTTCTTGAGTATATTTCTTTTCAAGAGGATTTGTCTCGCTTGATGTTTTTCCGTTCGTATTTGTAAACTGTTTAACTGGATACCCCAGAAAATCAATATTTGTACCTGACGGCTCTATATTTGTCCGAGATTTCCAGTCAAACACACCAGCACCAGTCCTAACATCATTTCCCATGTTATCTGTACTTCTCTCAGGTCCGCTATCATAAACACTTCTTAAGACAGGTTGCTCTCCGAAAGCATTGGCTGTTCCTTGTGTTTCATCAGAAAAAACAGTTCTTTTATCTTGCTCTTCAGTCATGTATATACCGTTCTCCAATGTTCCATCATTCAAATTAGGTTGTCTAATAAGCGTCTCTGTACGTTTTCTGGGTTTGATCGGCGACTGGTCGTAAGGGACGTCTTTTCTAAGAACTTCTTCCTTGATCAAGGTTGAACTTTGGTCAGATAAGCCACTTGAAAGAATATTTTCATCAGAATCGTCATTTTCCTTCGTATCTTTTGAAGATGTACGCTCTGCATCATTACCATCAGAAGATTCACCGGTAAACACAGGCTGGTACCGGTCGGGACGAACTTGAATTGCATCAGGAGTATCAATGTCGATGTTGCCACTCAAAGAGTCCTCGCCTTCTTTGTCCATGTCGCCATGGTTTGTCGAAATAACTTTGCTTTCTATATTTCTAAACGTATCAAGGGGATTCAATGCGGGAATTGGAGGCCCGGGCCCCCAGGTACGCCAATTCGGATGAACATCTTTCAAGATGACATTTTTCAACATGCCATGGTTTGTCGAAATAACTTTGTTTTCTATATTTCTAAACGTATCAAGGGGATTCAATGCGGGAATTAGATGCCTGGGCCCCCAGGTGCGCCAATTCGGATGAACATCTTTCAAGATGACATTTTTCAAGATGCCAGCTGAGTCATCTTCCATACTTTCTCCGCTGTTATTTTCACTTCGATCTCCTGCGTTCATTTCGCTTGATTCGCCGCTTTCTTGATTGAAACTACTAACATCCCTTATAAGTCGGTTTCTTCTAACATTTTGAAAATGAAAGGGCATGTTAGCCAGTAGAGGTATTCTGTGGAGAAAGTTGATTTTTGAGTCCCTCAACGGAAATATAGTTATCGGTGGCCTGTGAACTCGGCCGAAGTTCTTGGCAGATGGATCTACTTGGGATGCCAGCAATGGTGCAAAAAGCTGTTTCGAAATTCTTCTGACGGGCCTTTGGTTGGTTGGCAACTTTGATCTTTTCAGCAAACTATCTTTTGAAAAAATACGATACATGCGCCGCAACAGTTCCTGGGGACGATTATTGGCGGAATACTGGCCATTTGTAAGAGAACGACGATAGACATAACCTAGCAACGGATCGGCAAACTGGTGTTGTACGTCTCGTTTCAGACGCAATTTTGCTTCGCAGGAGAGATAGGTGAAGGAAAAAAGAACAAAGATTAAAATTGGAATTAATCTGTTCGCCATTCTGATATTTGATTCGTGTCCAGACCGACGATGTCTCTATCTGACTAAGATAACAGAAGACTGATCAAGTTGAGAAACACCGTGCAAAACGCACTCAGCGGACTCTGAGCGGTGTGGCTGTTGTTTGACACTAGGTGGCTTCTTTTTATACGAAACAAGAGCTAGCGAAGTGTACATACAATTTAATTGAAAAAAATGCATAAAAGTTTTTTTTATTTAAAAAAGGTGAGGGGTGCAGTTATAACCAAGATAATAACATTCGTCAGATAGCATCGTGATTTTTTTTTATTGCTTGTGTTTATTTTTATTGGGCTTTTGTATCAGATAGTTATGACGCCATGTCAAACATATAAGTATTATTTATATTGTTGGGCGGTCAGGAATTTAAAGTGGTTTCCAAAATTTTTTCTATCAAACCAAAGAAGTAATTAGTGATCTAAGATGAAGGCTAGTGTTTTTAATGAACAAAGACACATACGCAATTACATATATATATATATATATATATATATATATATATAAAATCTCTGTGTGTGTTGTGTGTTTATACATAAAAATGCGCAATTAAAAAATTTCAATGTCTCTAAATACAACCGGATCAGATATGATTAAACATGCATTGCGATAAAGACAACAACGACAGCAACATCTTTTCATTTGTTATTTAACGCTGTCACATGCGGGGAGAAAGAGTTATACAGAACAAGCCTCAAGAGCCACCCAACGTTCAATCTGATCGGATAAAACAAAATATTTTGCGATAAAAAACAACAACTCTATAACACTGTCTAATTTATACACACACGTAGTAGAGAACGAGTCAAACAAATATCGAGAGTTACACATGGTAGAGCCTGGCCAGATATGATTAAACATGCCACGGATTAAACAGGACCACGGATTAGTTTTAAAGCTTTCATTACATCCGATCCACGCCGGGTTATACTGCTAGTTACTAATAAAAATAAAAAAAGCAAAATGTAAATAAGAAATGGTGAGATTTTTGCTTTTATTGTTCGCCCTAAGCAACGCAGTAAAGTCACAAAAACACAAACGGTTACTGAGTCTGAAAGAATATAGGAAAATACTATTGAAGCGATAAAACAATAAATGAATTCAGAAGACAGAATATAACTATTAGCATTGCATTTAAATGTTTGAACATCAAAGTAAACTGGGAAGCAAGAGTTGGATGAGACTTCCATAAGCGAGAAGTGCACGAGAAAAAAAAAACCGTTAGTATACGACTTACTAATAAGAAATTATAAATCTATCTAATTTATACTCACAATTTGAAGAAAAAGATTTATACAAACCAAGGCTTGAGAGTAACCTAAGGTAGAGGGTTACTCTTAAAATGCTAACGATAAATGAGACGTGTGTTTTGAATGAAAAAGAAGGTGATAGAAGGTTTATGTGAAAAAGGAAAATAGATAACGTGTGATATTTGACTTTGGAGTGGTCAAGAGTGTAGCCTTTGGTGAAGCATCCACGTAGGATTCTCTTCTACAAAGTAGCATTGGCTTGGTAGAAAATCAAAGGTGATTCAACACCGTAGACGTAGCATGGCGTATTCTAAGTGAATGTCTGGACTCGTAGAACCAAAGAATGGAGTTCATCTGAGCATTTGGCACGGAAAAAATAACAATAGAGTAGACAGATATTTATTTAGCTAATATTACAAAGCTTATGGCACAAGGCCGAAAAGGGAGGGGGAACAAAACTTGGATTAGTCTTCTAGTACTCTATCCTATACCGAGCTAATCCGATTCACGACCCAAACATACGTTACAAGTTTTCGCAATCACCACAAGAACTTATCCATCACATCCATACTGCCGTGCACCAAAATACAATTTGAAGAACATAAGGTATGCAGATGATACAGTGCTGATTGCAGACACGGAAAGAAAACTACAGGACCTCCTACAGAAGGTAGCTGAGGAGAGTGACAAAAAAGGACTACAAATAAACAGCAAGAAAACTGAATGACTTGTCATCAGCAAAAAACAATCCAAAATGTCAAATACATGTAGGGGATGCTAGAATCAAGCAAGTACAAAAATTTAAATACCTAGGAAGTGTTTTAACAGGAGATGGAAAGTGCGACACAGAGATCCGAAGGCGAATTGGCATGGCAAAGGACGCGTTCCAGAAGCTGAGTAAAGTACTAAGACACAGAAAATTTTCCCTAGAAACAAAGAAGAGAGTGCTAGATTGCTATGTGATACCAGATCTTCAGTATGGCAACGAGTGCTGGACAATATCATCGAAGATGAGGAAAAAACATGAAGCAGCGGAAATGTGGTTTTACAGAAGGATGCTATCATGGACCGAACATGTGAGCAATGATGAGGTTTTGGAAAGAATGGTATTGAAAAGAATACTAATAGTGAGCATCAGGAAGAGACAACTGAAGTTCCTGGGACATGCAATGAGGAAGAAGGGCTTGGATAACCTGATGTTGACAGGCCAAATAGAAAGAAAAAGAGACAGAGGAAGGCAGCGGATAACATATTTGAAGGGTCTGATCAGGTGGATGATGGAACGGTGGTTGGAAGAAGGAGGGCTTAAAAGAAGAAGATATATGCCAACTGTTTATAAGAAATTATAATGTGGATATAAAGTAGGGGATCAAATCTATATTATAATCAATATATAAATTGATCCCTCATTTTGTGGCCACGCTAGTTTCTATACATTTATATTCTAGATTTATGGTCTTGAGCTAGTGCATGACAGAACGGGGGTTGAATGGTGTAACATGAGAAGGCGTGCTAAGAGCCATTAGGGATAGGGAGACTTGGAAAGCCATGATCGCTTGCGTCCTGAAAGAACATGACACATAAAAGAAGGCGATATATGCCAACTGTTTATAAGAAATTATAATGTGGATATAAAGTAGGAGATCAAATCTATATTATAATCGATATACAGACTGATCCCTCATTTTGTGGCCATGCTAGTTTCTATACTATTCTAGATTTATGACAGAACGAGGGTTGAATGGTGTAACATGAGAAGGCGTGCTAAGAGCCATCAGGGATAGGGAAACTTGGAAAGCCATGATCGCCTACGTCCTGAAAAGACAAGGCACATAAAAGAAGAAGATATATGACAACTGTTTATAAGAAATTATAATGTGGATATAAAGTAAGGGATCAAATCTTTATTATAATCAGTATATAAACTGTTCCCTCATTTTGTATCCATGCTAGTTTTTACACACGTATATTCTAGATTTATGGGCTTCAGCTAGTGAATGACAGAACGAGGAGAAGGCGTGCTAAGAGCCACCAGGGATAGGGAGACGTGGAAAGACATGATCGCCTACGTCCTGAAAGAATAGGGCACATAGAAGTTAAAGTATAACTACAGCAGTCAGATACTTTCTCTGAAGAAAACAGAGTCTGAACAGCAAAAGCAAAAAAAAAAAAAAACGAGAAAAAAACGAGAAACAAAACAAACTAGCTAGTTTTTAAGTTATTGAAAGATAAACCCCACTCTAAACCCCATTGAACTATTGGAGCTTGATCAGAGGGAAGATCAGTTTAAAAATTCAGAACATCTTTTGGAGATGATTCCCTAAACGATGATATTATCTACATAGATTCGAGAACGTTCCTAGGTAAATCTAAACTTATTTATAAATGGAACATTGTCTGTGTGTGCGCGCGTGTGTGTGTGTGTGTGTCCGTTACCTATAGACTCCGAAACGGCTGAACCGATTTTCTTGAAAATTTACACATTTGAACTATAAACGTCTGTGAGTGTTCTTAGCGAGGGTTTGTGTCGAGGTACCCCCGATAAATATCGAAAATCGATAATCAAAAAATCGGGTTATAGAAGGAGTGGTGCGATTTTAATAAAATTTGATACAGAAAATCGATAATATATGTATAAAAGGCAAGATGTTTGTGTGTGTGTCTGTATTTTTTTCAGCTCTTTTATTTTAGTTTTTGCTTCGGGTTTGGCTCTAAGTAGATATAATTGTAGTTGTTAGTCTCAACCATGATACCATTTACTCAGATGACTTATTTAGCCTTCAAATTTCAGTTTACGACGAAAAAAGCTTATTTGATATCGATACCAGGAAATGAAAATTTGACTTACATCCATTCATTTTTCTTTCAATCTACGGTTTCGCTTTAACTGGAAACATCTATTGCTTTTTAGTCTTTCGTGTCAACGTCCAAAGAGTCTGAGCTTCAGGACCATGGATTAGTTTTAAAGCTTTTCATTACACCCGAGCAACGCCGGGTTATACTGCTAGTTACTAATAAAAAAAAAAGCAAAATGTAAATAAGAGATGGTGAGATTTTTGCTTTTATTGTAAGTGAAGAATCGGTTTTCTATTGTTTTGAAGTAATAAACAGATCCCCCACTAATTACTATACATCTCTTCTTCCTCTAGCTCTGAGTCAAATACCGGTTGGCTTCTATAACCTTAGCTGGCAACCAGTCTACCGCAGAAAGTAATGGCAGCCTACTGCGTCATAATCTTCTGCCTAATCAGTCATATCTCTTTCGAGACATGATCGCCCAAAGCATGTATTACGTATAGCACTTAACTGACTGAATCTATCTTACAACATCATAATTCAATCATCTGTCAGTACATTGAATATTACTACCACATCTGATCTGGTGCTTCTGCTATGCACCTTAGAATTCATAAAATGTAAGGAATAATCTGCAATGTTATCGGTCTGGAGCTGGCATTTTGGTTTCAGTCATGTCACACTGCCGTAACGTAGTTTGTCTTTGCCTTTTCTACAAATATTTTGGTTTTTACATAAATATGTTTTAATTGTTCTGATGAGGTTTCTATTTTTTTTCCTATCCTCGGAATCACAAATATAAACGCAGTACTAGACTGGCAGGTAGGTCTCATCATTCTACTTTTGAAACTGCTCGATGAAACCGTAAGTTCTATAATAACAGTTTCTGTGGAAATCTCTATTGATTTCTTGTTTCCCTGCTAACTCAGTCAGTCAGTTCAATGCTATACGTGATACACGCTTCGGGCCATCATGTCTCCAAAGAGACATAACGGACTGGGCAGAAGATTATCCCGCAGTAGGTGGCCATTGCTTTCTGCAGTAGACTGATTACCGACCAAGGCTATAGGACCCAATCTGCTCTGTTCATTCAGTTAAGTGCCATACGTGATACACGCTTTGGGCGATCATGTCTCGAAAGAGACATGACTGACTGGGCAGAAGATTATCCCGCAGTAGGCAGCCATTGCTTTCTGCGGTAGATTGGTTGCCAGCCAAGACTATAGAATTTAATCTAACCTATTATTTAACCCATAAGTAGAGGGAAAAACGGATTAATAGCTTTCCCAAGGGTATTTGCGCGTCGGTGTATGCAATGAATTCAAGTGAAATTTGAACTCGGCACCCTGATCTCTCGTTCCGAGTCGATATCCAATGCACCACAAAAGTGAAGGTAAAAACCTGAAGTGGAAAAACATTTAGAGATCTACGTTTACATGGCACGATTTTGATAGGCTAAATCACGACTGGCAACCAGCGAGTGTGAAACGAACAACGCCAAAAATTATTCAATAGAACCCAAAGAAAATGCTATCAAGTTGACAGAGTAACAACGTCGAAGAAATTATCAAAGTATGTGCATCTTTTTCATACGAAAAGTGCCGAATTTACTGACATATAAGACCTTTCCCCACAGTTACATTTTAGATCTCACTTGTATGAAGACTAGCAGTATAGCCCGGCGTTGCACGGGTGTAATGAATCCATGGTCCTGGAGCTCAGACTCAGCCTATAGAATATTTGAAATAATAAATTAATTGCGACAATTTGCCAATCGCATCTAGTGTGTGTGTGTGTGTGTATATATATATATATATATACTAGCAGTATAGCCCGGCGTTGCTCGGGTGTAATGAAAGCTTTAAAACTAATCCATGTTCCCGGAGCTCAGACTCTTTGGACGTTGTCACTGGAACTCAACCTAAAGAATATTTGAAATAATAAATTAATTGCGACAATTTACCAATCGCACCTAGTGTGTGTGTGTGTACATATATATATATATATATATATATATATATATATATATATATATATTGATTTCCTGGTATCGATATCAAATAAGTTTTTTCGTCGTAAACTGAATTTTGAAGGCTAACAATATTGTAAGAACTGCAACCTTGAAACGATTTTCAATATTTATCGGGAGTACCTTGATACAAAACGTAGCTAAGAACACTCGCAGACGCTTATAGTACAAGTGTGTAAATTTTCAAGAAAATCGGTTCAGCCGTTTCGGAGTCTATAGTTAACGGGAACGCACACACACTCACACAGACACACACAGACACACACACATACACACACTCAGACAAAGTTCTGTTTATAAATAAGTTCAGATATACTCGGTACAAATACTGGTGGTATTCGATATTTGTGGGTTCATATTTTATACGGTGCATATCAGTATTTATTTTCTTAAAAAAATCTAAACTTATTTATAAATGAAACTTTGTCTGTGTGTGTGTGTGTGTGTGTGTGTGTGTGTGTGTGTGTGTTTGTGTGTGTGTGTGTGTTTGTATATCCGTTACCTATAGACTCCGAAACGGCTTAACCGATTATCTTAAAATTTTACACATTTTTACTATCAGCGCCTGCGAGTGTTCTTAGCGAGGTTTTGTGTCGAGGTATCCCCGATAAATATCGAAAATCGATAATCGAAAAAATCGGGTAATAGACGTAGTGGTCCGATTTTAATCAAATTTGATACACTCATAGACAAAGACATAAGAAACGATATTCAGAAGTTTCAAGGTTGCAGTTCTTACAGTATTGCAGAAAATGTCATATCGATACTAGGAAATCAATATTTGACTTCCATCTATTTTTCTTTCAGTCTACAGTTTCGTTTTAACTGGAAACAACTATTTCTTTTTAGTCTTTCGTGCCAACGTCCAAAGAGTCTGAGCTCCAGGACCATGGATTAGTTTTAAAGCTTTCATTACACCCGATCAACGCCGGGCTATACTGCTAGTTAAAAAATAAAAACAGACTCTTGTCACACGCCTTCTGATTTTACATAAACCTCAATGATTTTCTCGTCTGGTTTAGCTGTCACGTAGAAGCGGTTAACGTGAGTGTGGCGCCTGGAGTTACGTGTTAGTAATTTAGGGATGAACGAAGGCCCGGAATCTTTTTCTTCCATTCAAAATTTTGGCGATTATAGCTCTCCACAGTTTTCCTCATTTGTAGATTTTAGTAAAGTTTTTCCTAAGCCCTGTTCTGCTATCCACTTATATAAGCTTGTTAGATAAGTTATACGCTGTTCTCTGCTCATCTTTAATGTCTTGTGAGTGTCAAAATTTCCTCTCACGCTTTTCTCATTTTGTGCTTTAGTAATTTCATCCGTCTAATTCTGATGAAAATAATTCTTATCAAATCGCGTAGTGAAGGTCTTGTTGAACGTGCATGCTTCTAGATCCTATCATCTGAACGCCAGTGTCCTTCAAGGCTCTATACTAGGTATTACTCCCTTTTTTATCTTCATCAACGATCTCCTTTGATGTAACCAGATCCCAAGTAGGCATCTACGCTGACGATACCACCATTCACTCCCGTCTCAATAAGAAATCAGCCAAGGTTGACAAAGCAAATATCGCTGCTGATCTTGATAAGGACTTCTAATCTGTGGCGGATTATGAGAGACATGGCTCGTAAATTTTAATATTTTCCAACCGAAGCTGCTATCCTTTAACCACCATAGACAATCTCTCCTAAATCCCATCAGCATGAATCACGTTAGTTTCCCTGAAAGAAATACACTGCGCCTCCTCGGTCCCACTCTCTCAACCGACTTCAAGTGGGACGACTCAATGAATCAATAGCTAAATCTCTTCTCTGCTCATTTTAAATTTAATGACTTGTGGGTATCAAAATTTCCAGTCACCCTTTCCTCATCATGCGCTGTATTAATTTCAGTTGAATCATTCTGATGTAAATTATTCCTACCAGATCGCGTAATGAAGGTCTTATTGAATGTGCATGCTTCCAGATTCTATCATACGGACTCGGTTGTCCCCCAAGGCTCTATCCTTTATAGATGTAATCAGATCCCAGGTAGGCATCTACGCTGACACACCACCATTTACTCCCGCCTCAATAAGAAATCTTCGTTGCTGATCTTCAAAAGGACTTCCAAATCGTGGCTGACTGTGGTAAGAAATGGCTGATAAATTTTAATGCTTTCAAAACGAAGTTGCTATCATTTAACCACCATAGACAGACTTTCCAACTCTCCTCAGCATAAATCACGCTAGTCTCCATAAAAGAAATACACCGCGCCTCCTCGGCCGCACTCTCTCAGCCGATGTCAAGTGGGATGACTCAATGAATCAATAGCTAAATCTACTGCTAAGAAGGTCAGGTCCCTTTGACGGGCCAGGAAGATTTTCGTCAAAATCTATCATCCGTTTGTGTACTGAATGCTGTTGTCATCCCAGCTATTTATCTCATGGCCCTCGACAAAATTCAAATGAGAATCTGCAGTGTAATCAGTCTCGATCTGGCAGCTTGACACCAGCCACTTTCTTATCTACGGGATGTGGCTTTCCTTTGTTTCTTCTACAAACATCTTCACGACTTCTGATCCGACGAGCTTAGCTCCCTGGTGCCCCATCTACACGAACTTACTCGAGCCACTAGACTAGCAATTAGGTCTCACAATTTTATAGTCAGAAATCAAATGTAACCTACTCTTCTATTCCAGTAGGTTCTTTTCTCGCACTTTCTGCGTTGAACTCGCTTTCATATACTTGCTTTCATGATAGCTACAATCTTCGAGAATTTAAGTGCAAAATCAATTTCCATCCCTTATCATTTTGACTCCCATCTTCCTCTCATCTTTTTCTCGTCTGAATCCACTTTGCACATATAAAATCTGCTATGCGTCTGTGCATTGAATACTGTTATCATATCTATTCGGAGGCTTCTCGACAAAATTCAAATGAGAATCTGCAGTGCAAACGATCTAGATCGGATAGATCGACTCCAGTAACTTTCTCACCGACGGGACGTGACTTCATTCTGTCTCTACTACAAACATTTTCACGGCTTCTACCACGACGATTGTGGTCTCTAATGTAGCCCTCTGCCCAGTTTACAGGAACTTACTGAAGCTACTTGACTAGCAATTAGGTCCCACCCTTTTACAGTCAAAGCAGTCAAATGTAGCCGTCACTTCAACTCCAACAGCTTCTTTTCTGGCACTTCTCGCCCGTAGAACTCCTTTCTGTATAATTGTTTTCCTGCAATCTTCAAGAGTTTAAATCCAACCTCAATTGCCATCTCAAATCATTTTGGCTTCCATCTTTCTCTCATCTTTTTCCCGACACCCCCTGTATCGTGTTCCTTCTTTTCGCTCTACACTCACGTAACACTGTTTATGCTAGTATTGCCATCATTCTCTCATCCATTCTCCAACCCCCTCTGTAACTTGTCCCTCTTTTTATTTCCGTTGTAATGTAGCCCTCTACGAACCAGTGGCAGTATTACTTTCCCGAACTGACAGCTTGACACCAGTCACTTTCTTACCTACGGGATGTGGCTTTCCTTTGTTTCTTCTACAAATATTTTCACGACTTCTGATCCAACGAGCTTAGCTCCCTGTTGCCCCATCTACACGAACTTACTCGAGCCACTAGACTAGCAATTAGGTCTCACAATTCTATAGTCAAAAATCAAATGTAGCCATAGACTTCTATTCCAGTAGGTTCTTTTCTCGCACTTCCCGCCTGTTGAACTCCCTTCCATATACTTGCTTCCTTGATAGCTACAATCTTCGAGAATTTAAGTGCAAAATCAATTTCCATCTCTTATCATTTTGACTCCCATCTTCCTCATCTTTTTCCCGACCCCCCCCCCCCCACTGTATTGTGTTCCTCGTTTTCGCTTTACTCTCACATAACCCTTTTCACGCCAGTATTCCCATCCCTCTCTTATCCATTCTCCAACACCCTCTGTAACTTGTCCCTCTTTTTTTTCCCCCTCTAATGTAGCCCTCTACGAATCAGTGGCAGTATTACCTTGCTTGGGGTGAAATGATAATAAAAAAAAATGTGTGTTTTTTATTTCTATATGCTGGAAATAAAAATGTCATCTTTGCTTACAGCTCTTAAAACGTTTAATTATTAATTTTATTATGTATCATTATAATTATAAATAAAATTATCAACGAATATATAGCTTCATATGTTGCTAGGAACGTTGGTTCAATGGGTCAGGCCAAGATGTCTTTCTCGTCAGAATCTATCTGGCACATTTATAAATCTCTCATTCGTGCATTAAATACTGTCGACATATCTGGTCGGATGCTCTTGCTATTCATATCGAGGTTCTCGACAAAGTTCAAAAGAAGGATCTGCAATGTAATCGATCCTGACTTGGCATCTCGACATCACTTTCTACCCGACATGACGTGACCCCCCCCTCTTTCTTTTCTACAAATATTTTCATGGAAACACTTATTTGGCTTCATCAGATAAAAAACGAACGAAAAAAATATGTGTGTCTATTTGTGTGTCTGTAGGATAAAAAAAAAAACACTTTTTAAAAATTCCCTTATATTTATTCTGTACGTTTTCTTTAAGATTTTCTTGTTCTGTTAAAATTTATTTATTCTTCCGTAACATGTGAATACGAGAAAAGAAGAGTTGGAAATAATCTTAAGGGATCACCACTCTAGTTCTTTAAATATCGGGCGGATAAAGAGGTTAGGTATGTTTGTGATAGACGAGAGAAACCGAAAACCATTCTTAAAAAAACTGTGCGACAGTTGGTATGATATTCGCTTAATAACGCAACTGTCTAGGTTTCAATTCCTGGTAGAAGATGCGCATTGTTGATGAGTCCCAAATATAGGACGAATCGGCCATCCAGTACTTTCTGCATTCTGTTGAGGTTGAATAAAACTCGATGAATTACTTAATATTTCAAACCCTCCAACAATTTCTCATCTATATCGTTGCTTGAACCGGTTTCTAATGCTCCAGTGTGAGCGGCTTGGTAATAGTAGTCGTGGCTCTGGGAGGCACAGTCTCATGTTTAAAAGGAGCTCAACAGAATTTCACCACGAAATATATGTGAATGAGCGGGGCTATATCGAGTTTAATTCGTTAACTCTTCGTCATCGGGGCCTATGGTACAGTTGGTATGACATTCGCTTAATAACGTAACTGTCTGGATTTCAATTCCTGGTAGTGGATGAGGACTGCTGATGAGTCCCAAATATAGGACGAAACGGTCGTCCAATGCTTTCTGCATTCTGTTGCGGTTGAATAAAACTCGATGAATTACTTACTTTATACATATATATATATATATATGAAAACACCATAATTCGTTTTAATTTTAAAAATGGCGCGTTCAAAGATTCCTTGCCACGTGAGCGTTAAAAAAAACGCAGTCACGTGAGCGTTCTTAAAAAGGAAAACGGTAAACGGTAAACTCATGATAGAAACCTAGGTCAGATAATAACATATGGAAAATATTCAAAAGTTCTACAATATAATACAAATGTGCGATGGTCTAACCCTATTGTGACCAAAAACTAAGTATTAAACAATCGATCGATAGATAGATAGATAGATAGATAGATAGATAGATAGATAGATAGGAACAGACTGAGATTAGATAGATAGATAGATAGATAGATAGATAGATAGATAGATAGATAGATAGTGAAGGAAAAGAGATATGTATGGTATAAAATTCCGATATCAAAGGAAAAAAAAAACTATTCTTAAGAAAGTGCTTAATACAGAGTAGAGCAAATAATATCGATTTAAAATTTATAACACAAGTATGTTATAAAGAATGTGCGTTCTGGTGTAGTGGATATCGACTTGGAACAACAAATTGGGGAGCCGAGTTCGAATTCCAGTTGAATTCCTTGCCTTCACTTACGCACAAACACCATTGGGAAAGGTAATAATCCGTCTCTTTCCTTCAGTTATGGATTAAATAATAGAACAGATTGGTTACCAGACTTGGCTGGCAACCAGTCTAACGCAGAAAGCAATGGCAACCTACTGCGGGATAATCTTCTGCTCAGTCTGTCATGTCTCTTTCGAGACACGATGGCCCAATCGTGTATCTCGTGTGGTACTTAACTGACTGACTGAATATAATAGTTGCAAACATGATTAAGGCTTCTACTAGGCATAAAGTGGGGGATCAGTTTTATATTGTTATGAATTAAAAAACTGATTCCCCACTAAGTACTATGGAATAACATAATACATGTCTTCTCCCTCCAGCTATGAGTCAAATAACAGGACAGATTGAGTTCTATAGCCTTGACTGGCAACCAGTCTACCGCAGAAAACAATGGCAATCTACTGCGGGATAATCTTCTGCCCAGTCAGTCATGTCTCTTTCGAGACACGATCGCCCAAGCGTGTATCACGTGTGGTACTTAACTGACTGACTGATGTTATAAAATCACTACAAAGTACTTAATTTTTTTCAACACTTATTGTCTCGGCAATCAGCACCATCACTTGACAAGACACAAGAACTGTCGAAACAAAATAGCTACTTTTGTTGTGATATCTAAATCTAAACTTATTTATAAATGGAACGATGTCTCTGTGTGTGTGTGTGTGTGTGTGTGTGTGTGTGCCTGTCTGTCTGACTGTCTGTGTGTGTGTGTGTGTGTGTGTGTGTCCATTACCTATAGACTCCGAAACGGCTGAACCGATTTTCTTGAAAATTTACACAGTTGTACTATAAGCGTCTGCGAGTGTTCTTAGCTAGGTTTTGTGTCGAGGTACCCCCGATAAATATCGAAAACCGATAATCAAAAAATCGGGCTACAGAAGGAATGGTCCGATTTTAATCAAATTTGATACACTCATAGACAAAGACATAAGAAACGATATTCAGTAGTTTCAAGGTTGCAGTTCTTATAATAGTGCAGAAAATTTGATATCGATACCAGGAAATCAAAATTTGGCTTACAACCATTCATTTTTCTTTCAGTCTACAGTTTCGCTTTAACTGGAAACAACTATTGCTTTTTAGTCTTTCGTGACAACGTCTAAAAAGTCTGAGCTCCAGGACTATGGATTCGTTTTAAAGCTTTCATTACACCCGAGCAACGCCGGGCGATACTGCTAGTATAAATATAATTGCAATCGATTTAAATTCATATTGACATACAGTAAATTATTTTTCTTATTATTAAATTTAATCTAGTAGCTTGAAATTAAAGCTAAAATAAAAATTTCAACAGACATTTTTTATTTTTAAAAATGCATTTTAAATCTGAGGTATCGCTTTTCTTTGGCGCTACCTGATAGTAATAAGAGAAAATATCGAATTAAAAAATTCATTAAAACTTAGCAGATATAGACTTCGAAATGTTCCAACGAAAGATGTCAGCCAGTTAGTTAAGTTCCATAAGTGATACACGCTTTGAGCGATCATGTTTCTCCCGAGACATGACTGACTGGGCAGAAGATTATCCCTCAGTAGGTTACCATTGCTTTCTACGGTAGTCTGATTCCCAGCCAAGGCTATAGAACCCAGTCTATCTTTTTATTTAACCCATAACTGGAAGGAAGAGATGGATTAATAGCTTTCCCAATGTTATTTGTGGGTAAGTGAATGCAACGAATTCAAATAGAATTCGAACTCGGTTCCCCGATTTGTCGTTCCGAGTCGATATCCACTGCATCACAATGCGCATCGAACGAGAGATGCACGTTCCTTAAATAGGTAAGGCTTATAATCAAAACGATCCTTAACTCAAACCTAGTAACCATGGAACTGGGGTCCACAACTTGCTAATAGATAACAACATTTCAAAGAATATTTTTAGCAAGGAACTTGCTAGTAATGTCCAGCAATTAGCTAATTAGCATCTATACTTAATCTATTATAATAGAAAGCGGGTTACTATTATTATCTTACAGATTGCGATGGCTAAAATGTCGCGATTTTATATTTTTACTTTCGCGCATTTGCTTTTTTTTATTATTTTGTCGGTTACACAGCATAGCAGGGCCAGTTGGGACCCGTCTGTGAGAAAAAGAATACCATGACGCATTTCACTGTTCCTGAAATTTAGAAACGGCATGCTTTACTGCTTGGCATTCACGCCGGAAGTTTCAACATGAATATTTCCGAGCAGAGTGTTTGTGTGTCAATCTGAGAACGGTGCAGAGGATTCGGAAAGAGTTGGATGAGTCTAATGGTGATTACGAAGCTGTCTGGAGTGATCACTAGTGATCATCTTTCCACAGGACATCTTTCTCGGCAAAAGGTTTTTTTTTTCTCTGGGTCAAGAGGGTGATTGACGAAAGGCTCAATATCTGGCAACAGGACTCTTTACCATGTCACACAAGCAGGAGAACGTAGTCATGGCTCTCGGATTGTTCGGATAATTCACACCTTACATCTGATCAGTACCAGGTGCTATCAGCGTTTAGTGAAGGATGTGCGTTGTGGTGCAGTGGATATCGGCTCGGAAAGAGAAATCGGTGAGCCGAGTTCGAATTCCAGTTGAATACCCTTCATTCACTTAAGCACTGGTACCATTAGGAAAGGTATTAATCCGTTCCTTCCCTCCAGTTATGGGTTAAATAACAGGGTAGCATTGAGGACCTACCCTTAAAAAAATCCAAGTGAATCTTGATGTTCGAAAAGAAAAATGTATTACTGGACATATATAAAAACATATATATATATACAGAACAACAATAAATTATTGAAAGAAAAACAAAAGATATTACCAGCAATAAAAGAATCAAAAAAATTTAGTTGGCAATAAATGACCCGCCAACCAAAATCTGGTCAGCTAATTCCCCAGATTTCGGCCCCATTGATTATTATGCGTTTTGAGTTAGAGACTAACAAAATTCCTTGTAATACCAAACATGAACTGAAGACAAGGATGATGGCAGCATTCACCAAGTTAAACAAGGTGGCATTCCAAATGAGGTGCAGAAGATTCCAAAGTCGTTTGGAGGCTGTGGCTTTATTGAATTAATTTGCTCTTTAGTATTTCAAGAGATTTTTGTGTAATTTTAGTAAATACTAGCAGTATAGCCCGGCGTTGCTCGGGTGTAATGAAAGTTTAAAACTAATCCATGGTCCTGGAGCTCAGATTCTTTGGACGTTGGCACGTTTCCAGTAAAAAAAGCGAAACCGTAGACTGAAATAAAAATGAATGGATGTAAGTCAAATTTTGATTTCCAGGTATCGATATCAAATAAGATTTTTTGTTGTAAACTGAATTTTGAAGGCTAAATAAGTTCTTTGAGTAAATGGTATCATGGCTGAGACTAAGAACTACAATTATACCTACTTAGAGCCAAACCCTAAGGGCTGAAAAAAATACAGACATACAGGCAGATAAACAGACACACATACAAACATTTTGTTTTATATATATATATATATATTATCGATTTTCTGCACTATATTGTAAGAAATGCAACCTTGAATCTTCTGAATATCGCTTCTTAAGTCTTTGTAGATGAGTGTATAAAATTTTATTAAAATCAGTCCACTCCTTCTATAACCCGATTTTTTCGATTATCGATTTTCGATATTTATCGGGGGTACCTTGACACAAAACCTAACTAAAAACACTCGCCGACGCTTATAGTAGAACTGTGTAAATTTTCAAGTAAATCGGTTCAGCCGTTTCGGATTTTATAGATAACGGACACACACACACAAACACACACAATCAGACACACACACACACACACACACACACAAAGTTCCATTTTTAAAATAATTTAGATATTTGTTAAAATGTGATGTCTATGTTATCTTAACTTTTATGTAATTCGGACGGCAATTTATCAATCGTACCCTGTATTTCCATAAATGCAAATGTATAAAGAAATAACAAAATACAATAAATAGCTTAATGCACAATAATCACTCCAGTTATCATAAATAAGTCATTTTTGATTATTTTGAAAAATGAGTTTATTTATTATTACTCACTGATTACAGAAAATTTAATATTGTATAACAATATTAAAAACAAAAAAAATTCAACATTTTACAAAATTGTGTAAATACAAATTCTAAAGATACTTTACAAAAAATGTGAATTTCAGAGAGAAATAATTTTGATAATCTTTACAAAATTTACATGTACAATTTATTGCACAGAAGAAAATACTTATTTCGCTGTGATACAATAATAAATGTTACCAGTATACATACTTTCAATAATTAAAACCAATTTACATTAACAAGGACACAACATGAATTAATAAGGTAATTTGAAGTGTTAATCAATTAAATATACATAAAAAGGAGATAAAAAATGAAAATAAAAAAATATCTGGCAAATATTTCTCTGAACGCATAATGATGTACTTAGTTTTACTACTTGAAAGAATATGTTTCTTTAATATTGATTGTGTAGTATTAAAGAAAATTGTATACACATTTTTATCTTACAAGCAGTATAGCCCGGCGTTGCTCGGGTGTAATGAAAGATTTAAAACTAATCCATGGTCCTAGAGCTCAGATTCTTTGGGCGTTGGCACGAAAGTCTAAAAAGCAATAGTTGTTTCCAGTTAAAGCAAAACCGTAGACTGAAAGAAAAATGACAAATCTTGATTTCCTGGTATCGATATCAAATAAGTTTTTTTAGTTGTAAACTGAATTTTGAAGGCTAGATAAGTCCTCTGAGTAAATGGTATCATGGCTGAGACTAAGAACTACAATTATACCTACTTAGAGCCAAACCCGAAGCAAAAACTAAAATAAAAGGGCTGAAAAAAATACAGACATATAGACAGATAAACAGACACACACACAAACATCTTGCCTTTTATATCGATTTTCTGCACAATTGTAAGAACTGCAACTTAGAAACTTCTGAATATCGTTTCTTATGTCTTTGTCTATGAGTGTATACAATTTGATTAAAATCGGACCATTCCTTCTATAACCCGATTTTTTGATTATCGATTTTTGAGATTTATCGGGGGTACCTCGACAGAATACATGGCTAAGAACGCTCGCAGTCGTTTATAGTACAACTGTGTAAATTTTCAAGAAAATTGGTTTAACCGTTTCGGAGTCTATAGGTAACGGATACGCACACACACACAGACAAAGTTCCATTTATAAATAAGTTTAGAAAAATAAAATTTAAGATAATTTCAAAATTTTTAGTAACGATTCTTGAGTTGCTTAAAGTGAATCAAACAAACAATAATTTTTGAAAAATATATTTGATATAATCTCGTGCTCTTTTTTGAATATTGAAATGATGCATGTCATGAACTAACATAAAGATATTTGTGAAAACTAATCAGCAAAAAGAACAACCCAAAATGCCAAATACAGGTGGTGGATACCAGAATCAAGCAAGTACAAAAATTCAAATACCTAGGAAGTGTTCTAACAGGAGATGGAAAGTGCAACACAGAGATCCGAAGGCGAATTAGCATGGCAAAGGACGCGTTCCAGAAGCTGAGTAAAGTACTAAGACACAGGAAAAGTTCACTAGAAACAAAGAAGAGAGGGCTAGATTGCCATGTGATGTCAGTTCTTCAATACGGCAGTGAATGTTGGACAATATCATCGAAGGTGAGGAAAAAACTTGAAGCAGCGGAAATGTGGTTTTACAGAAGGATACTGTGGATATTGTGGACCGAGCATGGTAGCAACGATGAGGTTCTGGAAAGAATAGCAATGAAAAGAAGATTAATAGTGAGCATCAGGAAGAGACAACTGAAGTTCCTGGGACACGCAATGAGGTAAGAGGGCTTGGAGAACCTGATACTGACAAGTCAGATAGAAGGAAAAAGAGACAGTGGAAGGCAGCGGATAACATATTTGAACTCTTTTCTTTGTTTCTATTGAGATTTTCCTGTGTTAGTCTTTTGCTCATATAGGAGATGGAAAGTGCGACACGGAGATCCGAAGGCGAATTGGCATGGCAAAGGACGCGTTCCAGAATAGATGTGTTTAAATGGAAGCTACGTTTTGATAACAAAAAAAAAACAAAAAACATTTAAACAATAAGATACATCTCGTGGCTCAACAGATTTTGGTTAAACTACTACATTGGTTAATCTTGACAGCTTCACAAATAAGTTTTTCATATTTAACAATTTTCTTGTTTGCTGTCATCCTATTTTGCCTTCAGAATAAACAGGAATTCAGAAGGAAGTTTAATAAAACGATTATATATATATATATATATATATATATATATATATAAAATCAAAAAGTAAGTACAGGTCATTTGAGTTGTCCAAGGCTTACTAAAAGTGTCAAATATCTTTGAAAAAGATTGATGGGTTTTGTTTTTATTACATATAATTAGTTGATCGTCTCATTGTTTGATTGCATAAACAATACATAAAACCTTTTCAACAGGGATCATTTTAAGTAGAAATTTTGGTCAACCATTTAAACATTTTACCATGATACCCGGGCGGATGTGCGTTGTAGTCCAGTGGACATCGGGGAGCCGAGTTCAAATTCCAGTTGAATTCATTGCATTCACTTACGCGCAAATACCCTTGGGAAAGGTATTAATCCGTCTATTCCTTCCAGTTATGGGTTAAATAGCAGGACAGATTGGGTTCTATAGGCTTGGTCGGCAACCAGTCTACCACAGAAAGCAATGGCAACCAACTGCGGGATAATCTTCTGCCCAGTCAGTCATGTCTCTTTCGAGACATGATCGCCCAAAGCGTCTATCACGTATGGCACTTAACTGACTGACTGACTGAATATAATAATTGAAATCATGATTAAGACTACCACTGGTCATAAAAAGAGGGATCGGTTATCTATTGTCATGAACTAATAAACTGATCCCCCACTAATTATTACTTAATAATATAATACATCTCTTCCCTTTTTAGCTATGAGTCAAATAACAGGACAGATTGGGTTTCATAGCCTGGGTCGGCAACCAGTCTACCGCAGAAAGCAATGGCAACCTACTGCGGGATAATCTTCTGCCCAGTCAATCATGTCTCTTTCGGGACATGATCGCCCAAGCGTGTTTCGCGTATGGCACTTAACTGACTGACTGACCATGATACCCAGTAGTGTTTTTGCTAATTCCTCAGAACAATTTTGACATACATTTAAAAAACTTTTTTCTGATTTTCAGAAATCTTACTGAAGAAAATTAGAATTTTCATACTTTTTATGTCAAAGCTGATAATGTTCTCACACTGGGTAACTTAAAATCATCCTGAAGTTTGTTATGTAATAACTAAGGTGTAACAAAATATCAAAATGCCGTGATATAAATCATGTTTTGTCCAAATCCTTTGTGATGATATATCATTAACCCTGTAGGGCCATTCGTATCATATTTGATACAGTATTTCCCTATAAGGAAACATTCGGTATTTCCCTATAAGGAAACATTTGGTATTCATTGACTGAGCAGTCAGTCCTGCTTTCATTTGAAATTTATAAAATATTTCTCTTAAAAAATTTTTCAGGAAAATATTTCTTTCAAGTCTTGTTTTCATACTGTATCAAATATGATACGAATGGCCCTAGAGGGTTAATCTCAGTCTGTTTATCTATCTATCTATCTATTAACCCTCTAGGGTCATTCGTATCATATTTGATACAGTATTTCCCTATAAGGAAACATTTGGTATTTCCCTATAAGGAAACATTTGGTATTCATTGACTGAGCAGTCAGTACTGCTTTCATTTGAAATTTATAAAATATTTCTCTTTAAAAATCTTTCAGGAAAATATTTCTTTCAAGACTTGTTTTCATACTGTATCAAATATGATACGAATGGCCCTAGAGGGTTAATATGTTCTTTAAAATTGTTTTTCTTGTACTTTTTTAAGCTACTAAGGTAACGAATTATTTCATCGATTAGAATCTCAAATTTTCAAAAGTTTTAATTAATCATTAGAACACCATCAGTGAGAAAATCAGTTGATTGGATGACCGATAGATTGCTTGGTTTATAGCACGTAAATGCTGACATATATTCTTATACAAATACTAGCAGTATAACCCGGTGTTGGTCGGGTGCAATGAAAGCTTTAAAACTAATCCAGGATCCTGGAGGTCAGTCTCTTTGGACGTTGGCACGAAAAACGTAGTCAGCCAAGGATAAACTAACCTAAGTAACTCTATGAAAACTTATCGTACCCATTAGGAGTAAAATGAGCCACACTGATGGATGAATATCGGTTTTTCATCAGATTCGATAGAAGACCGGGGTATCGATTTCCGATATCGGAGAAAATGAGTCGTCTGAGGAGATTTACTAATGTTTGAGACTAAAATCTATAATTTTACTAAGTTATAGCAAATTCTGCAGCAAGAACCTCGATAAAAGAACTGAAATCCTCATCTTGATCAGAACTGATCGGATATTGGGTTATCGATTTCTGATATTGGAGAAAAATCAGGAAAAATAACCTATGACCTGACCGGAAGCCTAAAGAATATTTGTGTGAAGTTTGGTGAGAATCGGATAAAAATTGTGGATTTGTATAAAGGGCATACAGACAGATAGACAGACATACACACAAACAGTCAGTTAAGTGCCATACGCGATACACGCTTGGGCGATCATGTCTCGAAAGAGACATGACTGACTGGGCAGAAGATTATCCCGCAGTAGGTTGCCATTGCTTTCTGCGGTAGACTGGTTGCCGACCAAGGCTATAGAACCCAATCTGTCCTGCTATTTAATCCATAACTGGAAGGAAGAGACGGATTCATACCTTTCCCAAGGGTATTTGCGCGTAAGTGAATACAATGGATTCAACTGGAATTCGAACCCGGCTCCCCGGTTTCTCATTTTATTGAGAACCAAACAATACACTTGATGGCAGATGATCAAATCCTGATTTTTGAGTCGTATTTTTTCCTTTAATAACCATTGTTTTAAATTCAAATAGAAAATAACTTTCACAAACGTAAATGTTTGATTTGTCAGAGGCGCTGTCTTGAGTCATTACCTTTAAGCATCTTTCTCTCATTTTGATCTCGGGGAAGACGAAATACACGGAACCTATTTTGGTCATCATAGTTACCACGGCAACCCGACAACACGGCACTTTTTCACCATTTTGAAAAAGGTTTGGGGGTACTGAGATTAAAAGATATTAACTAAACTATTATTTTGTAAAAATTACATGATACTTCTTAAAAGTGTATGGACCTTTAACCTAACGTCTGAACTTCGAAATTTATGTTTCTGAACTTAAAATATAAAGTTTTGAAGACTGTGAGAATCTTTTAATGACTAACACATCACTTAGTAAGTCCTGATCCTGACATATAGGTTGCGTTACTAATGAAAAACTTTGGCGGACCTGAAGCCGAATACCACCACGTTTAATTTCGTTGCTCTTCGTTTTTTTATTTTTTTTTACTTTTTTCAGCGCAGTCCTATTGATTGTTACTTATACTTTCCAATTTTCAAAAAGTTTTTTTGAAAAATTACAATATTTAAACAAATTTGTGGGGGAGTCAATTTCTCATACAACGTTAAAGTAAATCGATTCTCCATTTTCAGTCCACTATAATGTTGTATGAGAAACTGGTCCACCCCACTAAAATTGTTTAAATATTGAAATTTTTGCAATTTTTTTTATTTTGTCATTCGTAAAGTTTCAGATGTAAAAGATAATATTGCACTATAAAAGTCCAAAAAATTTGATAATGAACAAATTTACAAGTGGCGGTAATGTTGTACCGGGACTGGATTCAAAATGGAAGCTCGATATAATATAACGTTGTATGAAAAACTAATCCCCACCACCGAAAATGTTTAAATATTGAAATTTTTCAAAATTCTTTTCTCAGTCGTAAATCTAAGGGGGTAATCAATAGGACTGCGCTGAAAAAAGTTAAAAAAAATGAAAAAAGAACGAAATTAAACGTGGTGATAGTCTGCTTCAGGTCCGCTAAAAATTCATATAATTCTTATAAAGTATTAACCTTCAAATGGCACGTGACGAAACTTTAGCCCAATCGGATTATTAGTTTACAAATTAGTTATTTAAGTGAAACTACTGTTGCAAATTTTCAAAACAATGGAAAAATCTGAGTTTTGTGTGTTGCATTGCTTTCTGATGGGAAAAATACTGTTAAAGCAAAGCAATGGTATGATAAGCGTTATTTGAACTCCGTTGGAAACAACGGTTAAGAGGTGGTATTCTGTTCTTTAAACGCGGTCGTGCAGACACAGATGATGCTGAATGCTCAAATCGCCCCAAATCGGCAGTTGTCCCAGAAAATACACACACAAAAAAAACACAAACTCGTTTTGGTCGATTGTAAATTGAAGTTGTGTGAGATAGCAGAGGAGTTGAACATATCAGAAGACAGTGTATTCATCGTTTTGCATGAACATTTATCAATGAGAAAGCTGTTTTCAAAGTGGCTGCTGCATTTGCTCACAGTCATTCATAAACAACAACGCGTTGACGATTCAGAGTGTTGTTTGCAACAGTTTCAACACAACAAGAAGATTTTGCGTAAATATGTATCAATGGATGAAACATGAATCCACGAATTCACTCCGGAATTAAATCGGCAGTCAGTTGAGTGGACAGCAGCAGGTGAAAGGCCATCAAAAGTGACCAAAGACGCAAACATCAGCTGGCAAAATTTTGGCTTTTGTATTTTGGGATGCGCAAGGTATTTTATTTATTGATTACCTTGTGGAAGGAAGGACCATCGCTAGCGAATCGATTGAAGAAAACATCGCCAAAAAATGGTGATAAATGAAGAAAAAGTTATCTTTTATCAAGACAATGCACTGTGTCACAAGACGATTGCAACGACGGCAAAACTACCAATTGCTTCCACATCCACCCTGTTCTCCAGATCTGACCCCCAGCGACTACTAGCTGTTGAAAGAACTCAAAAGTATGCTCCAGGGAAAGAGATTTGTCTTTAATGAAGAAGTTATATCGGAAACTTTGGCATATTTTAAGGCCAAAGACAATTTTTTTACAAAAAAGGCATCGAATTTTTAGAGAAGCGTTAGAATCAGTGTCTCACCTCAGGAGGAGACTATGTTGATGAATAAAGTCGAATTTTGCCTAAAAGTTCTAAAAGTTGTTTTATTAGTTAGGCCCGGGATTTATTGAAGGTTAACATGAATGAAGAAACGCCAGAACTAAAAAATTTGGAATTCATACATGGGAATTTTAGAGTTTGTAAAATTAAATTTCGAATAATCGTATTTTATGGGGTAGGGGGTGAGGATCAATCATCTCCTCCCCTATAAAATACGATTATCTGAGGGAAATAACCAGTTTGATATTTTTACGGTACATTTTTTTTAATTTACTTTAATGTTTTGTATTTATTTATAAAGAACAAAAAAAAAATCAACACACTTTTAAAAAATACCTGTTATGTTAAAGTAAAATATAAATTATCTATGAACAAATTAATTTTGTACTTAATATGTTCATTGTTGAAGAAAGATACAGAAAAAAATTAAAATTAAATTTACTTCATGTGATAAAAGTCTTAGTGATTTTGAAAATTCGCACCGAAATTGATTTTTTAAAATTAAAATAAGCAAAGTTCAAATGAAATAAATAAACATTATACAAGGTAACCAAAAAAGTTCTGTCCATTTTTGATTAGTCATTGAAAGATTTCCTACGAAGATGATTATCCAGATAGTGGAAGAGGTGGTAATCGGTTGGCGCAAGGTCAGGTGAATAAGGCGGATGGTACAAAGTCTCGCGCCCAAGTTGCTGTATGGTATCCCTGACCACTCGCGCGACATGCGGCCTGGCGTTGTCGTGGAAGTAAAACACACCTTTGCGATTGACCAGTGCTGGCTCCTTCTAGCGCAATGCCTGTTGCACACGTTTCAGTTGCTGCGAGTATCGGTCTCCAGTGACCGTTTGGCCCGTTGGTAGCAGTTCATAATGAACCACATGACGACCTGTCCACCAGACACAAAGCATAATCTTGCGTGGGTGCATAGGCGGTCTTGCGGTGTGAGGGACAGCATCTCGAGGAGACAACCAATGTCTGGAACGCTTGGGAGTTTCGTACAGAACCCACTTTTCATCACTGGTAAGCACTCGATTGAATAACTATGCGGTACGGTGGCGAGAAAGCAGCGATACGCAGGCTGCCACTCGTTGTCCCTTGTGGACCTCCAACAGCGTTTGCGGAACCCACTTGCTCAGTTACCTAAGCGGTGCAGGTGAAGTTTAACTGTTTCACCGGAAACGTTGAACTGTCTTTCAAGTTCACCACACGTCATTATAACACGATCCGGCCCGCGGGGTCAAATGAGTTGCCGACCCCCGTCTTACAACCTACTTGACAGTTCCTGTATGTTCACCGAAGTAAAGCAGCGCTGACTCTGATCAGTACTTAGATGGGTGATCGCTTGGAGATACCACGTGCTGTGAACTTGGATGTGCAGATGGATAACAACTCGGAATTTTTAACTGGAGAACCGAGTTCCAATTCTAGTTGGGTTTGTTATATTTATGCGCAAATACACTTTGGAAAGGCATGAATCCACCTCTTTCAGCCATGGCTTAATTAGTAGGACTTATATCAGTAAACCATTATTATTTAAAAAACATTTTTACAATATATTTCTGGCTTTAAATAACCTGCAAAAACAAATCAATCTATCAGTAACTAAACAGGTAAACTTTAAAGTTTGAATTTTTAGGGCGGTCTTTAGTGGCGAAATTAGTAAAGCCACAGGCGTGATTTCTCTGATGGTATGCAGGTTCAATTTCTATCGGCGACCATGTTTTTTTTAGCATGACCCTTAGATCTAGTCTGGTTAATTATGAATTTCATTGTTTAAGAAAGATAAAAACAAAAAAAAAAAAGAAAGTAATAACAACTGTAACATGCACACCCACGAAAAATAACGTTTATCATAACAGGAAATTATATCGGATAAAAAATGCAATGTCTTCCTACCAAACGTCTTTAGACAAAATATTGTCTTCCTATCAAACGTCATCAGACAAAACCTCTAATTTCTCAGTGCATTGAAACAGGCTTCATTATGTTATTAACGATTGGTTCCCGATCATATTTTGAAATTCAGAATATATCTAACTTCAGCAATATCCATATCATCGACAACCGCACTTACACACCACCATGATAGTACAAGAAAAAAAGAATCCCTGAAAATGGCTAACAGTTTAGACAAAAGCGTTCGAAACCAACAAATTTTGAACAGTTTTTACGTTCATTAATAACCGTTTGAACTGCTAAGTAAGCTTGATTTATTCCGAAAGGAGATTAGGCTAATCCAGAATTTATACTGAGAGCAAATAAGCTGCATGGGGATAAAAAATAAATTCATTAAATGCTCAAGAACAGAAAGGGGTGTAACACAAGCCTGGGTCTTCTCATCGGAATTATTCAACCTTAACAATAAAGCAAGTCAGTCAGTTCAGTGCCATGCGTGATACACGATTGGGCGATCATGTCTGGAAAGAGACATGATTGACTGGGTAGAACAACCGCAGTAGGTTGCCATTGCTTTCTACTGTAGACTGGTTGCCAGCCAAGGCTATAGAACCCAATCTGTCCTGCTATTTAACCCATAACTGGAGGGAAGAGAATGATTAATAAATTTCCCAAGATTATTTGTGCGTAAGTGAATTTGGTACAGTGGATATCGGTTTGGAAGAAAAAATCGGGAAGCTGAGTTCGAATTTCAGTTGAGTTCCTTGCATTCACTTACTTGGGAAAGGTATTACTCCGTCTCTTCCCTCCAGTTATGGATTAAATAATAAGACAGATTGGGTTCTATAGCCTTGGCTGGTAACTAGTCTACCGCAGAAAGCAATAGCAATCTACTGCGGGATAATCTTCTGCCCAGTTAGTCATGACTCTTTCAAGACATGATCGCCCAAATCGTGTATCACGTATGGCATCTGACTGATTGAATTAGATGTCCGACCAGGGTCACATAATAACAAAATTAGATATGCAGATAATAAAGTGTTGATAGCACACTGAGAAACAAAACTAGAGGAACTCCTACAGAATGTAAGATAACGAAAGCGAGAAGAAAGGACTATTGTTGTCAGCAAAAGAAAGAGCCCAATATTCAAAATAGGATTTGGTGATACGGAAATCAAAGAAGTACAACAATTTAAATACCCAGGAAGTGTTTTAATAGAGGACGGAAAGTGCAATAATGTATTCCAAAGGTGAATTGGGATAGCTAAAAATGCCTTCGAAAAGCTAAGCAAAATATTAAGAAAAATAAATAAATCTTTAAAACCAAGAAAAGACTACTAATCTCTTTTGTATTATCAGTCCTCCTTTATGGCCGTGAATGTTGCGCAATCTCATCGCAGAAGAAAAAAAAACTTGAGTTAATAGAAATATGGTTCTACAGAAGGATGCTGAGAATACTATATGATGAACACGCGAGCAAAGACGAAGTTTTAGAGAAAATTGAAACAAAAATGACACCTATACATAGCATCAGAAAGAAACGGGATGTAATTCCTAAGGCACATAATGAGGAAAATTTGACATTAGCAGGATATATTGAAGATAAAAGAGACAAAGGAAACAGATAATAATGATTTAACAATACAAGTCTTACTAATTAATTCATGTCCAGGAGAAAAAATGTGGGTTAATACCTTTCTCAAGTTTAAGTAAATATAACGAACCCAACAAGAATTGGAACTCGGTTCTCCGTTTAACAATTCCAAGACATTATACATTACAACACCCGCACATCCAAGCCTGGTATTCCTAAGCGGTTACCCATCTAGGTACTGACAACGCGGGACATTTCTTAAATCTGATTAATGTACCAGAGTCGATATTCCAACGTGATGAGATCGTAAGCCTGTACGGTAAATAAAAGGTGGAATACCATCACCCGCATAATCTACATCTGCCATAATTTGTTTACATTTTAATTTAAACAACAATGGCTATGATAATAAATGTGATGGCTTTCATTTTTTTTCCAGCATCAAATTTTTATGATACTGTTGTGTTGATCCGTTTTGGTTTAATTAGAAGATAACACAAACTTGAATTAATGATGTTTATTTTTGGTACAAAACTTTAGGTTTTTACATCAAATTACAACCATTAAATTTTGTGTGGATACAGGAGCAGACTAGCTAAATTCTCTTCACTGTGGGATGCTAGTAGTAAACGAGCCTATCCTTTCTGGACTCTAGTGGTCAACTGACTAGCGTCTTTCTCTTTTCAAATCTCTTACACAAAACTACTGTCCTTAACTCCTACTTCTTGCTCCTACTCTTACTCTTACTCCTACCAAAAGAAACGGTTCCTTATTTTGCCGCCCAATTTTGAATTCTTGTCGTCAGTGTGTCTACCTTTTTCTATTTTTAGAACACTCGCCATTTTATAAACCATAACAATACTCGTTGACACATTTGTTTGAGTTGGAGTATACACGGTTGTTCCCCGTTGCTATTTCTACAAAGAAATTTGATACAGTGTTGAAAGCAGTAACAGAAAGGAAACGGCAGACGGTAGTGCAGTAGAGAAAGAAGAAAGGACTAAGCATCAATTATAAAAAGACTGAATGCATGGTTGCCAGTAAAAACAGCCCAACGTGCAAATTGCAAAAATTGGAAATACTAAAAGCAAATAAGTAAATTTAAATATCTAGGAAGTGTTTTAACAGGAGACGAAAAATGCAGCACCAAAATCCGAAAGTGCATTTGGATACGGAAAGATGCTTTCAAAAAGTTAGTCAAAGTATTAAGAAACAGAAAAAAATCATCGATACAAAAATCATCGATACCAAAAGCGAACAGGTACAACAATTTAATTGTTTATGTTTTAACAGAAGATGGAAATTGCGACACTGTATACCGAAAGCGGATTGGGATAGCGAAAATACTTTTTAAAAGCTAAGAAAAGTATTAAGAAAAAAACATTTCGTTAGAAACAAATATAAAAGTTATATAATATAAGCCCTTCAAAACGTCAACAAAGATTACAGCATCTGATATTCCTAATCCGTTACCTATATAGGTACTGACCGCGCTAGACATTTCTTAACTTGGATTATAACCCCACTCTCGCATCAAATTTACAATATTCCCAAGCGATCACCCATTTAGGTACCAACCAGGATTGATGTTGCTTAAATAGGTGATCGTACGGGAACTAGTATTTCAACTTGATATGGCCGTAAGCCTCTCTGAAATTATATTCAAAATGGAGTACTTAAGACACATTAATTTGTATATATTTGCTTATAAACGCGGTCTTCGGTTAACAATGATTATACAAACGACTAGGCTGAGACAAACGAAAGTTCCGGAGTTGAGGTTCATGCAAATCTAATTATAATCTAAGCGCAAAAATCCTCGTAATTGATGTCACGTCTTAGAATTAAATATTTTATTAACTAAAAAAAAATATTGCACGCTGAGCAAAGACATAGTTTATGTTTATTAGCAAAGGAACGTTCCAACATGTAAATTACAAAATGGAGACGCCAAAAGCAAGCAAGTACAAGAAGGGAAGTGCTTTAACAGAGGATGGAACGTGCGACACTGTATTCCGAAGGCGTATTTGGATAACCAAAGATGCTTTCTTAAAGCTAACCAAAGTATTAAGAAAGAAAGATTTCGTTAGAAAAATAGATAAAAGTTATATAATATCAGCCCTCTCATATGTCAACTAAGATTACAGCGGTAGGTATTCCAAAGCGGTTACCCATCTAAATACTGACCGCGCTGGACATTTCTTAACATTGATTATCGTACGGAAACCGGTATTCCAACGTGATGAGATCGTAAGCCTGTACGGTAAATAAAAGGTGGAATACCATCTTCCCCATAATCTACATCTGCCATAATTTGTTTACATTTTAATTTAAACAACAATGGCTATGATAATAAATGTGATGGCTTTCATTTTCTTTCCTGCATCAAATTTTCATGATCCTCGCTGACACATTTGTTTGAGTTGGAGTATACACGGTTGTTCCTGGTTTCTATTTCTACGAAGAAATTTGATACAGTGTTGAAAGCAGTCACAGAAAGGAAACGATAGAAATTAGTGAAGGAAAGAGAGAAGAAAGGACTATAAAAAGACTGAATACATGGTTGTCAGTAAAAGAAACAGATCAACATGCAAACTATGAATTGTTTTAACGGAGGACAGAAAGTGGGACATTGTATTCCGAAAGCGTATTCCGAAGGCGTATTAGGATAACCAAAGATGCTTTCTTAAAGCTAACCAAAGTATTAAGAAAGAAACATTTCGTTAGAAAAATATTGAAATATCAAATGATGCCTTCCAAAATGTAAGCAATTAACAAACTAGAATTTCATCAGAAACAAAAACAAAAAAAATTGGGAAATTTTTTTGTTTTGTTCCCCGAATGCCTTTACCCCTTCAAACCTTTCCAAAACATCCTTAATTACGTGCAAATGTATATGCTGAACTCAAATCGATAATTGTTTATTGAAGAAACCTACCTTTTTTCCTGTTATCGACCAGAATTAAAATAGGACTATATCTCACCCCTTACCACCGTTCTCATATCTGATTCTCCGATGAATGACTTAAGGCGTAGGGTACTTATTTCGGCCCGTTTACTTCCTTTGAGCAAATACTCCGCGATTTGTTTGGGTTCGGAACTCAATTTTCGCGTATTAATTTCAAAAAGGAAGTAAATTGGTCGAAAAATCAGCAAACTACGCGTGAAGTTATTCTGCAGTGAATAACATTTTTTGAAGTGTGGTTACGGGGTGAGATAAACTGCGAAAAGAAGTTCGATAATTTTCTGGTTGTAAACTTGAAAAAAGGTAGGTTTCGTCAAGAAACAATTATCAATTTGAGTTCAGCATTTACATTTGCACGGAAATAAGGATGTTTTGGAAAGGTTTGAAGGGCTAAAGGCCTTCGGGGAACAAAACAAAAATTTACCAAAAATAGAACGTAATATCGACCGTATTATATAGTGATAAATACTGGGCGTTCTAATTACAAATTAGAGAAGAATTTTGAGGCGATAGAAATAAGGCTCTACAGAAGGATGCTGAGGATACAACGGACTGAACACATCGGCAACAATAAAATTTTAAAGAAAATATAAACAAAAAGGAAATCAGAAAGTGAGAGACTAAAATTCTGGAAAATATAATGAGGAAACAGTCTGTCGCCCTTGGGTGTTGACTTCAATGTTCACTCTTTTATATCTATATATGCCAATTAATAAATTTCATTTTAACACATAATAATTTTAAATTCAACAACAAACATTATTTACAGATTAGTGGCACAGCAATGGGCACGAAAATGGCACCTAGTTATGCCAATATCTTTACGCACATTCTAGAAAGAAAGATACTAGACAATTCAGAATATAAACCATCACATTATTTTAGATACATTGATGACATTTTCTTATTATGGACTCATGGATTAGGAAAATTAAAAAACTTTTTTACTTTCTGCAACAACTTCCACAATACAATTAAATTTACCATGGAGTCCCATACACATCAGTCCATTTCTTAGACGTCATGATAAAATTAAGCAAACATACACTTTCCACCAGTCTATACAACAAACCCACAAACCAACATAAATTCCTCCACTTTAACAGTTGTCATCCCCTTAAATTAAAAAAATCTATCGTATACAGCTCATTTCTAAGAATCAAACGCATATGCTCAGACCATCCAGATTTTCTATACAACATTAACAACCTAAGAAAAAAATTTCTAAAATGTAAATACCCAATAAAAATAATAAAAGAAGCACTAAATAAAACCATCCACATAAATCGTAACAGACTTCTCACATACAAGAAAAGAAAAAACAACAACCGAATTCCAATGGTTTTTAAACCACAATCAATATTCCCACACACTTATTCAAAATTTTAAAAAAGATTACAAGAACCTCCAATCAAACAAAAAAATCAAAGACATTTTCGATAAACCACCCATAAATGCAATGAAACAAACACCCAACCTATCAACTATTCTCACTTCTACCAAATATCTAAAAAATACAAACTTATCTGGGAATTTAAATGTAAGAAATCTCGCTGTCTAGTATGCAAACATTTAGTAAACGATGCAGTATTTTCTCTACCCAACACCAACATCAAATTACACTCACCACGCCTCATCTGTGACAGCCAAAACATAATATATGTTCTCTTCTGTTCAATATGTCCAAATAGTGGATATATTGGTGAATCTGGAAATAGCTTTAGATTCCATTTCAATAATCACAAACTAAGCATACGCCAAAACAACCCGTATTCCCCCATAGCCCAACACTTCAATCAACCGGAACACACATTAGAAAACTGCAAATGCTTACTAATAGATTCTGATTTTAGTTCTACATACTCACGCAGAAAGAAAGAAAAATATTGGATTTTAAAATTAAATACATACAGGCTAAAGTTAAATAGGGACTTAAATGTTTTGAATCTTTATAAATATTTCAATAGTTAAACATTTTTTAGATACACTTAAAAAATTTTCTTTAAAACAACATTTATAAGTATTATTAAAGATAGGTTTACGTTTACAAATATTAAAAAATCTGTCGCTTTCTGCGTCACGTGATGTAAACAATCTCTCCACGAACGCTCATCTCGAAAACGTTTCTAATTTAAATTTTAAAATCATTGTTTCTGATGTAAGGCCGAGGACGGTCTGAAATATCAAATATAATAATAGAAATAAATAAATACTGTCAAAAAATACATTTTTAAACTTACAACTTTTTAGTAGTTTTTCCTATACATAATATATATATATATATATATATATATATATATATGATAATTATACATACATATATATATATATATATATATATATATATATATATATATATATATATTTAAATGGGCAGTTACTTTTCAGTCACCCTGTATATATATAGATATATATTGCCTCCGGAAATGCAAAAATTGATAAAAAGATGGCATTCACTCATGCTTTAGTTACAGTTGGTAGCTTTTTGATCTAAGCGCTCAGATCAAAAAGCTACCATCATTAAATTTGTTAGTTAAGAAGCGTTTTGATTGTTTAATTTTTAAAATATCTTTTTTCTTTCTTTCTATGTTTGAGGCGTTTTTTTTTTCTCTCTCTCTCTCTCTTCTCTCCCTGTCTTTTTCAAAGACATGTACGCAAAATGGTGTCCAAATCTGCATGGACTTATCATGGTCCGCTCATAAACACGTGTGTTTATTAAGACGCACACCAAAGAAACACCGCCTCATGTCGGAGATATCATTAAATCTGAGGTAAATATCTGATAACAAACCGGACAGTCAGATATACACGTCTGTTGCATTTTAGCTTTTATGTAATAAACAATTATTTTTATTTTATTTTTTTCTAACTTAACCCTCTCACGACTGACAAGTTCGTACACCAGCTGAGACTTAAAGTTCATTTCATACTGTTCTTGGTAAATACTAGCAAATTAACTGTTACTTGACTTTTACTCTTTCGCACAAGAAACTGCTTCGGCAACCCACTACATTGAGTGACTCTTGGGCCTTGTATAGGGTGAACATTATTAAAAAAATATCAATAATATACTTGCAGGAGTAATATCTGCAGTCATTCAAAAGCAACTGTCACATTAAGATAGATTCAGTCCGAGTCAAGATACGAACCAAAAGTCTTGGTAATCAGTCAGTTAAGTGCCATACGTGATACACGCTTTGGGCGATCATGTCTCGAAAGTGACATGACTGACTGCGCAGAAGATTATCCCGCAGTTGGTTGCCATTGCTTTCTGCGGTAGGCTGGTTGCCAGCCAAGGCTATATAACCCAATCTGTCCTATTATTTAACCCATAACTGGAGGGAAGAGACGGATTAATACCTTTCCCAAGTGTATTTGTGCGTAAGCGAATGCAAGGAGTTCAACGGAAATTCGAACTCGGTACTCTGATTTGTCTTTCCGAGTCGATATCCACTGCACCAAAACGCACATCGTATGGTACTTAACTGACTGATATACATCAATATGTGATTTTACCTCCTCTACAAAAGAACTTCTCTTAACTTTCGCTCGGTGGCGTTGTTGAAAGCTTTTGAAAGTGTGCAAACCCTTTTTTTTTCTCCTCAACCAGAGGATTTTTTTTTTGTCTCTTCGTGATATTTTAGGCCCCAGGTAAACCACATAGCGCATCGTATATAAAAAATACTAAAATAAAAAATTAATAATATTATGACTACGTTATCTTCTTTTTCGAAAGAAAAAAAAATCAAACGATGGGACAGAAGGGGCGATATTGCATCGTGGGGAGCGATCACCAACATTCTTGTAAATTCGGTAGACAGCTTATACGTTCTATACACCTGGAAAAATTTTCTTCTTCAGGAAGCGATTAAACAATTTTGCTAAGATTGCGGTTTCTTGAAACCAACCACAGGAATTTTATCCAGATCAGTTTCATAGAGTCAATGCTTTTTAAGAGAAAGAAAAATTGCATGAGCCGAGACAGATATATCGCCAACTTTGTGTTCCGTAAGAGGGGGGTGTCAGGTAGGTGATAGCCCTAGTCGTCTAGTATGGAGTCAGAAGTAAATTTAATTGCAAGTATCTTCGTACTAGCAGTATAGCCCGGCGTTGCTCGGGTGTATTGAAAACTTTAAAACTAATCCATGGTCCTGGAGCTCAGACTCTTTGGACGTTGGCACGAAAGACTAAAATGCAATAGTTGATTCCAGTTAAAGCGAAATCGTAGACTGAAAGAAAAATGAATGGATGTAAGTTAAATTTTGATTTCCTAGTATTGATATCAAATAGGTTTTTTTCGTCGTAAACTGAATTTTGAAGGCTAAATAAGTCCTCTGAGTAAATGGTATCATGGCTGAGACTAAGGACTACAATTATACCTACTTAGAGCCAAACCCGAAGCAAAAATTAAAATAAAAGGCTGAAAAAAATAAACACATAGGCAGATAAACAGACACACACACAAACATCTTGCCTTCATATATATATATATATATATATATATATATATATGTATATATATTATCGATTTTCTGCACTATTGTAAGAAGGGCAACCTTGAAACTTCTGAATATCGTTTCTTGTGTCTTTGTGTATGAGTGTATCAAATTTGATTAAAATCGGACCACTCCTTCTATAACCCGATTTTTTCGATTATCGATTTTCGATATTTATCAGGGGTTTCCTCGACACAAAACCTAGCTAAGAACACTCGCAGACGCTTATAGTACAAGTGTGTAAATTTTCAAGAAAATCGGTTCAGCCGTTTCGGAGTCTATATGTAACGGATACACACACAGACACGTTCCATTTACAAATAAGTTTACATTATTTGACGCGGATGAGATGATCTCAGGGACCCTCTTAAGTATCTCATTTGTAATTTTCCAAAACTAACGGAGGCAAAGTTTTCTGTTTTTAACTTGGTTTTGACTACATGTGCACAACTGCTTTTTTGATTTTTTCAAGCCCCCCCCCCCCCGCACTAATTACGAGAAGTTTTGAAAGCAGTAAGGTTTCTATTGAACTACTCCTTCTGATAGAAATGGTACTAAAATTTATGTTAAGTTATGACTGTAGCCTATTCTGACTTTGTTGTGGGGCCTCCTCCACCTTTTTACATGATAACTGACTCGACATGAGTCTACATATAATACGGCCACAGCGAGATCCCTGAGTTACCGTAAGGGTCCGACAGATACCGAGGTTTCACGGAGAATACAGCGTCAATAGTTCATAGTAGCTCTGAGCTCCACTCAGACAAAAGATTACTACTCAACACACGTCAACTTCCGATGTGGACATACTAATTCTACTACGGCTTCACCTCAGAGACATTGTATATATCCGTCTTACTAATCGTATTCCTGGGTTACTAACCTCCATTCAAATTTGTATCTTTACGTTTAATATAACTTATTTTTCTATCTCAAATATTTGTTTTGTTGTTCATTATTTTGTGCGGTTCCTCAACCGGAATCCACAACAATTATTCCTGGATTACTAACCTGCGTTCAAGTTTGTATCTTTACGTTTAATATAACTTATTTTTCTATCTCAAATATTTGTTTTGTTGTTCATTATTTTGTGTGGTTCCTCAACCGGAATCCACAACAATTATTCCTGGATTACTAACCTGCGTTCAAGTTTGTATCTTTACGTTTAATATAACTTATTTTTCTATATCAAATATTTGTTTTGTTGTTCATTATTTTGTGTGGTTCCTCACCCGGAATCCACAACAATTATTCCTGGATTACTAACCTTTGTTCAAGTTTGTATCTTTACGTTTAATATAACTTATTTTTCTGTCTCAAATATCTGTTTTGTTGTTCATTATTTTGTGCGGTTCTCACTCCCGGAATCCACAATAGACGTGAAGGAAGGTTGGCTCTGTGTCTTGGTGATTAAATTTCTATGCTTGAAAGGAACTTTTTCCACCGAGCCATCAGCAAGGCCGATGCAAGTCTCCTTGATAGCAACACACTGCATCTCCTTGGCCTCACTTTTCAACCGAAAGGAAGTGGAACGACTAAATAGAATCTATAACTGCATCTACTGCTAAAAACGTTGGGTTTCTGTGTTGGGCCAGGAAGTTTTTCTCGTCAGAATCCATCATTCACATTTAAAAATCAACCATTCGCCTGTGCATTGAATACTTTTGCCATATCTGGTCGGGAACTCCTGCTATTCACCCCGAGGTTATCGAAAAGATTCGAAGAAAGATCTGTAATGTAATCGGTTCTGACTTAGCATTTAGACTTCAGTCACTTTCTCACCGACGTGAATTCGCTCCCCCACTTATTTTTATTAGAACTATTTTCGTGGCATGTGCCGACGAGCTTTTTTCCCGGTGTTCCGACCACATGAATTTTAAAAGTGCTACGAGATTGGCATCTAGATTCCACCCTTTTATCGTTGAAATACTTAACTGTAAAATCTCCTTCTACTCTAACAGTTTCTTTTCTCACACTTTCTGCCTGTAGAACTCCCTTCTATTCCCTTGCTTCCCTAATAGTTAGAATCCCCCCCCCACAAAAAAAAATTAAATGCAACTTCAATTGCCATCTTATATCTTCTTGAATCCTGTTCATGTTTTTTTTCCTTTCCTTAATCCCCACTGTACCCAGTCTTTTCTCTCACCGTAACCCCCTGCACACTAGCGGTGGTTCCGCCTTGCTTTGGGTGAAAAGATGAAAGGAAAGACATTTGGAAATTAAATAAGCTCTTCTGGAAGCCCTATTTCTGAAGAATACTGAGAGAAGCTCCGGCAAGGGATGGTCTGATGCTATCCCGGTATAACTTTCGCGTATCGGTAGATTATTCGATGAAATGGGTCATCGGAGGAAGCCTTTAGTTTAGCTTCACCTTTGACATTGACCAATGAATAGTCTGAGGATACTGAAAATAAGACAAGCAGAAGACATCCCACGTGAATACTTTCTTGACCACTGAAAGCTTAATCCGTTCAAGTTAACCGTTATTTTTCCGACATATCCTACAAAAACCCGACTCTTACTTTTACGCACAAAACACTGCTTCAGTAACTCACTATACTGAGTGGCTCTTGGGCTTTGTATAGTGTGAATATTAGTAAAAAAAAAATATCGTTAATATACTTCCAGGAGTAATATCTGTGGTCATTCAGAAGCAATTGTCACATTAAGACAGATTCAGTCCGAGTCAAAATACGAATCTGAAGTTTTGGTAATAGAGAAATAAAATACGCAGAATGTATGAGCCACGAAAACAAAGATTTAATTGCTTTTATTGATGGAAGAAAAACTAAATTTACATAAAATCTAAACTTATTCATAAATGGAACTTTGTCTCCGTGTGTGTGTGTGAGTGTGTGTGTGTGTGTGTGTGTGTGTGTGTGTGTGAGTGTGTGTGTGTCCGTTACCTATAGACTCCGAAACGGCTAAACCGATTTTCTTGAAAGTTTACACTGTTGTACTATAAGCGTCTGCGAGTGTTCTTAGCTACGTTTTGTGTCGAGGTACCCCCGATAAATAACGAAAATCTATAATAGAACAAAACGGGTTATAGAAGGAGTGGTCCGATTTTAATCAAATTTGATACACACATATACACAAAGAGATAAGAAACGATATTCAGAAGTTTCAAAGTTGCAGTTCTTACAATAGTGCAGAAAATCGATAATATATATATATATATAAGGCAAGATGTTTGGGTGTCTGTCTGTTTATCTGCTTGCATGTCTGTATTTTTTTCAGCCCTTTATTTTAGTTTTTGCTTCGGGTTTGGCTCTAAGTGGATATAATTGTAGTTATTAGTCTCAGCCATGATACTATTTACTCAGGGGACTTATTTAGCCTTCAAAATTCAGTTTACGACGAAAAAAATTTATTTGATATCGATACCAGGAAATCAAAATTTGACTTACATCCATTCATTTTTCTTTCAATTCTACGGTTTCGCTTTAACTGGAAACAAATATTGCTTTTTACGTACCAACCTCCAAAGAGTTTGAGCTCCAGGACCATAGATTATTTTTAAAGCTTTCATTACACCCGAGCAACGCCGGGCTATACTGCTAGTATATATATATATATATATATATATATATATACTAGCGTATATATATATATATATATATATATATATATGCAGTATATATATATATGCTAGTATATATATATATATATATATATATATATATATATAGATAGATAGATAGATAGATAGATAGATATTCTTCTGTCATTGTTACGAATGCGAGATCAATCACGTTAACTTATTTGTTTATGTTTGCATGTTTATGTAATAGCAAACTGGCTCAATAAAATAATCAACACACACACACACGCGTGTGTGTTCCGATTTAAGTGTTTTGCAAACGAATATTCTACTTTCTATTCAATTACATTTTATGTCAACCAATTAGTAAAGAAAACAAAAGAAAACAAATTAACTATATTATTTTTTGTGTTAGTCTCTTTTTAATTGTATCTTGTGGGTTGTAAAAGATAGTCATTTGAACATTTATTACCACTAATATCTTTTAAGTCCAATTTACATAATATACATTTTTGAATTGACAATAATAAATATCCTGAAAGAACCTGTTACGAGTTAATTGCAATCAAGCCTCTAAAGGTGAGAACTACACCCTTGTGCAAAATAACTGAAACAAAACAAATACTGTCTTCCTAGGATCTTTCACACTTTCCATGATCAGGTATACGTCGTCTCTTGGCATTGTCTCTTCTATTCCGACTGATTTTTTTCTTTACGTTTTTGACTGGTGGATCCAGTTTGTTTCTTCGTCTTGATGACACGACTGACAATTGAAAGGCTGGCACCAACAATATCCGCCATTTCTCTGTAAGGCTTGCCGGTGTGTTTGTGCGGCGTTACAATTTTCGTACGCTTTCTTGTAGTAACGTCCATCGCAGAAAACGACGGTGAGACAACTAATCGACAGTCGAGAGAATAATGTCTGGATGTGATAAAAACCTGATGCAATCTCGGATGACGTAATTGTTTCAAGGCCAAAAGATTTCCTCGTACACCGCTAAAATAGATTCTTATAACTGCACACCACTGCAAATGATCTAATCCGAGAAAAAAATAGAAATTGATTACAACCTGTAACTCCAGTGGGTGTAAAACTGACTGTATGGTGAAAGAAAACGAAACTGAAGTCAGTCAGTTAAGTGCCATACGTGATATACGCTTGGGTGATCATGTCGTGAAAGAGACATGACTAACTGGGCAGAAGATTATCCCGCAGTAGGTTGCCATTGCTTTCTGCGGCAGACTGGTTGCCTGCCAGGGCTATAGAACCCAATCTGTCCTGTTGTTTAACCCATCACTGGAAGGAAGGTACAGATTAATACCTTTCCCAAGGATACCAGTGCTTACGTGAATGCATGGCATTCAACTGGAATTCGAACTCGGCTCACCGATTTCTCTTTCCGAGCCGATATCCACTGCACCACAACGCACATCCGTCACTAAACGCTTATAGTACCTGGTATTCCCAAACGGTCACCTATCTAAGTACTGACTAGGCTCAACGTTGCTTAACCTCGGTGATTGAGCGAGAACCGGTGTATTCAACGTGATATTGCCGTAAGCTTGGCAGAACGAAGTACTTGGTTTATAAATAGTTCAAAAAATGAATGGTCTTTAAATGTGTGAATAAAATGTTTCCTTGGTCGAATGATTGTCGAATGTAAGTTTAGCCGAGTGAATGAGTGTTGTTGGTGAAGAATAAATAATATGTGTTAAGACAGTCAGTTAAGTGCCATACGTGAAACACGCTTGGGCGATCATGTCTCGAAAGAGACATGAGTGACTGCGCAGAAGATTATCATCCTGCAGTAGATTGCCATTGCTTTCTGCGGTAGACTGGTTGCCGACCAAGGCTATAGAACCCAATCTGTCCTGTTATTTAACCCGTAACTGGAAGGAAGAGACGGATTAATACCTTTCCCAAGAGTATTTGCGCGAAAATTGAATGCAATGAATTCAACTGGAATTCGAACTCGGCTCCCCGATTTCTCGTTCCGAGCCGATATCCACTGTACCACAACGCATATGGTGAAAGAAAGGAAACTGAAATAGTTGTTTCAATTAATTTGCACAACGCTGTGTATATGGAAATCCGGAAAATAATTTCTTTATATTGATAAACACCCACTACACTTTATTAAATTTATCTTCGTCTCTAATTCCATTTCTTCCATTGCTTTCCTGGCGGATACAAGCACCAAGAATTTAAATGCAATGTCAATACTCATCTATTAACCACTTGACTCCAGTTCTTTCACCACCCCGTATATCCTTTCCTTTCTCTCCACCTTTGCAACTGTTATCACACCTGTATTCCCGTCCTTCTCTTGCTCCTTTTTAACTGGTTCGTCTTCCTCTTCATTTTCTTCTACTTAATCTTTTTACTCTTATGTAGCCCCCTGCACATCGGTGGCATTACCGCCTTGCTCGGGGTAAAAAAAAAAAAGGAGTAAATAGGTTCACACTCCTCCCATACCTTTTGAACAGGATTAGAGATTTTTCTTTCTTTCTTTTTCGCTGTCCTCGTGTTAGATAGTTTGTCCCTCCTTTTCTCTTTTTGGCCGGCTGTAATTTGGTTGTCTTGCTAACCTCTTGGTGTCACTCACTGGCTATTTCAGTTGACTAACCCAACCCCGCCTCAATATCCACTTGGAGTGACCAAAAAGTTAAAAATTATTTTTATCTTCCTGGTAGTACCGTCGTGTTGGGATAGGAATCAACTTTGTTTTAAATATTCCTAAAAGTAAGTCATTTTTTGCTTAATTTTAAAATTTTCATGTTTAATTGGTTTTCTTTCTTTTTTTTTTTTTTAATTTAGCAGAAATCTCTTTGACTGGACTTTAACTAAGTTAAAACTTAGCAATCCACCACTCTGTTTTTTTTTTGTTTTTTTTTTCTTAATTGGAGTAGATAGATCTAACTATCGCCCGGTTCATACTCCACCCACGTTTATTGAACAGGTCAAACGTCTCATCCCGTCGTTCACTGTTTAGGATGTGGTTTCCGGTTTTCTTTTACTCTTATGTAGCCTCCTGCACAGCAGTGGCGTTAACGCCTTGCTCGGGGTGACATGATTAAAAAAAAATTACTTGTTTTCTGTTTAGGATTGGGTTTCCTGTCCTATCTGAAGTTATCTTCAACTCAATACTTCTAGTGTTTGACCTATGAAATTCTATTTAGTAAATATTTGTTTGCTTATCATTGGGAGCAGTTATGTTTGCCTATCGCTCGGTTCACACTCCTCCCTAGTCCTTTGTATAGAAGTCGAGGTTTCTCTCTTGATTCCTATTTACGATTGTGTATCAAGTTCCACCTAAAGTCTTTTGTAACTCTAGCTTTCTAATTTCTCTCGGAAGTTAGTTATTTTTTTTCTCCTCAATAGGAGTAGATTGGTTAGCCTATCGCCTGGTTCATGCACCTCCACGGTATTTTAAATACATATAGAGGTTTATTCATTTGTTACCTGTCTAGAATTGTGCTTCAGGTTCCTGCTAATATATTTTAATTCTCCTTCACTCCCAACTCCTCGTATCCTAATCGTGAATTGATTAAAAAACATTAATATTTACAAACATTAACTTAAGTATAGCTAATAGGAAAACCTGCCGGGAAAAATTCGCATTCATAATTTTAACCTTTTGCTATAAGGCCCTATGATTTGAATGTCTTTTGTTTGTGGACACACTTTTGGAAAACACTATCGGAGGAGTCCTGTTGATCTCGCCTCTGATCAAGCTCTAACAGCTGAAAGGGGAAATAACTGGATAACATTCAGCACCTCAGGTACTATCTTTTCATTCCCGCTGTTCCGAAACAGTGTTTTTTTGTTTTTTTTTCAGTCTCCATGAAGGGCCCCAGTCTCAATAAGACCGCTTACTTGGAAATTCTATTGCATCTCAGTTTCACTCCAGACAGCTAACCAAACTCATATATAAAAATTATTTTTTAAGATACCGGAAAAAAAATTGTCACTTTATTTTACCACCCCGGAAAGTATCTGACCTCTTCTGCGATGCTCTTGCTTTACAAGATAGGGGTTAGATAGAAAATGGTTTCTACTTAGCTTCTAGCAAAATTAATAGTTTACTAGGAGTTCTCTAGATATCGATGGTTCAAGTAGGCATCTACGCAGATGACACTACAATATACTCCCGCTCCAGTAAGAAACCTGTCGTGGCGGACATACATAATCTCGCTGCTGACCTTGAGCGGGATCTACACTCTGTGGTGAACTGGGGCAAGAAGTGGCTTGTCAACTTCAATTCATCTAAGACTAAGCTGTTGTCTGTCAACCATTACAGGCAACCTCTTCTGCCTCCCATAAGCATGGACCAGGTGATTCTCCCGGAGAGTAATACACTACGCCTCCTCGGACTTACCCTGTCATCAGACCTCAAATGGAACCACTATATTGAATCCATAGCAAAATCTACTGCTAAGAAGGTTGGGTCACTATGTCGATCCAGGATGTTTTTTCCACCTGAATCCATCCTGCATATATACAAGTCAACCATCCGTCCGTGCATGGAGTACTGCTGCCATTTATGGTCAGGTGCCTCTGCCGTTCTCCTCAGTGTTCTTGACAAGCTCCAAAGGAGAGTCTGTAATGTGATAGGTACTGATCTGGCGACTCGACTGCAGCCACTTTCCCATCGTCGAAATGTGGCCTCCCTCTGTCTCTTCTATAAATACTTTCATGGCTTCAGCTCGGATGAGCTTAAGTCACTGATGCCTCCTCAACAGGTGTTTACCCGTGCAACCAGACTGGCAACTGGGTCCCACCCATTCACAGTCAGGTTAGCCAAATGCAGACGACAATTCTACTCCTGCAGCTTCCTCTCTCGCACTTCCCGCCTGTGGAACTCACTCCCGTATTCTTGCTTTCCTGACGGCTACGACCTCCAGAAATTTAAATGCAAAGTTAATACTTATCTACTAACCACTGGCCTCTAGCTCTCTCCCCTTCCCTGTATAACCTTCTATTTCTCTCCGCCCATGTATCTGTCATCGCACCTGCTTTCTCAGCTTTCTAGTGTTCCTTTCTAACTAGCTTGTACTCCTCACTCTTTTCTAATTAATCTTTATACATTTATGTAACCCCCTGCACATCAGTGGCGTTTCCGCCTTGCTCAGGGTGAAATGATTAAAAAAAAAACAAAAAAAAAAACAACAGTATCAAATTTAAGAAATGTGATTCCATCTTTATCAGCGATATTGCTAAACCAGGGGATAGTATCAGAAGAATCTTTCCGGAGCTTCTTGCGGAGGGTAGGTTGGATTTAGCGGTTATATTTAGCGGTTATATTTAGCGGTTATATTTTTTAATAATATTTTTCGGGATTAATCCTAATTTAATTTTGGTTGAATTTATTAAACTAGATTGTACACTATTCTCAAAATTGGGTTTCTGATCTTTAAATAAAAGGAAAACATTTCTAGTACCGACCTTCCATAATCTATCGATAATGTTTTGCTTGCTAGTAAGTTTAGCATTATCACGATCGATTTCTCCATTCTCAAGTTGACTGGGGTTGACATTGCATGTCTCAAGCATGACATGTAGAAATAGCTATCCCCTAAATATGATCTGAATTTACAGATGAAATATATCTATCTCTAACTCTCTCTCTCTATATATATATATATATATCCTTTAAAAAAACATTTATAGATGAAATATATATATATATATATATATATATTCTTAAAAAAAACGGTGAGATCAGTTATTGCAAATCGCCTGAATACACCACATGGTAGAAACCTAGGTCGAGTAATAACTCGTTTACAAAATGAAGAATATATATATATATATATATATGTATATATATATATATATATATATATATATATATATATATATATATATATATATTCAGCTATGGGTTAAATAACAGAACAGATTGGGTTCTGTTGTGAGATCTCCCCGCTTTTTCTATGATAATGAACTCGACTTGAGTCTACATTTGCCATAGTGAGATACGGCAGAACAGTGAGAGTACTGGACGAGATCTGTAAATTACCGAGATATACCGAAATTTCACAGAGAATACCGCATCAGTAGTCATAGTAGCTCTGAGCGCCTCTCAGACACAAATATTATTACGGGGACATACTAATTCCCTCACGGCTTCACCATATATATATATATATATATATATATATATATTCCTACTAATCGTAATCCTGGATTACTAACCTGTGTTCAAGTTTGTATCTTTACGTTTAATATAACTTATTTTTCTATCTCAAAAATCTGGTTTGTTGTTCATTATTTTGTCCGGTTCCTCACCCGTAATCCACAACAGGTTGTATACCTTGGTTGGCGACCAGTTTGCCGCAGCAAGTAATGGTAACTTACTACGGGAAAACATTCTGCCCAGTCAGTCAAGCCTTTATCAAGTATGACACTTAACTGAATACCATGAGGATTCCGATCCGCCCAAAATCTCTTCCAAATGTTCCCTCATCCATAAACATGACTGAAGGGACAAGCAACGGATCCCCATTTTTTGCAATAAACCATCAGCAAAAGTTCTCCTCTGTTGAGGGATCAAATGGGGAAAGACCCTGCACCCATTGCAAATGATACGGTCGCTCTTAAAGTACTCTCGATGCAGTCTCATATTTGTTCTTTATTTGAAATTCAACTGATATATATATATATATATAGTCATCCACAGACAGTCCTGTTTTGCTGTATCACAGCTCATCTGTACAGTTAAACATTCGATTGCTTCTAGCCATGATTAAAACCCGACCAAATTGACATCACTCGGCGATTCTATGGGCGTCATGTGGAGGAAGGTGAATTTTAGCGTGGTATATACACTGTAAACACACACCAGTAGCCGAGAGTGTTCAAATTCACTACTGAATGAACGATGCGTAAATGCGTGAGTAGTTACTGTTTTTCAAGTCTACCATTTTTCTATAATGCTCAATCAGCGTACAAGAGCGTAAATATATGTGTCTGTGCGCGTGTGTGTGCGTGTGTGTCTGTGTGTGTGTGTGTGTGAAATAATAAATAGTACTGGTTCTAATAAAATAATGCTCGATGTGTAAAATAAAGAGCTGTAATTTACATTAATATTAAATAAGATGTTTTCTTCACCATCAGCACACGACTGAACTTCATGCACAACGCAGTCGTCAGGTGCTGCCAATTGCGTAACGGATAAAACTCAATTATGTTTTTTCTTCTTCTTTTATGTGCCATGTTCTTTCAGGACGTTGGCGATCATGGCTTTTCGCATCTCCCTATCTCTGGTGGCTCTTAGCACGCTTTCCCCTGTTGCACCATGCAACCCTCATTCTGTCATTTACCTGATCAGGTCCTTCAAATATGTTATCTGCTGCTTTCCTCTGTGCGTTTTTCCCTCTGTCTGTCCTGTTAGTAACAGGTTCTCCGAGCTCTCCTTCCTCATTGCATGTCCCAGGAACTTTGTTGTCTCTTACCGATGCTCAGTAATAATTTCCTTTTCGTTTCCATCCTTTCCAAAACCTCATCATTGCTCACATGCTCGGTCCATGATATCCGCAGTATCCTTCTGTACAACCACATTTCAGGTGTTTCAAGTTTTTTCTTCACCTTCGAAGATATTGTCCAAAATTCACTGCCATATTGAAGAACCGACATCACATAGCAATCCAGTACTCTTTTTGTTTCTAGCGAAATTGTCCTGTTTCTTAATACTTTACTCAACTTGTACCTGCTTAATTTTTAGTATTCCTCACCTGTATTTGGCATATTGGGCTGCCCTTTCTGCTGATGACCATGCATTCGGTTTTTTGGCAGTTTATTTTTAGTCCTTTCTTGTCACTCTCTTCAGCTACCTGAAGAGAGTGACTAGAAAGGAGGTCTTGTAGCTTCCTGTCTGTGTCGGCTATTAGCAATGTATCATCTGCGTACCTTATATTGTTAAAAATGTGGCCTCCGATGACGAATCCTGACATAAGTTCTCGGGTTGTCAGAATAGTATCGCTGTACAAGTTGAATAGATCCGATGAAAAGACACATCCTTGTTTTACGCCCCTTTCAATCTTTGTATAACTGCTGAATTCGTTACCTGTCCGTATGCTGGCAGTTTGCTGCCAGTAGAGATTCTTGATTACTCTTAGGTCATGTTACCGGTGAGAAAAAATGTATATTTATTTATTTGTGCGCAGGGGGTTACAACGAGAAGAAAGAATGGGTATAGGGGGTATTAAAGAAATTCTAAATGTTGAACGGGATTCAGGAAAATAGAAAATGGCAATTGACATTGCATTTAATTTTTGGACATTGTAACTATCAGAATAGCAAGTGAATAATAGGGAGTTCCACAGGCGGGAAGTGCGAGAAAAGAAACTGTTCCAGTAGAAGTAGCGGTTATGTATTAACTATTTCTAAGGTAAAAGGGTGGGACCAAGATGCCAATCTAGTAGCACGCTTAAATTCACATGGTTAGAGAACCAGGGGAAAAAAGCACCTCAGAGCTGTTGATTTGATAATATTTGTTAAAAAAAACAAAAACGGAGCGATCTTCACGTTGGTGAGAAAGTGACCCATGTCGAGATGTTAAGTCAAAACCGATTTTATTGAAGATTCTTCATTGGATTTTCGTCGAAAACCTCAAGATGAATAGAAAGAACAGAAGACCAGATGTGGCAACAATATTCAATACAATGACAAATGGTAGATTTATGAATGTGCAAGATGGATTCTGATGAGAAAAATTTTCTGGCCCAACACAGAGACCCAACCTTCCTAGCAGTAGATGCAGCTATAGCTCTGATATATTCATTTCATTTCATGTCAGTTGAAAAAGTGAGGCCAAGGAGGCCCAGTATGTTGCTCTCATAGAGACTTGCATCAGCCATGCTGATTGCTGGCAGGGAAGTTTCTGTACGGTGGTTAAAGGAAAGCAGTTTTGTTTTGGAGGCATTAAGATTTACAAATCATTTCTTGACCCAGTTAACCACTTATTGGAGGTTTACTTTATCATTCTTTGCAGATTTCCTATTAAGACAAGAGTAAATGGTGGTGGCATCTGCATAGATGCCTACTTGGTAACTGATGACATCAGGAAGATCATTGAGGAAGACTAGAAACCATGTAGGACTCTAGGATAGAGCCTTGAGGGATACCCAAATTTGTGTGAAAGGATCTGGAAGCTTCAAAATGACCATCATTTTATGATTTTTGACTGGAACAATTGGATTAAATCAATCATCCAAAAATACTGTAGCCTCAAGATGAATAGCAAGAGCAGAAGACCCGATATAGTATTCAATGCACAGGCGAATGTTAGATTTATAAATGTGAAAGATGGATTCTAAGGAGAAAAAACTTTCTGTCCCAAAACAGAGACCCAACTTTCCTAGCAGTAGATGCAGCTATAGCTCTGATATATTCATTCTACCTCAAGTCGGTTAAAAAAGTGAAGCCAAGTCAGCGGAGTGTGCTGATCTCAAAGATAATTGAATTGTCCATGGTTCTTAAAGAAGATGATATATCCCGATAAGGGATAATCAGGGAAAATAATAGTGCAACAATAATACTTAACACTGAAGATAGATTAAAAGAGATTTATTATACCACTGTACAATAAACCAATAGACATACAATAACACCAACGAATAGTAACAGGTATAACAATCAAGTAGAAAATATCTCTGCCTAAGACGTATGCGTCCGTCTAGTGAAGAATGCTTCCGTCTAGTGACGTATGCTTCCGTCTAGTGACGTATGCTTCCGTCTAGTGACGTATGCCCCCGTTTAATGACTTATGCTTCCATCTAGTGACGTATGCTTCCGTCTAGTGACGTTTGCTCCCGTCTAGTGACGTATGCTCCCGTCTAGTGACGTATGCTCCCGTCTAGTGACGTATGCTTCCGTCTAATGACGTATGCTTCCGTCTAGTGGCGTATGCTTCCATCTAGTGACGTATTCACCCGTTTAATGACATGCTTTCGTTTAGTGACGTATGCCCCCGTCTAGTGACGTATGCTTCCGTCTAGTGACGTATGCTCCCGTCTAGTGGCGTATGCTCCCGTCTAGTGACGTATGCTATTAGTTCGCTCTAGTCACAGTCTTTTATAGACCGGACATATCCATTCCGTGGTAGGATAGGATATTCCTCTACAACCGAAGAGAAGTTTCGTCATAAAGTCATTAAAATTAAAAGTCATTTTCTGCTAGAGTTAACCACTGATTAGAGGGTCGTATAAAGAATAGCAGCCAGTTTTACTTTATCAGCCTTGGCAGATTTCTTATTGAGATGGGAGTAAATGGTGGTGTCGTTTGTATAGATGCTTACTTGAGGACTGATTACATTAGGAATATTATTAATGAAGATCAGAAACAACGTAGGACCTAGGATAGAGCCTTGAGGGTCATCCGCGTTCGTGTAAGAAGAATCTTGAAACCCGCTCGTTCAAAACGACATTCATTTCACGATTCGATAAGAACGATAAGATTAAATCAAACCATTGTTCGAAAATACTGTAGTCCTGGAGTTCACTCAGGAGGCCAGTATGTCAAAACCTGTCAAGAGCTTTCGAGATATCTCGACATTCTTATCAAGAGCCTGACATATATATTCGGTAATAGAACATCAGCTGTAGACCTAGCGAGGTGGAAGCCGTATTTTTGTCAGAGAGTAGGTCATGAAGTGAGATGCTTAAATACTTCAACATTGATTAGAGCCTCGAATACTTCGACGAAAACTAATATGAGGCTAATAGGGCGATAGTTAGAGGGAACATAGGATTAACCAGGGTTCACAAAAACAGAAACAACAGAGGAAGACTTCCAAGAAGCAAAAAGTACAACGACAATAGTTGTAGAAATTGGAGTGGACTGAAGCCAGCACAGACGCACATTTCTTTAAGACGATGACAAAGATTCCATTCCCTCATCTTGATTATGGGAGTCTAATTTAAAAATGATGTCTGAGACCAGAGACTGGGTTATGTATATATTACTCAGTTAGACCTCTGTTCTAGGTGGGAAAATGGTGTGGGTACTCCAGACGAGTCAAGTGTGGGGTTGGAAGAGAATTGAGGATGTAGTTTAGTAAACTCTTGCAAAGCCGTTACTAATCTTTGGAGCCAAACTTGTGAGATGCTATATATATATATATATATATATATATATATATATATATATATATATATATATATATAAGGTCAAGCCAACACAAAAGGTCAACTCAGTAAAAAGAGATCAATCTAAATGACAAGAACAAGCCAATTAAAAAGCAACTGAGTGGACACCTATTCAATATAAAGTAATGAAGCGGTCATTCATTCACGCGTACATTAAGAAGCAATAAAACGAAATCAGACACCTGCACAATAAAAAGAAAATAAACCAAGCGTCAATAAGACCACTCCCATGACAAAATATCAATTTAAACCAATTAATCAGACACCCATCTACGCGTATATTAAAAAGCAATAAAAAAAAATCAAGGCTGACCTGAAGCAGACTACCACCACTTTAATTTCGTTGTTTTTCATTTATTTTTTTTATTTTTATTTTTTTTTTACTTTTTTCAGCGCAGTCCTATCGATTGTTACTTACGATTATAAAAAAAAATTGAAAAATTACAATATTTAAACATTTTTTTTTTTTGTGGGCAGGGGTCAGTTTTCCATACAACGTTAAAGTAAATCGATCCTCCATTTTCAACCCACTCGCGTTGAGGTCGCTTTGTTTGTTAATTTCGTTGTTTTTCCTTTTTTTTTTTTACTTTTTTCAGTGCAATTCTATCGATTGTTAATTAAACTTTCCGATTATCAAAAAAATTTTGAAAAATTACAATATCTAAACAAATTTGTGGGTGGGGGTCAGTTTCTAATACAATGTTAACGTAAATTGATCCTCCAATTTCAAACCGCTATAAGGTTGTATGAGAAACTGTTCCCCACCCATTAAAATTGTTTAAATATTGAAATTTTTGCAAATTTTTTGTCATTCGTGAAGTTTAAGGTGTAAAGGATAATATTGCAGTAAAAAAAACTCAAAAAAATTGATGATGAACAAATTTACAGGTGGCGGTAATGTCGTACCGGCGACTGGTTTCAAAATGGAGGCTCGATTTACTATAACGTTGTATGAAAAACTGATCCCCCACCCAGAAAATGTTTAAATATTGAAATTTTTCAAAACGTTTTTGTCAATCGTAAATATAAGAGTGTAATCGCTAGGACTGCGCTAAAAAGTTTAAAAAAATGAAGAACAACGAATTTAAAAGTGGTGGGTGTATGTGTGGGAATGTTAAAACGAAATATATTTCTGTTTAAAATGATAGCGAAATAATATATACAAGTATCAAGTGAAACTTTTATAAATAAATAAATTTTAAAAGTAATATGTTATTAACACTTGGTATCTTTCATAGAAATAACGTTTTAAACTACAAATATTTATATTAAATTTTAGTTATATTAAACTAATTACAATATTATAATTAATATGAATAATATTTAGAAATAATAATATATATATATATATATATATATATATATATATGTATATAAATGTTATATTACGTTATTTCAATATTTTAATTAAGCAATATAAATAATATTTAGAAGTATTAAAATATGTTCTTATATAAATGTATTGCGTATAATAAGCTTTTTTAACGGTAGGAAACCTTTAATGAAATTTATAAGTATTAAATTTATTAATAGAGAGAAAAACGGATAAAACTAAAAATTTAGAATATTGCAAAACATAATCATACATACATACATAAAATACATACAGACACGCGCGTGCGCACACACACACACACATATATATATATAAATATTATAAATCATAGTTTAGAATATGTACAAATTACTAACTACTACAAAGTGTACATTTTGTTTCGACATTGAAAGGACAATATCTCATCAGATAGATGCGACACTGTCCTTTCAATGTCGAAACAAAATGTACACTTTGTAGTAGTTAGTAATTTGTACATACTCTAAACTACGATTTATAATAAATATTCATAGCTCTATTTCTATATTGAGTAGTGTTTTAAATTCATGTTTGGAATGTTGTTAATATTTACTTCGTTTCTTATTCAATTTTAAACCGTACTGATGAGCTTTGACATAGCGAAACAGATATATCTACGGGTGACTATATATATATATATATATATATATATATATATATATATATAGACTGGCAACTGGGTCCCACCCATTCACAGTCAGGTTAGCCAAATGCAGACGACAATTCTACTCCTGCAGCTTCCTCTCTCGCACTTCCCGCCTGTGGAAATCACTCCCGTATTCTTGCTTTCCTGACGGCTACAACCTCCAGAAATTTAAATGCAAAGTCAATACTCATCTACTAACCACTGGACTCTAGCTCTCTCCCCACCCCCGTATAACCTTCCCTTTCTCTCCACCTATGTATCTGTCATCGCACCTGCTTTCTCAGCTTTCTAGTGTTCCTTTCTAACTAGGTTGTACTCCTCACTCTTTTCTAATTAATCTTTTTACATTTATGTAACCCCTTGCACATCAGTGGCGTTTCCGCCTTGCTCGGGGTGAAATGATTAAAATATATATATATTTAAAATTGACAATGAATCAACCAATTTATAAGTACTACCTAGAGCATTATTATATATCAAAATATATTTTATTAAGACAATAATAGGGAGAAACATACTGATGAGCTGTGACATAGCGAAACAGATCTATCTGCGGATGACTATATATATATATATATATATATATATCAATAAAATTGACAATGAATCAACCAATTTATAAGTACTATCTAGAACATTATTATATATCAAAATATATTTTATTAAGACAATAATAGGGAGAAACATAATTATAATAGAGATTATTATGATATATATATATATATATATATATATATATATATATATATATATATATATACCATGTGAGATAGAATGTAGTGTACATAGAGAAAACAATATTATAACCTAATGAACTTTATGGAATAACATATGGAAGTATCTTTAAATTATTTGATTATTGGTATTTACAAATTGGATTCATGGAGCATGGATTTGTAGAAAAATACTGAAATGATATTATGTTTTAAACGAGTGTTTTAGTAGGTAGTAATGCTGCTATTGCGGATGTGCGTTGTGGTACAGTGGATATCGGCTAGGAACGAGAAATCGGGGAACCGAGTTCGAATTCCAGCCGAATTCATTGTATTCACTTACGCGCAAATACTCTTGGGAAAGGTATTAATCCGCCCATTCCTTCCAGTTATGGGTTAAATAACAGGACAGATTGGGTTCTATAGCCTTGGTCGGCAACTAGTCTACCGCAGAAAGCAATGGCAACCTACTGCGGGGTAATCTTCTGCCCAGTCAGTCATGTCTCTTTCGAGACATGATCGCCCAAGCGTGTATCACGTATGGCACTTAACTGACTGAATGCTATTATTATGTTTTCAAAGTACTCTTTCCTTTTTTAAATAAAAAGTATTAGAGAAATCAAAATTGTGTCCTACGCCGTTTCGATGTCATATAGTTGGAACGTTTGTCCAAACGTAAGTCCCTTTTGTGTTAATAGAGCCGCCTATTTAGATCTCGTGATGTCTCCCCTATGTATATATGTATTTTGCATTGTAGACACTTTATTTCATGAATCCCAACATTTAAATTGGTGTTTGTTGCTTTTTCATACTGAAAATATCACGAATAGTCTTGGAAAATCGTGGCAACGATTCTAGTGTCTGTAATAGCTCATTTATTTGTGAGTCCATTTGAAAGAAGTGTTGGAAGGTAGTATTATGAATTGTATAATTTTTGTGGGTACTTTCTTTTTGGTTTTGTGGATTTTGTAAGCATCTCTTTTTAGCGATGGGATTATATGGTTTGGATATGGAGAATTTTAAATGTTTGTTCAGTATCTCTCTTTCCTTTAGGTAGATAATTAGGTTTACATATTCTGGGGACTCTAAGGTAGAAATCTATAATTAAACTGGATTAATTCATTTGTCGTGATGGAAATAGAAATTAATAAGATCAGTTTTGTTAGTAGGTTTACAGCAAACTTTAAAATTTAATTTTTTTTTTTTTATAAGCCTTTCACCCCGAGCAAGGCATGTCACTGCCACTACTGCGCAGGGGGGCTACATAGAGTGGAGAAAGGATGATTAAATATAGGAAATGTCAGAGGGTGGGTGATAGGCGGGTAGGGATACCGAGAATGGTTAAATATAGGAAATGTCAGAGGGTGGGTGATAGGCGGGTAAGGATACCGAGAATGAGGGTTGGGTAGATGGGAGTGTTCTGAGAATAATTGGGAGTTAGAGTGATAGGAGGTGTCTATTGACCCTACATTTAAACACCTGGAGATTGTAACTGTCGGGAAAGCAGACTTGTGGAAGGGAGTTCCACAGGCGGGAAGCGCGAGAAAAGAAGCTGTTGGAGTAGAATTTACGGTTACATCTTATTTGTTTAACTGTAAAAGGGTGGGACCTAGTTGCTAATCTAGTATCTCGTGTAAATTCGTGCTTAGGCGGCACCAGTGATCTAAGCTCATCGGAGCAGTAGCCATGAAAGTACTTGTAGAAGAGGCACAGGGATGCCATATCACGCCGGTGAGAGAGTGGTTGCAGCCGGTCTGCCAAGTCAGTTATTACGTATTATTAACATGTCTAGGAATGGTAAAGAATAGTTAGTTTCACGTTCATATGTGAATTCAATGATGCGTTCAACCTCATTGAGTTTTGTTACTTATAGCGGGTATTTTATCTTATTTATTCTTTTTCTAGTTGTAGTAGGATTCCGTTCACACACACAAACATCTTTTATATATAATATCGATTTTCTGCACTATTGTAAGAACTGCAACCTTGAAACTTCTGAATATCGTTTCTTATGTCTGTCTCTGAGTGTATCAAATTTGATTAAAATCGGACCACTCCTTCTATAACCCGATTTTTTCGATTATCGATTTTCGATATTTATCGGGGGTACCTCGACACAAAACCTAAGAATACTCGCAGACGCTTATAGTACAACTGTGTAAATTTTCAAGAGAATCGGTTCAGCCGTTTCGGAGTCTATAGGTAACGGACACACAAGTGTATAGGTAACGGACACACACACACACACACAAAGAGACAAAGTTCCATTGATAAATAAGTTTAGATATTTTCTACGATTTTGTGGATAGGTAGATGGAACTTTCCATTGGATTGTTTTAAGTGATTTCTAAGAATGGTATGGTATTTTTAATGGGTATGTTAGTATCTGTTAGTATAGAGATTTTTAATATCCAAACATGCCATATACCGTTGCAGATTAACGGAATTTGGCCCTGTGGGAAGATAGTCCACAATAATTCATAAAATGATTATAAAATCAAGAAAGGCAATTTGAGTATAAAATAACATTTATATATATACACATTTCAATTAATGTTTTTACAATTAAAACAATACTTGAATACAAGTCCAACGGAGGTTAGAATGTTCATGGAAAATATAATGCTGAAAAGATAAAAGGCTGAGGAGTGTGGAAGCGTCTTGTAGGTAAGGGGATGTTCATTTTGAAGTTGCCGCTTCTAAGGTCAGTAAGTCAGTAAGTACTGAATGTCTTTGAAAAGGTCAATAAGACAGGGGAAGTAAAGAGGTCAGCATAGCAGCCGCTCGACTTACGTCAAGGGAGAAAATAATCAGCTCGTCCGTCTCCTCCGGTCTGTCTGACGATGCTTTGTCTCCGCTTTTTATATCTGCCTTTTGGATCAAACAGCTTGTTTTGGATTTTCATACTTGAATTTGATTCTTGGCTTCCCATTGGCTGGTAAATAAAATTCGCGTAGGCTCGCGATATGGAAATTTGATATTTGATTAAATTTTATTTTTCAACCGGGAAATCTGCGCGAACTTGGATGCGCGATGACGAGTTTTATTCATTTGCCTTTTTGTTGTGAGAGAGCCAACATCCGGTTTCTCGCTTTTGTTCGGTCGGTATCATCATATACTAAGTTTTTATGGGTTAATATCATGGAGGTAAATTAATAGGACGTCAATTACATATCTTAAGTAAGTAGAATTGTAAGGTATAATATATTTAAAAGAACTGGAGTCTAAGAACTCTAGAAATTGGCAAACAGGAACACCACTGATAGGAGACCCCTTGAATAAGCCAATTTTTGTTTATAAAGTGTTGTTAATAGAGAAATCACAATGGAATTAAGGTACACTAGCAGTATAGCCCGGCGTTGCTCGGGTGTAATGAAAGCTTTAAATCTAATCCATGATCCTGGAGCTCAGACTCAGCCTAAAGAATATTTGTGTGAAGTTTGGTGAGAATCGGATAAAAATTGTGGATTTGTATAAAGAACATACAGTCAGTTAAACAGGCACACACACAAACATCTTGACTTTTATATATATATATAATATCGATTTTCTGCACTATTGTAAGAACTGCAACCTTGTAACTTCTGAATATCGTTTCTTATGTCTTTGTCTATGTGTGTATCAAATTTGATTAAAATCGGACCACTCCTTCTATAACCCGATTTTTCGATTATCGATTTTCGATATTTATCGGGGGTACCTCGACACAAAACCTAGCTAAGAGCACTCGCAGACGCTTATAGTACAACTGTGTAAATTTTCAAGAAAATCGGTTCAGCCGTTTCGGAGTGTATAGGTAACGGACACACACACACACACAAAGAGACAAAGTTCCATTGATAAATAAGTTTAGATATTTTCTATGATTTTGTGGATAGGTAGATGGAACTTTCCATTGGATTGTTTTAAGTGATTTCTAAGAATGGTATGGCATTTTTAATGGGTATGTTAGTATCTGTTAGTATAGAGATATTTAATATCCAAACATGCCATAAATATGTTCGTCATATTAGTGTTTGTAATTCTATGTAGTAAGTCTAGTCTTTCTGAAACTAAAACACTGCACCTCCTCGGGTTAACTCTCACAACAGATCACAAGTGGAATGACTATATAGAATTCATACCCAAATCCGCTGCTAAGAAGGTTGGTTATCTGTGCAGGGCCAGAAAGTTTTCCCGTCTGAAACAAACCTGCACATATGCAAATCTACCACCCGCCCGTGCACTGAATACTGCTGCCATATCTGGTCGGGTGCTCCTGATATCCACTTAGAGGTTCTTGACAAATTCAACGGAATATCTGGAATGTGATCGATCCCGACTTGGCAGCTCGGATAGAGTCATTTTCTCACCGGCACAGTGTGGCTTTTCCTGTGTCTACAAGTACTTTCACGGCTTCTGCTCAGATGAACTTAGCTCACTGGTGCCCCCTATATCCGAATTTACTCGAGCCGGAAGATTAGCAACTAGGTCCCACTCTTTTACTGTAAAACCAATAAGATGTAAACAAAAATTCTACTCCAACAGTTTCTTTTCTTGCACTTCCCGCGTGTGGAATACCCTTCTTGTCTACTTGCTTCCCCGACATATCCTCGATATATATATAAATTAGAGAAAATTTTCAAAGTTCAAAGGTGTCGGATGTACATTTTGACATAGGATCTCCAATAGAGACTCTACATCTCGTCAGCGACATTGTTTTTCCAAATGGCGAAGGCCCTGAGTTAGAGTGTGGAGGGGTTTTTGGTTAACAACGGTCACAAAGTGGAAAAGGACAGAGCTATGTATATATGTGTGTGTGTGTGTGTGTGTGTGTGTGTGTGTGTGTGTGTGTGTGTGTGTGTTTCTGTGTACCCATATATATATATATATAATGACTAGATGTAATCCCACCTATAAATACAGATTAGGATCATACAAACATGGATGAAAGTGTTTTAAAATCCTGAGTAATTCCTCCCTAATTTTGAAAATTTCAGTTGAGCGTTTATTAAATATCCCTGTTTGTACGTTTGAAAAACGGAAAATCAGTTATTATGAATTGCCTGAAAATAGCGAAAGGTTGCGAAACCAACTAATTTTCAAATGCAAATTATTTTATTCTAAAGTTCTACAATATTAATATACTGAACACTTTTTAATACAACAGACTTCTTCTTCTTCTTCTTCTTCTTCTGTTATATATCGCCGTACGACGACAAACAACAAAACACGCATATATAAAAATATAAGGTTATATTTTTATTAATGACGACGAACCGTGTGGAATAGAGAACAGGAGAGTGAGAGCGCACACAGAATGGGTCGACGGGAGTGTAGTCTTGCCTGTGGTGTTTCTCTGCTTCCACTGGCCGTTCTCTGCTGGCGAATCCGTGTGTCGAGGTCTTTATATAGTCTTCTAGAACCGGGACTTTCCTTCCGGTCCTGCCTCGCCCACGCAACGCCCACGTAATTCCCAGAGACACCTGTTCTGTTTGCCTCCGTAGTCATTTCCGCCGCTGTCGGAAATAAGGTCAAACGACATCCGCTCCGGCCTCGACAGGATGTATTTCACAAACACCCGCCCTGCCGCTCGCCGACCCCTCCACCGACGGGAAACACCATCGCTTGCATCACTTCCTCGAGTGGGGCCAGATTGTTATATTACACTTCTTCTTCTTCTTCTTCTTCTTCTTCTTCTTCTTCTTCTTCTTCTATGTGCCCTGTCCCTTCAGGACGTAGGCGATCATGGCTCTCCACGTCTGCCTATCCCTTGTGGTTCTTACTATGTTTGCTACAACAGACTACTGGTGAAATTTAATTATGACCAAAAACTAACTAACTATATATATATATATATATATATATATATATATATATAAGAAAGATTAAGACAGACGCGTTATTTCATGGTAATTCGGAAGTTTAGGCCTATTTCAGGCGAGCCATCTTCAGATTCCGTCTTTATTCAACAAAGGATTCTACATGAATGGGATTCACAAAGACCTAATCCGGCGAATAAAAATAAAGAACAAAATAAAAACATATAAGATGATAAGAATATAACTGTCGCTTCTCTAAAAGAGAAAATAAGAACAAACCATCCGTTTGTCAACCCACAGAGATTCCTCCATAATCATCGGTCAGTGTCGACGAAAGTTCGAGGGAAGCGGGTGGGTCAGACGAGAAAGAGGGAGTGATACAGAAAAGAGAAGAAAAGAAAGACAGGAGAGAGGGAGAAATAGAGCTTTACATCCTTAATTTAAAGGAACCTCATCATTCTATTTAGATTTATTTGTTTTAACTCGTATTTTTTTGTCCTTAAAGATGTACGCCCAGCGATCATTGTCAGAGAAAGTTCGATGGTAGCGGGTGGGTCAGACGAGAGAGAGGGAGTGATAGAGAAAAGAGAAGAAAGGAAAGGAACCCCATAATTAAATGGAGCATAGTTAAAAAATCATACACACCCACAAATTTCAGAGAGTGCTGTAAGTTATGTCTGGATGAGAAAATAACCATCATCAGACACAAAAACCAGTTGGATCTGTTGAACCTGAGGAAGGAGCTAGTGTTTAAATGTAGACACAGGAGCCGGTTCAAGCTATGTTAATCTTTTAGCACCCCCTTTCATTATTGTTTAAATGTAAACCATTGTGATATATGTTAAAGGATTTTTTTTTAATGTATTGGTTACATATTTGTTTTTGCTGGTACTTGAGTGCGCGTATATATGTGCGCGCGCTCGTAGGTGCATATATGTATCTGTGTACGTGGGCATATATGGGTATACGCATGTGTGTATGAAGGAAACTATGCACGCATTTACGTGTGTATATGAGGGGTGGGTGTGCAAAGATAGGTTCCTCTTAGTACTAAATGTATACGACATTATTATCTTTGTTTAAATCAAAGTGTAAAATTTTACCTCTAGCTCTCTCTCTCTCTCTCTCTCTCTCTCTCTCTCTCTGCCTCCCGAGAGAGCTTTCTCTTCACTGAAATCTCTTTCTTGTATTAACAATAACTACAAAATTGATTTTTTAGTCAAATTTAAATGAATTTGTTTTTTTAAAAAACTTTCTTTAAAGCTATAATTTCTGAATAAGTTCCGAAATTATTGTAAACATAAAGGGCTTGTAGTCAAAATTACTCGCAATACATTTCTGGGGAAAAAAAAATTTCTATCGAAAAATATTACAAACAATACATTTTTGAAGGAAAATTATTACCAGTAATACATCTCTGATGATAATTAATTCCAGCCATACATCACTGTTAAGTATTACAGATAATATATTTTCAGAGAAAAAATATTACGAGCACTATATTTTAAACGATTATTATATTTGTTGTACTGTTAACCAAATAATTGATAATATGTAACCTTATTTATATTTTTAATTTTTAATTTTTTAATTCTTTAGACTTAAGAATTAAGTTTAAATAGATAAATTTAAATAGAATAATTTGGTTTCTTTTAAATCAACGTGTAAAATTTTACCTCTCTCTCTCTCTCTTCTCTCTCTCTCTCTCTCTCTGCCTCTCTCTAGAGCTCTCTCTTCACTGAAAAAAATCCAAGAAAACTTGAAAGTGATGATTTGAACTTGTTTAAACTTATTATTATCTTTATTGTTTCTGAATAAGTTTCGAATGTGATTGAAACATAAAGGGCTTTGTGAGAAAATTACCTGCAATACATTTCTGTGTAAAGATCTTGCATTCTTTGTCGATCTCTTTCTTGTATTAACAAAAACTACAAAATTGATTTTTTAGTCAAATTTAAATGAATTTGTTTTTTAAACTTTGTTTAAAGCTATAATTTCTGAATAAGTTCCGAAATTATTGTAAACATAAAGGGCCTGTAGTACAAATTACTCACAATACATTTCTGGGGGAAAAAAAATTTCTGTCGAAAAATATTACAAACAATACATTTTTGAAGGAAAATTATTACCAGCAATACATTTCTGATTATATTAATTCCAGCCATACATCACTGTTAAATACTACTGATAATACACTTTTAGAAAAAATATTACGAGCAATATAATTTAAACGAGAAAACCTTAATATTAATACATTTGTAAAAAGGAAAAAAATACGAGTTAAAACAAATAAATCTAAATAGAATATTGAGGTTCCTTTAAACTAAAGATGTAAAGCTCTATTTCTCCCTTCCTGCTTCCTTTCCTTTCTTCTCTTTTCTCTATCACTCCCTCTCTCTCGTCTGACCCACCCGCTTCCCTCAAACTTTCGTCGACACTGACCGATGTTTATGGAGGAATCTCTGTGGGTTCGACAAACGGATGGATTGTTCTTATTTTCACTTTTAGAGGAGCGACAGTTATATTCTTATCATCTTATATGTTTTTATTTTGTTCTTTATTTTTATTCGCCGGATCAGGTCGTTGTGAATCCCATTTATGTAGAATCCTTTGTTGAATAAAGACGGAATCTGAAGATGACTCGCCTGAAATAGGCCTAAACTTCCGAATTACCATGAAATAACGCGTCTGTCTTAATTTTTCTTATATTTGCTCTATATGTATTTATATGCAAATATGTTTAGAGCTCTCGTAGAGAGTTATCCTACCATTATATGTAAAGGATACTCCTTTGGATTCTTCTATGTCCACAGGGCATGTTAATATATATATATATATATATATATATATATATATATTCTAAATATACTGTTAAATATAAGAGACAATGAATGTCTATTATCTTTAATCATGAGCCGTTCTAAACATTGTATTTTGGCTTTAATTTAAGGGGAAAATAAAGACAAAAATTCTCTAACATTTGGATAATTTTTTCTCAAGTTGGTTCTAAGCCTTCGGCTTACATGAGCCATCTTCAGAGAGGTTATAAGGACGGTAACACAAAAACATCCACCATCAGCAACGATTTTATTTTGTGTTGACATAAAACTTTGCTAAGCTACGATAAGAGCTACCAAACTCACCACGTGAGAGCTCGAAATGTCAATAGAACAATATATTTAGATGCAATGTAATGTGTTATGACCAGATTTAAACGTGATTTTATTAAATGTGGGATGTTTGGATTTAATGTACATGGCCTCCAATATCTGAAGGTTCTTTTTAATGACAACAATAAACCCTCTATATACGTAAGATATATAGATCACATTTTCATTTTAGCTAAGAATATTGATCAAATTACACAACCTAAAAACAAATTTGAAAGTCACTCCGTCCTCAAATTTACATTCAGTCAGTTAAGTGCCATGCGCAATACACGCTTGGGCGATCATGTCTCGAAAGAGACATGACTGACTGGGCAGAAGATTATCCCGCAGTAGGTTGCCATTACTTTCTGCGGTAGACTAGTTGCCGACCAAGGCTATAGAACCCAATCTGTTCTGTTATTTAACCCATAACTGGACGGAAGAGACGGATTAATACCTTGCCTAAGGGTATTTGCGCGTAAGTGAAGGCAATGAATTCAGCTGGAATTCGAACTCGGTTCCCCGATTTCTCGTTCCTAGCCGATATCCACTGCGCCACAATGCACATCCACCATTACATTAGAACCAAATATTAATAACAAAATTACATTCCTTGATGTATTCATTGATTCCAGCAGACATAGGTTTACTACGTCTCTATATAAGAAACCAACTAGCATAAACTCGTGTCTTCTTAATTATAATAGTGAATGCCTCCAACGATATAAGTTAGCCGTTATAAAAAATTTAATTCAACGCACACAAATGATATCTTCTTCCAAATCCATATTTTATAAAAAATTACACAACATTCAGCAAACACTTGCCAATAATGGATTTCCTAACTCCGTTATTGATCAAAAAATTAAAATGTATCTCAACAAACTTAACAATAGCTCTAACAATATTGATAATATTAATAATAATAGTTTACATAAAAATAAACATAACACTATTAACTTATACTATTGCAACCAAATACATAATAATTATGAACAAGATGAAAAAAACTCTCAAAAACCTAAAAAATTTAAAACAATTGACCTCATAGTCTCTCAAAACCCTACAAGCACACTGTAACACCTCGTGCCCCGGCTGGCAACCCTCAGGTCAGATCCTGATCGAGACGGCACCAGAGCGGGGGCTGGCCGTCTAGTGTGACGCTCGTTCTCGCGGACGGTCGTGACAATGCCAGTGTTGACACTGCCACTCGGCTGGCCGGTTAGTTTAGTCGCAGATGCTGGTCGTGATGGTCTCGTCCGATGATGTCGTCACAAAAGCTGGTTTACAAGACGTCTTTTGCAACAACGCGCCACTGTCCCACTTTGAGATTAGATCCCTGTGGTAGCGTCGTGCAATTTTAGAAATCGCCTTCTTGAGCCATTCCGGACACTGGTGTACACTTGTGGATTAAAAAAAAAAAAATGCGGCACCAAAAAAAAAAAAAAAATTAATAAAATAAATGAACAAGGTCGAACACGCCTGGAGAGTTACGAAGAATGTCTTTATATTGAAAAAAGAAAGAATGTTTTTCTTTTCCCAGGAATACTGTTGTCGAAAATGATTATACAGTTGACGAAAATGCCGGATACAACGGAGAGATAAAGTTCGCTAAAAACATCATGGCTTCCAATCCTTAAATAAAATGTCTTGTCTAAGTTTCGTTAGCATTGAAGTAAACAGATCTCTTCAAATTTTCACTAAAGTCTTTTCACGTATTTCATTAAAGTCTTAAAGTCCTTTCTGGTCTTTATCGGAGTTTAACGGAGTTTACCGAAGTAGAGCAAACGAAGAATCAGAATTTTCGATTTTCCCGGTGATTAAACAAAAAAATAATAACGTTCTTTCTGGATTCAGGTCGATGACGCATTATTCCAAATTATCTCCTCAAGTTAATTGGCGTCAGGCTTCAATCAAAATTAACTCTTTAGACTTACGTTCTATGATGGGCGACCAGCCGTGGGTCATGGCTTCCCGGTTGGGAACCTTTTTTCACAGTCGTTACATTTCGACTGATAGCAACTCCAAAAGAAAGCTGAATACTGAGTAAAAAAAACAACCCTCAGCAACTTTCAGAAACTAACTGATTTTTCTGGCCGTGTCCGGACTTTTATAACCAGTTTTGATCCTCTTTGGGGATCCAGCCGGCTCGAAGCCCTCGGTCAATGAAATCGTCTTCCGCCCACCCGATTTGCGGAAGGGGTTTAGCTCGACGAATGAGATTCCGCCTGCTTACATTGGATTTCGATTTCTTCCAAGTTCCCCCAGACTCTCTTGTTTACCGGAAAGTCTGTTGAGGGACCTTGGCCTCGCGTGACCTCATCAAATAATTCTGACACCTGTTTTGGCTAAACGTTTTCAGCGTATTGAAATGTCCGTTTCAAACACGAGAGAAGAAAAATTATATTTTTTCTTTCTTTTCCTTCCCAGAAATAGTTAAATTTTATATTCCCCGGATTTTAGAAGCACATAGTTGATTTTTCTATTCCCCATATTTTACAAGTATTTGATAGTATTAAAATTATCCTTTTTTACATCAGCTCACATCGTGTATTGCAATAAAGCATTGCTAATAATATTGCTAATATCAATTTCTCTCTCTCCGCCGCATTAAACCAAACAAGGGAAAGTATCCCCGCGGGAGAAGGGAAAGTATCCCCGCGGAAGAAGGGAAAGTATCCCTACGGGAGAAAGGAAAGTATCCTTGTGGGAGAAGGGAAAGTATCCCCGCGGGAGATAGTGTCACACACAACTAAATCCTCTACAGAAAACCAATGTAGTGTGTCAATTTACATGCCCGTTCAGAGATTGTATCGCTGGTACTAATAATAAACCCACTACATATATTGGTTTTACTACTGGTTTTACTAATAACCTTCAGATAATGAAGGCCACCTACATTAAATCTAGTCACAACAGATTACATTGCATTTAGACATGGTTCTGTTAACATTTCGGTCTCTCACGCGGTGTGACGTCATAGAACCTCATTACAAATTTACGCACTGCATTTGCTATTTAGTAACTGTTATGTCAACACAAGATAAAACCGTCTTTGATGGTGGATGCTTTTATGTCAACGTCCTTGTAACCTCTCTGAATATGGCTCATGTGAGCCAAAATTTAGAACCAACTTAATAAAAAATTATCCAAATTTTGGAGAATTTTTGTCTTTATTTTCACCTGAAATTAAAACCAAACTACGATGTTTATAATGGTACATGATTAAACATAAGAGACATCCATTCATTATTTTTGTCCATTCTACTGTCAAAACTGCTTCCAGTTCCTTTAGCGATGTCGGTGGATAATATCGTCTTCTCACTTTGTTTTCTAATTTGCACCACAAATGCTCTATAATATTCAGGTCTGGGGACTCTGGTGACCAGACAAGGTGCTCTACTATATCAGAATGTTCCTCGTATCATTCGGAGACCACATTAGCTGTGTGGATTGGGGGCATTATCATCCTGGAATACTGCATTTCCTTCCGGGAAGAGTTCCGAGACCATGAGATGCACCTGGTCAGATAAAATGCCTAAATAGTCCTGACTGTTGATACTGCTATAGAGAGAAACCATTGAGCCGGCGGATTTCCATGATATTGCTCTCCACAACCTCACAGATTCTCCCCCATGTTTCACAGTAGGAAGAAGGCAGTCTGGTTCATGTGCTTCTTTAGGCTACCTCCAGACGTAAACTCGGACGGTGGTCGGAAATAAAGTTAATGATGATTCATCAGAGAATATCACATTTTTCCACTGCTCCATAGACCAGTTCTGATAGGTTTTACATCACTCTAAACGCTTTGCAACGTTTGTTGTTGAGAGCAAAAGATTCCTGATGGCAACCCTCCCATGTAAACCTAATCTGTGAAGCTCCCGTCGGACGGTTTTTTGTAGAAACTGGATGCTCGAGATGGTCATTAAGTTCGGCAGTTACTTTAAGGGCTGTTGTTTTGCGGTCGTTCCTGACAATTTGCGTCAGAGTCCAACAGGCCCTTTCAGAAATCTTTGATTTTCGTCCAGAATTGTGCTTCGACGAAGATGTTTTACCGTGTTTTATATATGCAGTCATTACGTTATAGAATGTAGCTTTTAAAACGTCCAGTATTCGGACTGTTTCAGTCACGCCTACGCCTGCCATACGGGCGCTAACAATTTGACCTCTTTGGAAATCTGATTAGTCTGACATGTCGACGGATTTCAGTAGTTTCTGATGATTATACTGAAAAAAATTAATTTATTAGAAATATAGACAAGCAGCAATAGAAATACATTTAAAAAATAGAAATCTAACAGTCTTTGGCACTGTTAAAGCTAATTGAAAATCAGGTTGCTATTTGAAAGGTGTTCACATTATTTTATCCAACCCATGTATTTCATACTATTTTTAGTATTCATTGCCAAGTGGATTATTTTAAATGAAAATAAAATGGTTCATTTGTTATTATTACTTTGCAACATTTTAAAGGCAAAGAAGCAAAGATGAACTCGCCTGAATCACCCTAAATTTTCTTCATTCTTTCATTGATGAAACTGCAGTATAGGTAATTATTAAATATTTATGAATTCATTTGATGCACATTTCATTGTGCAGTATTAACAAATTAAATCTATTTTCATTTACAACTAACAGTATAGCCCGGTGTTGCTCGGGTGTAATGAAAGCGTTAAAATTAATCCATGGTCCTGGAGCTCAGATTCTTTGGACGTTATCACGAAAGACTAAAATGCAATAGTTGTTTCCAGTTAAAGCGAAACCGTAGACTGAAAGAAAAATCAATGGATGTAAGTAAAATTTTGATTTCCTGGTATCGATATCAAATAAGTTTTTTCGTCGTAAACTGAATTTTGAAGGCTAAATAAGTCCTCTGAGTAAATGGTATCACGGTTAAGACTAAGAACTACAATTATGCCTACTTAGAGCCAAACCTGAAGCAAAAACTAAAATAAAAGGGCTGAAAAAAATACAGACATACAGGCAGATAAACAGACACACACGCAATCATCTTACCTTTTATATATATATATATATATATATTCAAAATAATAACTAAATAGACTCTGCAAGTATTTAAGTTTTAAATTTATACTAAGATAAACCTTAAGAAAAACCATTAACAAACAGAACCTAATTCCGTTACAATCCGGTGCACTAAGGCGTTGGATAAGAGGGGAGAAAAAAAAAGAAATCCGCGGAATAAGGACAAGACATACGATACTCCGCAGTAAAGAAAAAAAAACCCCAAACGGAACCAACCACAAAAAAAAAAAGAAAAAGTGCTCGATACAAAGTACAAACGAAATGCAAAAGTAGAGCAAAGACACACAAAGAATCTCAAGCTAGCCAAAACCTACCGCGGTTTCACACTACGGCCCTGACGAGCCGTAGTGTGAAACCGCGGTAGGTTTTGGCTAGCTTGAGATTCTTTGTGTATATATATATATATATATATATATATATATATATATATATATATATATATATATTATCGATTATGCAAAAATTAAACTAAAAGGGCTGAAAAAATTAAATGATTAAATGAAAGATATTAAAGTCATTTATTAAATAATTTATATATGAATAATTGATGTAGAATATTTGAAAGTGTACTCAATGTAAACAAAAGTAAACAGACAATGTTACAGAAATCTCCGGAGATTTACGAAATGGATTAACAACAGATGTATTTTAATTTAAATGTTTAAAATGTTGTTAAGAAAATATGTCATTTGGCAGGATTTGAACCTGCGTCCTTTAACAACATAGGGGAAGCCATCCATTGATGAATATTACAAGAATTCGAAAATTTATGTTTATAAGGTTTGATTTGGGCTTCGTTTAGACTGTGAAATCATTTGTGGCCGAGCAGTCTAAGTCGTATCACATCAAATTCTACTTCAAATCGTTCCTTCATATTTGACTAGCCTCATAGCCCGGCGTTTCCCGTGCAACTCAGAACATTTTAGTAGTAGGAGAAGCATGAAAAAATCTATTTCCTTTTGTTTTTGCGTAAACGTGATTTGATGCTTTGTGTGACATTGTAAACAACATTGCGTTGGTTTTTGTTTCAAAATTACGGGGGAAAATATTTAGGTTTTTTGTTGACTAAATGAATTTAACATGAGAAAATATTTATTTTGTTTTACTGAAATTAGAAACATAAAAACTATTACGCTCTCAGTTGAGAAATTTTCGAAGACATGTAGACATTTAATTTTAGAGGAAAAAGTTCCATTAATGCCACACGAATTTACAGACAGTTGATTTCCTGCATGAAATATTTAGCGAAAAAAAAGCTTTATTTTTTTATTTTATTTTCTGAAGTATGAAATATTAAATCTGAAAAAAAAAAAGACTTAAATAATTAAATTAACAATTGACACTTCTTTTTTTTACATATTTTGTTTTTGTTTGAAAAAAAAACTTTTTTTTAATATATTTCTTTTGTTTCAAAATTACGGGGAAAATATTCACATTTTTTTGTTGGCCCAATTAATTTTTAAAACGTCGGAATAAAAATTAAATATAAAGGCTCATTTCTTTTTTTTAGTCGCGGTTGACACTCGTGATTTGATTTCTGTGACGTAATGTAGCAACCATCTTAGATCATAGAAGTTTTACGAGCAAATGAAAACAATCTGCTCCATTGGCCAAAAAGTGAGAAAGATAAAAATTGCTGAACTTAAACTCAAAAGGTATGTGTCGACCTGGCTTCCCTGTAGATATGTGTTCCTAGAAAGTTGGCGTAGCTTAAAAAAATGAAGGCGTGCATAGGGAACAGTCACACACAGACTCACAGACTGTCTTTTATATATATATAGATGAGATTGTCCAGCATTCTCTGCTATATTGAAGTACAGACATCACATAACAATCTAGTACTCTCTTCATTATTTCCAGCATAATTTTCCTGTCTCTTAATACTTTACTCAGTTTCTGGAATGCATCTTTCGCCAATACTCATTCAGATCGCAATGTCACATTTTCGTCCTCAATAATCCCACATAAATGTTCCAGATTGAGTAAATAAATATCGTTGTGGTCATATTAGGTCAGAGGAATGTAAAATTTTTCAGTATCCATTCTATTGTTTTTCATCTAATTGCCGTGGCTCTTCAGGATGTGGGCGATCATGGCTCTCCACAAAGTTTGTCTTTTTGCTATTTGTTCTATTCTCTGTTCTACGAAAAGTTTACAAAAGCTCGTTACATAGGTTATTCTCTACTTTTCTCTGTTTCTCTCACCATCAATATGTCCTGTGAGTATCAAACTTTCCAGGTCCTCTTTCTACATTATGCGTTCCATAAATTTGAAGTATATCTTTCTGATGCTACCTATAAGTGTCCTTCACGTTTCTATTTTCTCTAAAACTTCGTCGTTTCTCACATGTTCAGTCCGTGACATTCTCAACATCTTTCTGTAGGACCATATTTCTGCTGCCTCAAGTCTCTTCTTCATCTGTGATGATATCTGTCACTTTATTGAATTATTATTTCACTTGAGGAGTGCCACATAGCTTTACATTTCGGGGATATATCTTATTATTTACCTGGGGTTAGCAAGCCTGTCTCACTGATTAATACTATAGTGAATTCAATCTTTATTTGATAATCTACACTGGCTGTGATAAGTGGCAATACTTTCAGTTGGCATCGACAGAAACTAACTTTCTAATCGAAACTCTCCCTTTGTATCAAGAATAGGGCCATATTTTATTTCTCGTCCAAAAATGAAGGAATTAATTTTCCAAAGTATTGCATTAGAGAACAACTGCAAATATTTTCCTGTAAATATTAAATTATGATATTAATATGGATCTATGAAAAAGGTTTTGTTGTAAGTCAATCAACGTATGAGTTGATTTTTATAATGTTCAATAAATGTGCACATCAATCATTTCGTCCTTTCAAATAACGATCAGACATACTGATGCATTTTTATGTGTGAATATTATTTAAATTGTAGGAAAATTTACCCAATTATTAACCTCTGGAAATTTATGTTTCTCTGGGAATTTTACAGAATATCTAAATTTTGTGGGTCAGTGAAGACTTTTATTAGATTTTCTTTTTAACTTTGACAATGTTAGAAAGGAATCTAAGACCTTCCCGTATTTTGCCTGATACTTGGAATTATGGAATTGCTATTTCACTTAAGGAATGTCACTTAGTTTTACAATTGTTGATGTCTTATGTAGCAGGGATCAGCAACCCATCCTCCTCATCATAATTTATCCGTCACACCAAGATAGTGCATAGGGGAGCAACTTTTTCTAGCTGTTTCTGTAACAAACTTGTTTTTACAGGGCAGGGTTGTTAGCCCTGCTCCCAACCCCCAAACCTGGAGGACCGGTGGACCATTCTTGGTCTTTTCATTTACAGCACCTGGTATTCCCAAATGGTGACTCATTTAAGTACTGACCAGGCTCAATGTTGCTTAACTTCGGTGATCTGACGGGAACCGGTGTATTGAACACGATACAGCCGTAGACTGCAACCCACTCTGACAGACCATTACTACTATAGAGACGTCAAACCTTACTTGACACTCTACACTGGTAGCCTTGTGCCACTCTGTTTAGTTGAAGGAATTCTTAGGCAAACATTAACATTATTTTATGTAAATATTTATTCTCTCAATGTGCTTATTGGAGTTATTTTCTTGCTCAGTTAATTTCTTTTGCTTTTGGTCAATATTTCTGTTCAGATAAAGCTAAAATTTTATGAAATGATTTGTTTGAACATTATTTTTTTATATGATTTTCAAGACAAAATAATCTTACTCTCTCATATACGCTCAAGATTAATGTAGTACAGTTCAATTGTTGTCCAAAATAACCAACATTTGGCCAAAAGAGTATAGTAAATATAAAATTTACAAAATATATGAAGAAAAAGATGATAAACTTGTATTAAGAAGATTATTTTAATTAGAATTAAGTAAATGGTTTTTCATACTCTTTATTTTAGTGCTTTCTATTTCTATATGTCTTTGAAATGAGACAAATTATTTATTTCTACTTTTTATATCCTTATCGTTATTAGAGTAGATATTTTAATCTCTAGCTAACATAGTATATATGAATTTTACAATTGCTTTGTCCTACTATAGCAACAGAAGCCCATGTTGAGAAATCAATTACTGCAATTGAGATTTGAAAAGAATTAAATGGAAATATTGCTTCGTGCAGAGGATTAAAGATCAAATATAAAAAACAAAATCACAATAATTTAAAAAATTGTTTTCTATGTTTGTAAAATCCAAACTTAGAAGAATATGAACACGGAATATCGGATTATTAGAATCGTATATCTTGCAGCGGGATGATTTTTCTGCTATTATTTAAAAACCTTTTTCATGCCGATGACCGAGGAAGATTCCGCTTTTTAATTCATTTTAATTATTTTCTCGTTTCTGGCCTAAACATTTCTCAGTCGTTCCAAAGAGAAATGAAAATGATAGAGTTGATTAATTAGTTTCTGTTTTAAAAGCAAACATATCCTCTGGGAAAAAGCAACAGAATTTGCATGAAGGAGATAAAAGGTTTAAAAGACGGATTTTGTTATAAGTGGAAGATTGTATCATTTATTCAACTTGATAATTTTAAAAGAAGACCAGATCTTGTGGAAAGACAAGGTGTTAATCAAAATAGTGCGACAGAAAGCCAACAACCAGACCTGTGCGATGGTTCGGTCACCTGCGACGCATAAAGATACGACAGAATGCCGAAATGATCTTCTATACAACGAACTTGACCTGGGGGCGCCAGCTATGAAGTTACAAAGTTGTCTGAGAACGAGATCTAAAAGTGGCATGTTTCAGTATAGAAATATGAGAGGAACCTCCTAGACGACGACATGTGGAAAATAGGGGGCTACCAAGCGTCTCGCTGCCAACAGAACCAAGCTACCTTGGAAGAAAGTTTAAAAAAAAGCAGACAGGCATAATATTGGGTTAATAAATTAGTTTATTTTTCAAAGACAAATATGTCCTCTGGGGAAGCAACAAACTTCGTACAAGGAGATAAAAAAAGACGAATTTTGATAAAAACAGAAGATTGTGTCAATTATTCAACTTGATAATTTTAGATGATGAAAGCTAAAGTGCTTGATGCATTTAATTGTATTTTCTATTTAAAAAAAAATTAAACTTTTGAGATTATACCTAGAAATTACCTCTCTCCAGTTGACATTTAAAGTAGCTAATTTGGGTTTTAAGTTTATTTTTTTTAAAAACATTTCAGAACAGATATGTTTATTTGAGTTTTAAAAATGTTTAATTTACGAATTGTTTTAAGTCCTTCTGCGAGGTTTCATTTGTTTGCGAATTTCACAAACTGAACTGAGAATTGTATATGTTTTTATCAGCATATATTTAAGATTGTTAGTTTGATTTTCAATATACAATAAATTTTAAATATATTGTCTTATAATTTCTGCCGGCCAGTATAATTGTGTTAAATAAACTTTTATTTATTTTTTTATTATTAATTATGATCTAGCAAAACCTATTCTTTTTTCTTTTTTCTTTTTATTTATTTATTTTTTGTAATCCTTTGCATATTTTTCTTTTTTTTACTTATTGAATGCAGTAAAAAAAGTCCGTTATTTTGCTTGTGGTGAATCATAATTAGAATTCTGGTTTGAATATCTTTTATATTCAATGTGTCCAATACAAAAAAATATCAATTTTATTTTTACTTCTTCCTGAAATTTCAAAATTTTAAAGTCAGTTTGTAAGCAAACAAAAAAAATGCGGAAATGAGAAATTTCTGTGCATTTTTTCAGACGATTTTTAAAACTAGATACTTAAAAATTAGTAAAAGTTACGAATCTTATATTCTCTGCCAGTCAGTCAGTGAAACACGCTTGGGCGATCATGTCACGAAAGAGACATGACTGACTGGGCAGAAGATTATCCCGCAGTAGGTTGCCATTACTTTCTGCGGGAGACTGGTTGCCGACCAAGGCTATAGAACCCAATCTGTCCTGTTATTTAACCCATAACTGGAAGGAAGAGACGGATTAATACCTTTCCCAAGGGTATTTGCGCGTAAGTGAATGCAATGAATTCAACTGGAATTCGAACTCGGCTCTCCGATTTCTTGTTCCGAGCCGATATCCATTGGACCACCACGCACATCCTCTGCCAGTACTTATCACTTCTAACTCCAGCTTTCTTACCGAGTACAATCTTGTACCGCGCTTAAATTCTTAAAGTCTAGGTATCATAGATGAAAGACCATCAGAACAATTACGGTATAACCCGGATATAAAATACCATGATATAAGAGAAACCCGGATATAACAGGTTTTCTGTGGTACCAAATTAGAGCCTGTGGCAATGTATATAAAATAGACCAAACCCGGATATAAGAGAAACCCGGAAATAAGGGAACGCTTATCCGGTCCCGACAAACTCTCTTATATCCGGGTTACATAATTATTAGTAGATAAGACACAGGAAAGCTGCGTTTCGTTCATGGGAAAGATACTGAAACCAAGATGCCTGGTTAGGACCAATTATATTGTAGATTTTTCTTTTTTATCAAGTATCTCTAGATACACAGCAGGAAATATATATATATAGTGTATCAAGGCAGCAAATGATTTTCTAAACATATACTGTTAAATATAAGAGACAATGAATGTCTATTATGTTTAATCATGAGCCGTTCTAAACGTCGTATTTTGGCTTTAATTTCAGGTGAAAATAAAGACAAAAACTACCAGACAGATTTTAGTCAACAATACAATAATCCTCACCCATACACACAGTAAAAAGAACCTTCAGATATTGGAGGCTATCTAGATTAAATCCAAACAACCCACACTTAATAAAATCACGTTTAAATCTGGTGATACCACATTACATTACATTTGAATAGATGGTTTTGTTGTCATTTTGCGCTATCACGCGGTGTGACGTCAGAGAACCGCATTGCAAATTTGAGAACTGCGTTTCTTATTTTTGGTAACTATTGCCATTGCTTAGCGGAGTTTTATGTCAGCACAAGATAAAATCATCGCTGATGGTGGATGTTATTGTGTTACCGTTCTTATAACCTCTCTGAAGATGACTCATGTGAGCCGAAAGAAAATGTTCAACCAACTTAATAAAAAATTATCCAATTGTTGGAGTATTTTTGTCTTTATTTTCAACTGAAATTAAAGCCAAAATACTACGTTTAGAACGGCTCATGTTTAAACATAATAGACATTCATTGTCTCTTATTTTTTTAACTATATATATATATATATATCCAGTTTCTTACAACAAAGACTGGATAAATAAATATATATATATATATATATATATATATATATATATATATATATATATATCCCTCCTATCACGCTAATGGAGAAAGAAACAATAGCGTCGGCTCAATTCATTCACGTTTTTAGCGGCTATGAAAATTCTTGCCGTGTATTCGCTCTTTAAGAGTGTCTTATTATTCTATTTTTTACAATAATTATGTCGTCGAGTTGTGAAGCGTATAAATATAAATTTTAGATATTCTACAATTTCATGGATAATACAAAAACCTGCCGCTCTTCAGACCCAAATGATACAACAGTTAATATTCAAAATCATCCAGAAAAGGATCACATACAGACACTCATGTGCCCATACCTACAATAGATATTTGTATCGGCAATCTACGAAAAACATTTCCTCGCTCATTCAAGAAACAAAAAGAAAGGAAGAAAAAGAAAAATACAGAAAAATCATAAACGGAAAACAGAGAAGGAAAAAGAAAAGGAAAAGTGAATGAAAAGAGAAGGAAAAAGAAAAGGAAAAGAGAATGAAAAGAGAAGGAAAAGAAAAGGAAAAGAGAATGAAAAGAGAATGAAAAGAGAAGGAAAAGAAAAGGAAAAGAGAATGAAAAGAGAAGGAAAAAGAAAAGGAAAAGAGAATGAAAAGAGAATGAAACGAGAAGGAAAAGAGAAGGAAAAGAAAAGGAAAAGAGAATGAAAAGAGAAGGAAAAAGAAAAGGAAAAGAGAAGGAAAAGAAAAGGAAAAGAGAATGAAAATAGAAGAAGGAAAAGAAAAGGAATAGTGAATGAAAAGAGAAGGAAAAGAAAAGGAAAGGTGAAGGAAAAGAAAAGGAAAAGAGAATGAAAAGAGAAGGAAAAAGAAAAGGAAAAGAGAATGAAAAGAGAAGGAAAAGAAAAGGAAAAGAGAAGGAAAAGAGAAGGAAAAGAGAATGAAAAAGAAAAGGAAAAGTGAAGGAAAAGAGAATGAAAAGAAAAGGAAAAGAGAATGAAAAGAGAAGGAAAAAGTAAAGGAAAAGAGAATGAAAAGAGAAGGAAAAAGAAAAGGAAAAGAGAATGAAAAGAGAAGGAAAAAAGAAAAGGAAAAGAGAATGAAAAGAGAAGGAAAAGAAAAGGAAAAGAGAAGGAAAAGAAGGAAAAGAAAAGGAAAAGAGAATGAAAAGAGAAGGAAAAGAAAAGGAAAAGAGAATGAAAAGAGAAGGAAAAAGAAAAGGAAAAGAGAATGAAAAGAGAAGGAAAAGAGAAGGAAAAGAGAAGGAAAAAAGAAAAGGAAAAGAGAATGAAAAGAGAAGGAAAGAAAAGGAAAAGAGAATGAAATAGAAGGAAAAAGAAAGGAAAAGAGAATGAAAAGAGAATGAAAAGAGAAGGAAAAGAAAAGGAAAAGAGAATATAAGAGAAGGAAAAGAAAAGGAAAAAGAGAAGGAAAAGAAAAGGAAAAGAGAATGAAAAGAGAAGGAAAAGAAAAGGAAAAGGAATGAAAAGAGAAGGAAAAAGAAAAGGAAAAGTGAAGGAAAAAAAAAGGAAAAGAGAATGAAAAAAGAGAAGGAAAAAGAAAAGGAAAAGAGAATGAAAAGAGAAGGAAAAGAAAAGGAAAAGAGAAGGAAAAGAGAATGAAAAAGAAAAGGAAAAGTGAATGAAAAGAGAAGGAAAAAGAAAAGGAAAAGAGAAGGAAAAGAAAAGGAAAAGAGAATGAAAAGAGAAGGAAAAAGAAAAGGAAAAGAGAATGAAAAGAGAAGGAAAAAGAAAAGGAAAAGAGAATGAAAAGAGAAGGAAAAAGAAAAGGAAAAGAGAAAATGAAAAGAGAAGGAAAAGAAAAGGAAAAGAGAAGGAAAAGAGAAGGAAAAGAAAAGGAAAAGAGAATGAAAAGAGAAGGAAAAGAAAAAGGAAAAGAGAATGAAAAGAGAAAGGAAAAAGAAAAGGAAAAGAGAATGAAAAGAGAATGAAAAGAGAAGGAAAAGAGAAGGAAAAGAAATGGAAAAGAGAATGAAAGAGAAGGAAAAAGAAAAGGAAAAGAGAAGGAAAAGAAAAGAAAAAAGAGAATGAAAAGAGAAGGAAAAGAAAGGAAAAGTGAATGAAAAGAGAAGGAAAAGAAAAGGAAAAAGAGAATGAAAAGAAAAGGGAAAAGAGAATGAAAAGAGAAGGAAAAAGAAAAGGAAAAGAGAATGAAAAGAGAAGGAAAAGGAAAAGGAAAAGAGAATGAAAAGAGAAGGAAAAAGAAAAGGAAAAGAGAATGAAAAGAGAAGGAAAAGAGAAGGAAAAGAGAAGGAAAAGGAAAAGGAAAAGAGAATGAAAAGAGAAGGAAAAGAAAAGGAAAGAGAATGAAAATAGAAGGAAAAAGAAAAGGAAAAGAGAATGAAAAGAGAAGGAAAAAGAAAAGGAAAAGAGAATGAAAAGAGAAGGAAAAAAAGGAAAAGAGAAGGAAAAGAGAAGAAAAGAAAAGGAAAAGAGAATGAAAAGAGAAGGAAAAAAAGGAAAGAGAATGAAAAGAGAAGGAAAAAGAAAAGGAAAAGAGAATGAAAAAGAGAATGAAAAGAGAAGGAAAAGAAAAGAAAAGAGAAATGATAAGAGAGAAGGAAAAAAGAAAAGGAAAAGAGAAGGAAAAGAAAAGGAAAAGAGAATGAAAAGAGAAGGAAAAGAAAAGGAAAAGTGAATGAAAAGAGAAGAAAAAGAAAAGGAAAAAGGAAGGAAAAAAAGAAAAGAGAATGAAAAGAGAAGGAAAAAGAAAAGGAAAAGAGAATGAAAAGAGAAGGAAAAGAAAAGGAAAAGAGAAGAAAAGAGGAATGAAAAAGAAAAAGAAAAAGGAATGAAAAGAGAAGGAAAAGAAAAGGAAAAGAGAAGGAAAAAAGAAGGAAAAGAAAAGGAAAAGAGAAGGAAAAGAAAAGGAAAGAGAATGAAAAGGAGAAGGAAAAGAAAAGGAAAAGAATGAAAAGAGGAGGAAAAGAAAAGGAAAAGAGAATGAAAAGAAAAGGAAAAGAAAAGGAAAAGAGAAGGAAAAAGAGAAGGAAAAAGAAAAGGGAAAGAGAACAAAAGGAGAAGGAAAGAAAAGGAAAAGAGAAGGAAAAGAGAAGGAAAAAGAAAAGGAAGAGAATGAAAAGAGAAGGAAAAAGAGAATGAAAAGAGAATGAAAAGAGAAGGAAAAAGAAAAGGAAAAGAGAATGAAAAGAGAAGGAAAAAGAAAAGGAAAAGAGAATGAAAAGAGAAGGAAAAAGAAAAGGAAAAGAGAATGAAAAGAGAAGGAAAAGAAAAGTTAAACGTTAATGAAAGCGAGATTATTAACCAGAATTGCAATTCATCTGCAATTGGCTGCGAAATATTTATTACCCATGAAATTGTAGAATATCTAAAAAAAATTTTCTAAATTACATTACTCTGTTAAATTAAATAAATTTAACATTGAGTTCTTCTGAGTTTGTCTCTATCGGAATTTCTTCTTCTTCTTCTTCTTCTTCTTCTTCTTCTTCTTCTTCTTCTTCTTCTATGTGGCTTGACCCTTCAGGAGGTAGGCGATCACGGCTTTCCACGTTTCCCTGTCCCTGGTGGCTCTGAGCACGCCTTCTCCTGTTACACCATGCAATCCTCGTTCTGTCATTCACCTGATTAGGTCCTTCAAATATGTTATCCGTTGCTTTCCTCTGTCTCTTTTTCCCTCTATCTGGCCTGTTAGTATCAAGTTCTCCGAGCCCTCTTTCCTCATTAGGTGTCCCAGGAGCTTCAGTTGTCTCTTCCTGATGCTCAGTATTAATTTCCTTTTCGTTACCATTCTTTCCAACACCTCATCTTTGCTTGCATGCTCGGTCCACGAAATCCGCAGCATCCTTCTGTAGAACCACATTTCAGTTGCTTCAAGTTTTTCCTTCATCATTGATGGTATTGTCCAGCATTAACTGCTATATTGAAGGACGTACATCACGTAACAATCCAGTAGTCTTTTCTTTGTTTCTAGCGAAATTGTCCTGTTTCTTAACACCTTACTCAACTTCTGGAATGCTTCCTTCGCCATACCAATTCGCCTGCAGATCTCTGTGTCGCACTTTCCGTCTTCTGTTATAACACTTGCCAAGTATTTACATTTTTGTACCTGCTTGATTCTAGTATCCCCGACCTGTATTTGGCATATTGGGTTGCCTTTTTTACTGATGACCATGCATTCGGTTTTCTTGCAGTTTATTTCTAGTCCTTTCTTGTCACTTTCTTCAGCTACCTTCTGTAGGAGGTCTTGATCGGAATTTGCCTGACTTAAATACCAAATATTCTACGTTATATATATCAGCATGCGGTGTAAATATAGAAGAATCCAAAGACGTATCCTGTACATACAGTGGTAGGATAACTTTCTAAGAGAGCTCGAAATATATATGGATATAAATACATATAGAGCAAATATAAGAAACATTAAGGCAGACACGTTATTTCATTGTGAATCACCATGAAACTTTAAAACTAATCCATGGTCCTGGAGCTCAGACTCTTTGGACGTTGGCACGAAAGACTAAAAAGCAATAGTGGTTTCCAGTTAAAGCGAAACCGTAGATGGATGTAAATGGATGTAAGACAATGTTTGATTTCCTGGTATCGATATCAAATAAGTTTTTTTCGTCGTAAACTGAATTTTGAAGGCTAAATATGTCCTCTGAGTAAATGGTATCATGGCTGAGACTAAGAACTACAATTATAACTACTTAGAGCCAAAAAATAAAATAAAGGGCTGAAAAAAATACAGACATACAGGCAGATAAACAGACACACACACAAACACCTTGCCTTTTATATATATATATATATGTATATATTATCGATTTTCTGTATTATTGTATGAACTGCGACCTTGAAACTTCTGAATATCGTTTCTTATGTCTTTGTCTATGAGTGTATCAAATTTGATTAAAATCGGACCATTCCTTCTATAACCCGATTTTTTCGATTATCGATGTTCGATATTTATCGGGGGTACCTCGACACAAAACCTAGCTACGAACACTCGCAGCCGGTTATAGTACAACTGTGTAAATCTTCAAGAAAATCGGTTCAGCTGTTTCGGAGTGTATAGGTAACGGATACACACACACACACACACACACACACAAAGTTCCATTTATAAATAAGTTTATATATATATATATATATATATATATTTCCCTCCTGTTACGCACATTAACGGTGAATTTTTTCTTGTGCCTTAATGTAAGGTACTCATTAGGAGGTCCACCAATATTTATGTTGCCGTCATTTTAGATGGCGTGTCCATATAAATATTTTGCTGTCATTTTAGATAGCACAGGCCCACTAATGGCAACATAACACGTGATTAAAGTTCAAATATTGAGAACAGTTGATTGTTGAGGCTAGAATTTTCTTTGTTTTGATTTTTGTGAATGCTTAGTAGTTGTTTTTTTTTATCCGTATAAATAGTTCCAGCAGACGACAACCGTCCTTCATTTTCTCCATCATCCTCCATTTTGTTCTTCCATAACAGGACGTCAGATAATGAGGTAGGCATAGTTTTCACATCTGATGTGCGTTGTGGCGCAATGGATATCGCCTCTGAATGAGAAATCGGAGAGCCGATTTCGAATTCCAGTTGAATTCATTGCATTCATTTACGCGCTAATATCCTTTGGAAATGTATTAATCCGTCTCTTCCTTCCAGTTATGGGTTTAATAACTGGACAGATTTGGTTCTACAGTCTTGGCTGGCCACCAGTCTACCGCAGAAAGTAATGGCAACCTACTGCGGGAAAATCTTCTGCCCAGTCAATAATGTCTATTTCGAGACATGATCGCCAAGTGTGTATCACGTATGGCACTTAAGTGACTGACTGCGAGAAACTTTCTGACCAGTAAATCATGTCTCTTTCGAGACATGACTGCCAAAGAGTGAATCACTTAACTGACTAACTGGCATCGAAAATGTGAAGTTATCCTGTAAAAATGAACTTGGTTTTTGAACTCAGCGTCCGAAAATGAACTTTAGTAAAAATTGCTTTTTATAAAAATATGCGCAACCTCATATCAGTAATTGGGAATGTGCGTCGTGGTGCAGTGAATATCGACTCGGAACGACAAATCGGGGTGTCTCTGTTTTGAGACATGATCGCCCAAAGCATGTCAGTAATTACTTAATACAGCGAAGTTAACCAATACAAGTTATCTACCCTATATTCGACAGCAATTTCACTCCTGCGAAGCAAATAATGATTTAGGTTTGAAATCCTCAGATGGCGAATATATTTATTTAGACATCGGAAGGATGTTCGCGAGTGCAACGGCCAAAACGCTATGACTAACAATCAAGATAAGGATTATAAAGTATAATTATTGTGGCAATTTCCCATCTCAGAATTTTAAATATTTTATAATAAATAACTCATTTACTTTATTCAGTTAGCATATTTTGCGTTGCTGTGGTATTTCCCTTTATCTCCCAATTCTGGTTCCCTGGTGATATTCAAGACAGTGTAATAGCTTGCTGGTTCCTTTTGCATCAGAGATTATCCCGTTTCGCCTTTCTGAAGTTAAAAAGGCAAGAAGACCTCCAAGGCCGCAGGTGGTCCGAATTCCTTCTCCTAAACTTGCGATGGTATATGGAGGCTGTTCGCTGCCTAGACCACACGCCCACACTTTCTCAGATTTATTCATTATTCCGTGAAATAATTTTTCAAAATATTGTGTTGCCGTCCTTTGATGTGAAGTGTTTCCAAATTTTTTAATCGTTTTAAAAAAATAATTTTCCTACGTGGAGTACCTCTATGTTATTTCAAAATTACATTAAGAAAGAGTTGAGCATAGACCTCAAGAAACCTGAATGCATCGTCATCAGCAAAAAGAAGAGACGAATATGCCAACTGCAAGTTGGAGAATCTAACATAAAACAAGTAAAAAAATTCAAATTTTTTTTTTTAATCGTATCACCCCGAGCAAGGCGGTAACGCCACTGATGTGCAGGGGGCTACGTAATAGTGAAAAGATCGGAAAAGAGAAAGCCGGAAACCATATCCTAAACAGGGAACAAGGGATGAGCCTCTTAACCTGTTCAATATACATGGGTGGAGTGTGAACCGGGCGATAGATAGATCTATCTACTCCAACTGAACAAAAAAAAAAAAAAACAAAGTGAGAAGATTAGAAAAGAGAAAGCCGGAAACCACATCCTAAACAGGGAACAAGGGATGAACCTCTTCACCTGTTCAATAGACGTGGGTGGAGTGTGAACCGGGCGATAGATAGATCTATCTACTCCAACTGAACAAAAAAAAAAAACAAAGTAAGATTAGAAAAGAGAAAACCGGAAACCACATCCTAAACAGGGAACAAGGGATGAGCCTCTTAACCTGTTCAATATACATGGGTGGAGTGTGAACCGGGCGATAGATAGATCTATCTACTCCAATTGAAAAAAAAAAAAAAACAAAGTGAGAAGATTGGAAAAGAGAAAGCCGGAAACCACAGCCTAAACAGGAAACAAGGGATGAGCCTCTTCACCTGTTCAATAGACGTGGGTGGAGTGTGAACCGGGCGATAGATAGATCTATCTACTCCAATTGAACAAAAAAAAAACAAAGTGAGAAGATTAGAAAAGCGAAAGCCGGAAACCACATCCTAAACAGGGAACAAGGGATGAGCCTCTTAACCTGTTCAATAGACATGGGTGGAGTGTGAACCGGGCGATAGATAGATCTATCTTGGGAAGTGTTTTGACAGAGGCTAGAAAATGAAACAAGAAGATCCAAAGATGCATTGGCGTGGCCAAAGACACATTTCAGAAGCTAGCCAGAGTACTGAAAGACAGGAAAATCTCATTAGAAAAAAAATGAGTGCTTGATTGCTATGTGATATCTGTCCTTCTGTGTGGATGTGAATGCTGGACGATCTCATCAAAGATGAAAGAGAGGCTTCAGGCAGCAGAAATGTTGTTTTACAGAAGGATGCTGAAGATACCATGGACAGAGCATGTGTGCAACGATTAGATGTTGGAAAGAATGCAAACGAGAAAAAAGCTGATAATAAATATCAGGAAGAGACAAATGAGGTTCCTGGGACAGGTAATGAGGAAGGAGGGCCTGGAGAACTGAATACCCATAGATCGGATAAATAGAAGAGAAAGGAGAAAGCAACACGAAACGCACTTGTTAGGTCTGAGCAAATGGTTGACGGAGCGAAGCTTGGAAAAGATTCCAAGAAAAATTACTGAGAACGACAAGAGACAAAACCAAATGGAAGTTCATGGTCGTCTACGTCCTGAAGGGACACGGCACATGAAGAAGAAGAAGAAGAATCTTATTATTAGCACGCACTTTAGAAGGAAGTTATTCGACCACGAGATGCTATTTTCACATAACTCGAATAAAGTACTATTCGTGTGTTAAGATTCTATCATTAGGACTACTTCCCGTCCCATAACACCATAGTTCCCAACCCCGGGGTAAATTACCCGAGTGGGGTAATGAGCCCATATTTTGGGAGTAATGGATGTTTGGTTTGGGAAGAGGCAATCAGCTTATGATTTCACTCTGTGCCAAATTATTAACGAGACAGCATTTCATGAAACATACTTCAAGCCTTGTAGAAAAAAAGAGCAGGACAAATTCTCATAGGATTTTCACCACTATGTGCGTTGTGGTACAGTGGATATCGGCTCGGAACGAGAAATCGGGGAGCCGAGTTCGAATTCCAGCTGAATCCATTGTATTCACTTACGCGCAAATACCCTTGGGAAAGGTATTAATCCGTCTCTTCCTTCCAGTTATGGGTTAAATAATAGGACAGATTGGGTTCTATAGCCTTGGTCGGCAACCAGTCTACCGCAGAAAGCAATGGCAACCTACTGCGGGATAATCTTCTGCCCAGTCAGTCATGTCTCTTTCGAGACATGATCGCCCAAGCGTGTATCACGTATGGCACCTAAACTGACTGATCTATGTGAGCAAGCTTTTTCTACTGTCCTTGAAATGAAGACCAAGAAACGTAGCAGACTCAACGTGGCAAACGACGCTCGAATAGTCTTTTCAGTCACAAAGCCAAGAATAAATAAACTGGCACAGGCAATACAAGCTAAACACTCACATTAAGAATCACGGCTAGGTTACGGCTACTATACCTCTGATTATTATAGACTAGCAGTTTAGCCCGGCATTGCTCGGGTGTAATGAAAGCTTTAGAATTAATCCATGGTCCTGGAGCTCAGACTCAGCCTAAAGAATATTTGTGTGAAGTTTGGTGAAAATCGGATAATAATTGTGGATTTGTATAAAGGACATACAGACAGATAAACAGACACACACACACACAAACGTCTTGCCTTTTATATATATATATATATATTCTCGATTGTCTGCACTATTGTAAGAACTACAACATTGAAACTTCTGAATATCCTTTCTTATACCTTTGTCTATGAGTGTATCAAATTTGATTAAAATCGGACCATTCCTTCTATACCCGATTTTTTCGATTATTGATTTTCGATATTTATCGGGGGTACCTCGACAAAAAACCTAACTAAGAACACTCGCAGACGCTTATAGTACAATTGTGTAAATTTTCAAGAAAATCGGTTCAGCCGTTTCGGAGTCTATAGGTAACGGGGACACACACAGACAGACAAAGTTCTATTTATAAATAAGTTTAGATTTAGATTGGTACTATTGTATTGAACAATTTCCATTAACTTTGTCTGCTTTTGATGTATAAAAATATAATTACTTCTTTTCCTATATTACGGGTATTTGTTCATTGGGGTAATGGATAATAGTGAAATTGTATTTTGGGGTAATCGCAGCAAAAAGGTTGGGAACCTATTGTTTAGAATGACTGAAATAACGATAATTGTAATTATTATAATGATTTTATTATACATTAATTAATTTTATTTACTTTTTTATGGACACGACACCATGAGAGTATAATTATTTTTATATTTATGTATTTCTTTATAAGCCCATATTTTGGGGGTAATGGATGTTTGGTTTGGGAAAAGGCAATCAATTTATAATTTCACACTGTCCTTGGAATGAAGACCAAGAACCGTAGTAAACTCAACGTGGCAAACGACGCCTAAATAGCCTTTTCAGTCATAAATCCAAGAATAAATAAACTGGCACTGGAACAGGCAATACAAGCTCAACACTCACATTAAGAATCACGGCTAGGTTACGGCGACTATACCACTGATTCTTATAGATTGGTACTACTGTATTGAATAATTTCCATTAACTTTGTCTGCTTTTGATGTATGAAAATATAATTACTTCTTTTCCTATATTACGGGTATTTGTAATGAATAATAGTGAAATTGTATTTTGGGGTAATCGCAGCAAAAAGGTTGAGAACCATTGCCATAAAAAATTGACGATGAGGTTGAAACAATTATATCGGTAGATTATTCAATTAGAATCATTTTTAACGAGAAAGTAAACAAAAAAGGAAATTAATACTGAGCATCAGGAAGAGACAGCTGAAGTTTCTGGGACATGCAATGAGGAAGGAGGGCTTGGAGAACCTGATACTAACAGGCCAGATAGAGGAGAAAAGAGACAGGGGAAAGCAAAGGATAACATATTTGAAGGACCTAATCAGGTGGATGACAGAACGAGGATTGCACGGTTTAACAGGAGAAGGCGTGCTCAGAGCCACCAGGGATAGGGAAACGTGGAAAGCTATGATCGCCTACGTCCTGAAGGGACAGGGCACATAGAAGAAGAATCGTTAAATCACTGCTTAAAAATATACAGAAATATTTATTCATTTTATTCAGTCAAGGCATTTTGCGCTGCTGTGGTCACCACTCCCCTCCATTTCACAGTTGTGGTTCATGGTAATATTCAAGGAAGAATAACGCAAATGCTGCTGGTTCATTTTGCATCGGGGATGTTCCGGTTAGCACGTCCATCCTCACTTTAACTTTGCTGACTGGGCAGAAGATTATCCCTCCAGTTATGGGTTAAATAATAGAACAGATTGAGTTCTATAGCCTTGGCTAGCCACCAGTCTACCACAGAAAACAATGGCAACCTATTGCGGGATAAACATCCTCTACCTAGTCAGCCATGTCTTTGTCGAGACATGATCGCCCAAAGAGTGTATCGCGTATGGCACTTGACTGACTGATCTTTCAATATGGCAGTGAATGCTGGACAATACCATCAAAGATAAAGGAAAAACTTGAAGCAACTGAAATGTGGTTCTACAGAAGGATGCTGAGGATACGACGGAAAGACGGGAAGAGAAAGCAACGCAGGACATACTTGATAGACTTGAGTAAATAAATGGTGAAGCAGGGCCTATGAGGCAGTGAGTGGTTTGAATTCAGAGTATCCTTCTCCTATGCTGGTTGTCATTTAAGCCTACAGGACCTAGTCAGTCTTGCTATTTAATCCATAGATAGGTGGAAGAAAAGGCGCACTCACACCATTCACATGAATGAATGTAATGGACTCGACTGGAATAAATAATGCGATGCCTAAATCCTGTAATCGTATTCAAAGAATTATTTATTCAATAACGAATGGGGCCGTATCTTCAAAAATGACGGCAAAAATATCGATATGTCGTCTAAAATGGTGACATGTATATTGACGTACCTATTACTGAGTATCTTGCATTAACAAATAAGAAAACACAAACCAAAACAAAATAATCCAAATCTCTGAGCGAGAGAGAAAGGATATATATATATATATATATATATTTTAATCATGTCACCCCAAGCAAGGCATTCCACTGCCACTATAGCGCAGGGGGTTACACAGGGCGATAGACGAGTTAGGATGTACATAGGGGAGATTTGGAGAGAATGGGAGGGTTAGTGCGTTAGGAGGTGTCTATTGACCTTACATTTAAACTCCTGGAGGTTGTAGACGTCGGGGAAGCAAGCATGCGGAAGGGAATTCCTCAGGCGGGAAGTGCGAGAAAAGAAGCTGTTGGAGTAGAAAGTGCGGTTACATTTCATCGGTTTCACTGTAAAAGGGTGGGACCTAGTTGCCAATCTAGTATCCCGTGCGAACTCACACCTATGGAGCACCAGTGATTTAAGTTCATCAGAGCAGAAGCCATGAAAGTATTTATAGAAGAGGGACAGGGAAGCCATGTCACGCCGGTGAGAGAGATACTGCAGGCGCTCAGCCAAGTCGGTATCAATCACATTACAGATTTTATATATATATATATATATATATATATCCGAGTGAATAAGGAACGAGGAGAAATTTACGTCAAAAACATTAATTAATAGATATCTAATATAGAACTGTGAAAATATATATATATATATATATATATATATAGTCATCCGTATATAGATCTGTTTCGCTGTATCAGTACGGTTAGACAGCCGATTGCATTTTACCCAGGATTGAAACCCGACCGAATTGGCGTCAGTCGGCGATTCTACCGCTGAGCTACGGGCTCGCGCTAGAACGAGGTAGACTTTTTAGCGTGTATATTAACATTATACACGCCCAATAGCTGAGAGTGTTCTAATTCATTGCTGAATGAACGATGCGTAAATGCCAGAGTAGCTATTGTTTTTCAGTCTTCCATTCTTCCAGAGTGCTCAATATAAAATAATTCTATTCTAACTTATAAAAAACTACAATGTTTCATTTATAAATTATACTCTAATATAACTTAAAAATTAATAATTATTTTACTAAACTAAAAGATCAACACAATACTTAATTAGTTTTCCTAACTACAATATACATTAATATACCATAATTATTTAATCATAATTATAACATAAACATTTCAGCCCCTTTACTCATGAAGTAGTTAAAAAAAACAACTTGCTGTTAAAAATTATTTACCTATTTAAGCATTGTGTGTTTCCACTATGTCCCTTACTCAGACAAAATAATATTCTTTAAAATTTAATTAATTAAAATATTTCATTTATAACTTATACGCTAACCTAATTAAAAAAATGAAAATTATTTTACTAAAATAAATGACCCACACAATACTTAATTGTTGTTCTTAATACAATATAACTAAGTATAACATAATTATTTAATACTAACTATGACCTAAAATTTCCAGCCCATTTACTCATAGATACTAGTTAAAAAAATCTATTATGAAATAAATAAAACCTAAAATCCAACCTCCTGTTAAAAATTATTTTCTACCCATTTTAAAAAATCTAAGGTCCTACTATGTATCTTATCCAGACAAAATTAAAAAATGACATGTCTAGATCCAAATCATCCTGCCCACTTTCACAACCCAAATATTAAAACTTCATAGTTACATAATTCTCAATTTTGATTGAACAATATTGACACACCTAAAGCGTTTTCTCCATCTGTCACTCCCTAATTTTTCAAAATAACCATGAATTCATTTATATTTTAAAAATAAATCATTTTCATCATTCATTATAATATATCACCTGAAGAGGAACAGTTTTGTTCTGAACATGAACATTTTTGTGTAGTGATATTATGCTTTTATAAACCATTGTAATAACAAAATTATATATATATATATATATATGCATATATATAATTGTGGTATATATATATATATATATATATATATATATATACCACGGTATTCGTTATAACAGAGAAGATATGTATATATATTCTTCATAAATCGACGACATAGAAATCAGGATTTGCGAGTGGTTCGGACATCCTAATTTCACTGGTCAGTTTGGAAAAAATGTTGTTATTATTGTAAAAACATTTAACTCATGCTATCACAGACAGTATTTTTTTTTACTATTGTCAAAATTTCCATTCAGTCTAAAATAAAGCAATATTGTCGTTTTTATTTTACCTACGACTTCATTTGAACCCGAGCTCCATAGATAAAAAATAACTAAACAAAATCTCATAAACTTGCTATAAATCGTTTGTAATATACAAACTCGTGTATAAGTCGATCTTCTTGTATTGACAAAGCAATGGCCAATTTGTATGCGTGACAAATGCAGTGCATTACGATCCAATTTACGCTAAGGGTTTGTATTTTATTCGTTGTGAATATTTAAAGTTTTGTCATTACTTTCGAAATTTTTTCTTGCCTATTAAGAAACAAAAAATAAATAAATAGAATAATTAAATAAAATAAAAATAACCAGAAAATTATAGAAACGCAGTTTCAATAAAAAAAATGAGACAATCACAAGTAAACTGTATTGTTGCATTTATAAATTCTTTGTTATGAATTCATTTTTACTTAAGCAACAAATGAATTAATGATGATGCCGCGTAACATTTAATATGGAATCTGAGGACAAATGAATTATTAAAAATGAAATTTGACGAGATTTTCTCAATCTCAAATGTTTCTGACATTATTAATTTCTTCTAAACTTTTCCCTGTGGACATTTTCCAGAATTACGAACATTTACTCAAGATTATATCAAAATGGCGCCCAAAATTAAATCTTGATTAACGGATCAACATTTAAAGAATTCTGTTAATCATGTGATTAATTTAGATTTAATCATTAAAATATTGGCGAAATCGAAAGAAAATTTTAAAATCTCATGCAGGTAATGCCCATGTTGCCTTTCTTTAATACTCAAATCGATAAATTACAGGGAAAGTTTTCTATCATATATATTAATCAATTCGTTACAAGCAAGGCTATAATACCACTAAGACGAAAGAGGCTACTGGAGGTGAAAAAGAGTGAGAAGACTTCAGAAGGAGCCGGAAACCCACCAAATAAAGAATAAATTTTTATTTCTATTCAAAAGATCCGGAAGGGATGAGAACCAGACGACAGACGAACCTAGATATTCATATTGAAGAAAAAAATAGTAAAGAAAATTTCAAAGTTTCGGCGGAAATGTACAGAGTTGAAGTAAACTTTAGAATTAGTTTTCCGGTTCCTTCTAAACAGGAAACAAAGGATAAATCCCAAATTCTGTTCATAAGACCGGGTAAGAGTGTAAACCGGACGACAGACAAACCTATCTACTCCTATTGAAAAAAAAAATCAGAATTTCAGAGTTGGCGGAGATGTCAGAAGCATCAGAACTCCAGGGACTGCTGATAGTGAAAGAGAATGAGTAGACTTTAGAAGGATCCGGAAACCCAACCCTAAGGAGGAAACAAGGTATAAACTTCTACTCCTGTTAAAATGATGGGGGAAAAGTGTGAACCAGACAGTAGGCAAACCTATAAATTTCTTTAGAGAAAAAAAAGTATACGTTAGGTGGAGATATTAGAAGTAGGTTTTAGAAGGAACCAGAAACCCAATCCTAAACAGGAAACAAGGCATAAACTTCTACTCCCGTTCAAAAGACCGGTTCTTCACCAGTCTCTTTCACTCCCTTGCTTGGGGTGAATTGATGACACCTACGTCTGAAAATGTCTACGGCTATACCGTGTTGAAACCTGTTCATTTATTGTTCTTTCTCCTCACTGAAATCTTTTTCATTTTCTTCCATTGCCAATAACCCTTTGCATCTTAGTGGCATTATCACCTTGTTTCTTTTATATTATTTTTTGGTGGGGGGGGGGTCATCAATTTACCCCCAAGCAAGGGAGTGAAAGAGTCTGAAGTAGACTTTAGAAGGAACCAAAAACACAATCCTAAACAGGAAACAAGGCATAAACTTCTACTCCTGTTCAAATGACGGGGGGGGGGGGGGAAGTGTGAACCAGACGATCGGCGAACCCATCTACTCCTATTAAATATATTTTAAAGGTTTGAGAAGTGTAAGAAGGAGACCTGAAGGAGAATTGGTATGACCAAAGATGTTTCCCAGAAGCTCAGTAGAGTATTAAAAGACAGAAATATTTCTCTGGAAACAAAGAAGAGAGTATCGGATTGTTATGTGATATCTATATTTCTATAAAGAAATGTGCCTCGTGGTGTAGTGGATATCGACTCTGAACGACAAATAGAGTGCCGAGTTCGAATTCTAGTTGAATTCCTTGCATTCACTCAAGCAAAAATACCCTTGGGAAAGGTATTAATCCGTCTCTTCCCTCTGAGTTATGGGTTAAATAACAGGACAGATTGGATTCTATAGCCTTGGCTGGTAACCAGTCTACTCCAGAAAGCAATGGCAACCTATTGCGAGATAATCCTCTGCCCAGTCAGTCATGTCTCTTTCGAGACATGATTGCCCAAAGAGTGTATCGCGTATGGCACTTGACTGACAGATCTTTCAATATGGCAGTGATTGCTGGACAATCTCATCAAAAATAAAGGAAAGACTTGAAGCAACTGAAATGTGGTTCTACAGAAGGATGCTGAGGATACGACGGAAAGACGGGAAGATAAAGCAACGCAGGACATACTTCATAGACTTGTGTAGATGGATGGTAAAGCAGGGATTGAGTGGGAAAACAGAGGAAGTGGTATTAAGAGTAGCAACGGATAAGAAGATGTGGAAGGCCGTGATCACCTACGTCCTGAAGAGGCACGAAACACAGAAGAAGAAGATTTATATAGGATTTCTGAACTTATTTTGAGGACAAAGAACATATTGAATATGAACGTTTGAGCAAATCTTTAAAAAATATTAATGAAAATTTTTTAAAAATGCTAATTGAATTTTAATTATCTTTAAACTGTTACCTAAATTCGCATATTAATTTACCTTTCCTGCTAGCCACATATATCATCAGGCTCAGGCTCATGGTCTGGTGTGGTCATAGGGTTGCTGTAACGTGTCCTAGTATAGGTCAGCACTCTCCCGTTTAACCACATATATATGTGAGCGATTAAAAGATACTTACATAGCTGCAAATATCATTTTTGATTTCTACGTGCCGTATCTTTTCAGGACATTGGTGATCGTGGTCCTCCACAATTTCCTCTCCTTAATAATTTTAATCTTTTATATGACTTATGTTAACATAATTCGGATTCCTATGAAGGACATAAATATGACAAAAAACGAAAGATAGTGATGCACAATAATCTAGTGTGGCGTACAATCAGGTACGGACCCACGCTGCCTTATGTACGAGGCATACGGCATAAGTCGAAACACAGATAATAGAGATTAAGCGAATCGTCGTAGGTCGGGACTGTCGTAACCTGGGGACATATTTTGGGGAATGTTTGGGTTATTCTTTGTACGAGCCAAGCTTTCATTCGATAGAGGAAATAATTAGCAACAGTTAACTTTTTTTTATCATTTCACCCTAAACAAACCCCTAAACAAACCCCGAGGACGAAAGAGGTTAATGAGTGTGAGAGAACATGAACCCCAACCAAAAAATGGAGAGAAAAAAAAAAAGGAATTAAAAAGACAGGATAACGATTAACATTGTTCAGACTGTTGTCCTCATTTTTACTACCATGTTTACGACGTTTAGACCGTTGTACGCTCCAGCCTTCTTCAGGTTCCAGAAATTTCGAACTGAACCGTTTATTTCGATCACTGGGGTATATCATTCTCATTCCGTGCGCAATACCACTTCCTGTAGTTATTTCCCTTTAATTCAACCCTCTAAGTTATTTGTTCGCCAATGCTGTAGCCTGGTATTGAACTCACAAATCTTTGGGTTAAGTCACTAGAACTAACCAACGCTTATATCTACTGGGCCATAACTACCGAAAGAGGCATCGCACACAGAATGAGAATGATATATACCCCAATGATCAAAATAAAGGGTTAGATTTGAAATTTCTAGCACCTGAAGAAGTTCGCAGCGTACAACAGCCGAAATGTCGTAAACATGGCAATAAAGATGAGGACAACAGTCCGAACAATGTAAATAACGTAAATACTACCTCATCTCAAAAATGTGGACAAATACTGATGGACATTGATGTTTAAAAAATTTAAATGCAAAGTTGACTGGGAAGCTGAAGAAAGTTTCACAAGCGAGAATTGCGAGAGAAAAACTATTCTAAAAAAATTTGAAACAAAGGAAAATGTAGTGAAATATTATTTAATATCGGTAGTGAAATGGCTGTAAATGCTGGGCCATCCTACCACAGATGAAGAAGAAACCCGAGGTAGCAGAAATCTAGCTCTACAGAAAGATGCTAAGAATACTATCGACTGAACACGTGAGAAACGACGAAGAATTTATAGAAAATGAAAACGAAACGGACAGTTGTACTAGACATCATAAAGAGAAAATTGTCATTTTGAGGGTATATAAAGAGGAAAGAGGGCTTGAAAAATTTGACACTCAGAGGGCATATTAAAGGTAAAAGGTTTCAGAGGAAAGCAGAGAATAACTTAACGAGTTTTGATCGACAGAACAGGGATTAGGAGAGATAGCAAAAAAGACTTTAATTTTGGGCTACAAAGTATAGGAAGTTGTGGAGAACCATGATAGCCGACACCATGAATGAAGATAGTGATGAAGAAGAAGAAGAAGAAGAAGAAAAAAAATAGGACGATTCCAGTTTTTCACGTTAATCAAACCACACGTAAGAACCCCCTCTCTCCCTCCCCTCTCAAAAAAAAAATAAAGGAAACTCAACCCAAAGCATCAAGTGATAGATACAAAATATTTATTACTTATTCTTGTGTCAGATTCTTTATCTATATACTGTTTCCCCTTAGTAGGTAGGCGATCATGGCTCTTCACAGTTTCCTATCTTTTAGAGCTCGTAATATTTTTTTTCCTTTTTTTACAGTCAGTTAATCGCCATACGGGATACACGCCTGGGCGATCATGACTTTTTCGGGACATAAATAACTAGGCAGAAGACTTTCCTCTAGTAGTTAATTTCTAAGGTAGACTGGTTGCCAACCAACAGAACTGAATATGCCCTGCTATTTAACTCATAACCAGAAGGATAAGATATGGATTCATGCCTTTTTCAAAGGTATTTGTGCGTAAGTGAATTAAACGAACTCGACTGGAATTCGAACTCGGCTCATCAATTTCCCATTCCCAGCTGATATCCATCACACCACAACGCGCAACCAGCCTTTTTATTATCTCCCCTAAAACTTCTTCTGCAATCTATTTTACTCAAGCTCACTAAGAAGGATATACGTTATTTTCCTCTTATCCTCTTGCGTTTGTCTTGTGAGTATTATATTTTCCAAACCTTCTTTCACTCATTATGTGCCCGAGATATTTCAACTGTCTCTTCTTAAGTGTAAATTTCCTTTTTATTTTTCCACTTCTCTAAATCTTTGTCATTCAGTCTATCGTATCCTCAACATCTATCTGTAGAGACACATTTTATTTGCTTCAGGTCTCTACTTCATCTGTGAGGAGGAATGCCCAGCATTCACTGCTTGTAGGAGAATAGATATCATGTAACAACTTAGTATTCTTTTCTTTGTTTCTAACGATTTTTTTTTCTGATCTCAATAAATTTTACTTACTCCCGGAAATACCTAGGAAGTGTTCTAACAGGAGATTAAAAGTGTGACACAGAGATCCTAAGGCGAATTGGCATGGCAAATGACGCGTCCCAGTAGCTGAGTAAAGTACTAACACACAGGAAAATTTCACTAGAAACAAAGAAAAGAGTGCTGGATTGCTATGTGATATCAGTTCTTCAATACGGCAGTGAATGCTGGACAATACCATCGAAAATGAGGACAAAACTTGAAGCAGCAGAAATGAGGTTCTACAGAAGGATGTTGCGGATATCGTGGACTGAGCATGCAAGCAACGATGAGGTGTTGGAAAGAATGGCAACAAAAGGGAAATTAATACTGAGCATCAGGAAGAGACAACTGAAGTTCCTGGGACATGCAATAAGGAAGGAGAGCTTGGAGAACCTGATACTGACTGGCCAGATAGAAGGAAAAAGAGACAGAAGAAGGCAGCGGATAACATATTTGAAGGGCCGGATGACGGAACGGGGTTTGCGAGGTGTAACAGGAGCAAACATAATAAGAGTCACAAGAGATAGGGAGACGTGGAGAACCATGATCGCCTACGTCCTGAAGGGACAGGGCACATAGAAGAAGAAGAAGAATTTTGATTATTTTTCAAGTAATTGTCTTCCCAGCACGATTGTTGTATTCCATTTATCCTAGAACCTCAGAAAATATGCCTTTTTTTTTATTCGAACCGGCACGCTTATTTTAAGATTTGAAATATTCCACTGCCATGACTATTCTAGACAACACTTATATATGGTAGAAAAAAGTACAAGACAAACTGAAGCTTAAATAAAAATAAACTTGAATTTTTTTTTTTTTATTAAATGAAGCATTGTCAAACATTATTATTATTTTAACTCGTATGTCTTTCATCTTACTTTCAAATCCTTTCTTTCGCAAATCCCTAGGCCGTTCGTCTTATGGTCATCAGTAAAAATGTGAATCGAATAAAAAGCTGTCAGCGAGATTCGAACGCGCATATTTTTTTGCATTGGTAAGCCTTGTCAATCGGATCAGTTGCTCTGTGATTAAGCTATAAGAATCCATGCGAGTTAGAGGAAACCAAATTAAACCATATCAACATTAAAATCATTACAGACGATAGACGCCAGTTATCACCTAGTTTTCTCCCTTGCATGCAATGCTTTTCGTAATAAAAATTAATAAAAATGTTTCAAGCAGAAATAAATATTACTTTATACTAACTGTTTACTATTATATATTATTACTAACGTCATACTATAACGTCATACTATATTATTATATTATATATTATTACTAACGTCATACTATAACGTCATACTATATTATTATATTATATATTATTACTAACGTCATACTATAACGTCATAATATATTATTATATTATATATTATTGCTAACGTCATACTATAACGTCATACTATATTATTATATTATATATTATTACTAACGTCATACTATATTATTATATTATATATTATTACTAACGTCATACTATAACGTCATACTATATTATTATATTATATATTATTACTAACGTCATACTATAACGTCATACTATATTATTATATTATATATTATTACTAACGTCATACTATATTATTATATTATATATTATTACTAACGTCATACTATAACGTCATACTATATTATTATATTATATATTATTACTAACGTCATACTATAACGTCATACTATATTATATTATATATTATTACTAACGTCATACTATAACGTCATACTATATTATTATATTATATATTATTACTAACGTCATACTATAACGTCATACTATATTATTATATTATATATTATTACTAACGTCATACTATATTATTATATTATATATTATTACTAACGTCATACTATATTATTATATTATATATTATTACTAACGTCATACTATAACGTCATACTATATTATTATATTATATATTATTACTAACGTCATACTATAACGTCATACTATATTATTATATTATATATTATTACTAACGTCATACTATAACGTCATACTATATTATTATATTATATATTATTACTAACGTCATACTATCACGTCATACTATATTATTATATTATATATTATTACTAACGTCATACTATAACGTCATACTATATTATTATATTATATATTATTACTAACGTCATACTATAACGTCATACTATATTATTATATTATATATTATTACTAACGTCATACTATATTATTATATTATATATTATTACTAACGTCATAGTATATTATTATATTATATATTATTACTAACGTCATACTATAATGTCATACTATATTATATATTATTACTAACGTCATACTATAACGTCATCATACTATATTATTATATTATATATTATTACTAACGTCATATTATATTATTATATTATATATTATTACTAACGTCATACTATATTATTATATTATATATTATTACTAACGTCATACTATATTATTATATTATATATTATTACTAACGTCATACTATAACGTCATACTATATTATTATATTATATATTATTACTAACGTCATAATTATAACGTCATACTATATTATTATATTATATATTATTACTAACGTCATAATTATAACGTCATACTATATTATTATATTATATATTATTATTAATCAACATATTTATATTATTATATTTATATTATTATTAACGTCATACTTATAAAATGCGTCAGAGTACTATATTATTATATTATATATTATTACTAACGTCATACTATAACGTCATACTTATTATTATATTATATATTATTATATTAATCAACGTCATAATTATAACGTCATACTATATTATTATATTATATATTATTATTAACGTCATACTATAATTACCATATTTATATTATTATATTATATATTATTACTAATAATATAATTATAACGTTGTATACTATATTATTATTATATATTATTATTAACGTCATAATTATATTATTATATTATATATTATTAATAATTATTAATAATTATATATTATTATATTATATATTATTACTAACGTCATACTATAACGTCATACTATATTATTATATTATATATTATTACTAACGTCATAATTATATTATTATATTATATATTATTATTAACGTCATAATTATAATGTTATACTATATTATTATATTATATATTATTATTAACGTCATTACCATAATCGTCATAATTATATTATTATTATTATATATTATTGATAACGTCGGCATTATAATTATTTATATTTATATTATTATTATATATTATTACTAACGTCATACTATATTATTATATTATATATTATTACTAACGTCATATTATATTATTAATATTATATATTAATATTAACCACAATACTATAACGTCATACTATATTATTATATTATATATTATTAATTAATTAATATAATTATAACCTACTGTATACTATATTATTATATTATATATTATTACTAACGTCATACTATAACGTCATACTATATTATTATATTATATATTATTACTAACGTCATACTATATTATTATTATATTATATATTATTATTGAACGTGGCATACTATATTATTATATTATATATTATTACTAATGAAAGGGTATTATATTATTATATTATATATTATTACTAACGTCATACTATAATGTTTTGCATTATATTATTATATTATATATTATTATTATCATTACATTTATATAATTATTAGCATTATATTATTATATTATATATTATTAATAACTAATATTATTAACGCTTAGTACTATATTATTATATTATATATTATTATCAACGTCATACTATAACGTCATACTATAGTTATTATATTATATATTATTACTTTAACGTCATTATAATATTCATATTATATTATTATATTATAGATATTACCAATCGTCATACTATATTATTATATTATATATTATTATTAACGTCATAATTATATATTATTATATTATATTATTACTATCATCATAATTATGAATGTAATAAAATTAGTATTATTATTATATTATATATTATTACTAACGCTTCATACTATAATATATTATATTATTATATTATATATTATTATTTAATCATATTAATTATATTATTAATATTTATATATTATTATTACTAATATATAATTATTATTATATTATATTATTATTTGAACGTCATATTTCATATTATTATATTATATATTATTACTAACGTCATACTATATTATTATTATATTATATATTATTACTAACGTCATACTATATTATTATATTATATATTATTACTAACGTCATACTATAACGTCATACTATATTATTATATTATATATTATTACTAACGTCATACTTATATCATACTATATTATTATATTATATTATTATTACTAACGTCATACTATATTATTATATTATATATTATTACTAACTATTTTATTATAATCGTCATAAATATATTATTATATTATATATTATTACTAACGTCATAATTATAATGTCAGGCATTATACTATTATATATATATTATTACTAACGTCATACTATAACGTCATATACTATATTATTATATATATATTAATACTAACGTCATACTATATTATTATATTATATTATTATTACTAATAATAATTATATTATTATATTATATATTATTACTAACGTCATACTATAACGTCATACTATATTATTATATTATACATTATTATTAACGTCATACTATGTAATGTTTTATGATTATATTATATTATAATATATATTATTACTAACGTCATATTATATTATTATATTATATATTATTACTAACGTCATACGATATTATTATATTATATATTATTACTAACGTCATACTATAACGTCATACTATAACGTCATACTATAATTTTATTTTAATATTATTAACGTTACTCTTTAAACATTCAATATTAGGTTTAAGCTCATATCAATAATACAGTTCCAAAGTTTAAAAAAAAATTAATTTCTGACTCATTTCTTTTCAAATCCTTAAGTAATAAAAAAATAATAAAATGTTTGATTTTATTTTAATTTGATTAATCATCGCCGACCGTTATGTTTTTTTTTACTATTTTCATGTAAATTTAACGCTTTATTAACACTAGTAGTATAAATATTATGAATTTATATTAAAACTTGTTGAAGAGTACATCTTTCCTCTTTTCCTAACGTAGTATTAATAATAACATTACTATTAGTTCATACTAATTTACTTGATTTTTATCTTGTAATACTAGAAGACATTTTTTTAATGTTTTTATGAGATAAACCATTGTCACACATAATTAGTTTTCGAACAGTATTTGTTTCATCTTAATATAATAGTAGTATTGTTACTAATTCATAGTAATTTATTCGGTTTTTATTTAGTAGTTTTTGTGGAAATATTATCTTGAATTTTTATTTGACCAACAATTTCTAATTTATTTTTTAAATTTATTTCCTTTTTTTTTTTTTTGGTTTTGTTTTTAGTTTTTCATCACAAATACTCAGACTAAATAAAAAATAATTTTTTTTAAAAAATTCCTCCAAGCAAATCAATGCTAGTTAAAACATAGATAGATAGATAGATAGATAGATAGATAGATAGATAGATAGATAGATAGATAGATAGATAGATAATTTTCGATCCATGCTATCTTTCCATCTGATGGCTGTAGACAGACAGTGTGTAGGCATGATGAAAAGCAACAACAATTTAGATGAAAGGAATACAAGTCCAAAATGACAAAGTGTTGTGGAGATTTCCACTGATGCTAATTCAAGATAATTTTACAACTAATGCTAGTATTAATATATGAAGAAAATAACGTCAAACAAAGTACTAAGTGATTATTGGAGGAATGAAGATAAGAGATAATTTTGAATGGTTAGATTAGATTTGCTACCAGCCATAAGAGTTCATGTAGCTCAATTGGATATATAGCTGATTTGGTTAGTCAGGCTTTCCGAAACAGATGGTTGCATGTTTGTTCATTCTTTATTTCTGATCGGCGCTGTTTACAATATATATCTACTCTAGCATCTACGCATCGTTCATTCAGCAATGAATTAGAACACTCTCAGCTATTGGGCGTGTATAATGATAATAGACATGCTAAAAAGTTTGCCACCTTCTACCGATCGCCCATAGCTCAGAGGTAGAATCGCCCACTAACGCCAATTCGGTCGGGTTTTAATTCTGGGTAAAAAGCAATCAGATGTCTAACCGTAGAGATGAGCTGTGATACAGCAAAACAGACTTGTATGCGGATAACTATATATATATATATATATATATATATATATATATATATATATATATATATATATAAATCAATATATATCGATATATTGAGAGAAATATATGTATCTATATGAATCAATATATATCGATATATATATATATATAGAAATATATATATCTATACAAATCATTATATATATCGATATATATATATAGAAATATATATATCGATACAAATCAATATATATCTATATATATCTATATATATATAGAGAGAGAAATATATATCTATATGAATCTATATATATCTATATATATATAGAGAGAGAAATATATATCTATATAAATCTATATATATCTATATATATATAGAGAAATATATATCTATATAAATCTCTCTCTCTATATATATATATATATATAGAGAGAGAGAGAGAGAGAGAAATATATATCTATATAAATCTAAATATATCTATATATATATATAGAGAGAGAAATATATATCTATATAAATATATCTATATCTGTATATATATATAGAGAGAAATATATATCTATATAAATCTATATATATCTATATATATATATCTATATAAATATATATCTATATAAATATATCTATATCTGTATATATATAGAGAGAGAAATATATATCTATATAAATCTATATATATCTATATATATATAGAGAGAAATATATATCTATATAAATATATTTATATCTATATAGAAGAAATAGAGAATATCTATATCTATATAGAAGAAATAGAGAAATATATATCTATATAAATCTATATATATATCTATATATATAGATATATATATATATAGAGAGAGAGAAATATATATCTATATAAATCTATATATATCTATATATATAGAGAGAGAAATATATATCTATATAAATCTATTTATATCTATATATATATATATATATAGAAATATATATCTATATAAATCTACATATATCTATATATAGACAGAAATATATGTCTATATAAATCTGTATATATCTATATATAGAGAGAAATATATATCTATATAAATCTGTATATATATATATATATATATATATATATATATATATATATATATATATAAATCTATATGTATATCTGTCATATATCACACCCTGATTGAGTACCCTTAAAGAATACTAGACTTTGAAAAAACTGTAGCTACTCTAGCATCTACGCATCGCTCATTCAGTAATGAATTAGAGCACTGGCTATTGGCGTATGATACATCATACGATAAAAGCGCCCATAGCTCGGAGGTAAAATCGCCCACTAACGCCAATTCGGTCGGGTTTCAATCCTGGGTAAAAAGCAATCGAATGTTTAACCGTACTAATGGGCTGTAATACAGCGAAACAGATCTGTTTGCAGTAGACCTTTTACGCTCTCACACACTGATTGCGCACTCTGGAAGAATGATAGACTTTAAAAAACATTAGCTACTCCAGCATCTACGCAAAGCTCATTCAGTAATAAATTAGAGCACTCTGGCTATCTATCTATATATATGTATGTATATATATATATATATATATATATATAAAGTTTTTTTTAATCATTTCACCCCAAGCAAGGCATTCCACTGCCACTATTGCGCATTGGGCTACATAGGGGACGGCAAAGAGAAGGATTGGTTAGACATAGGAAATGTCAGGAGGAAGGTGAAAGATGGGTAAGGATACCGAGGATGAGGGTTGGGCAGATGGGAAGAGTGTTTGCTAGAATGGGAGCGAGTTAGTGTGTTAGGAGGTGTCCATTGACCTTACATTTAAACTCCTGGAGATTGTAGCCGTCGGAGAAGCAATCCTGTGGTAGCGAATTCCACAGTCGGGAAGTGCGAGAAAAGAAACTGTTGGAGTAGAAGTTGCGGTTGCATTTTATCGGTTTCACTGTAAAAGGGTGGGATCTAGTTGCTAATCTAGTATCTCGTGCAAATTCGTATCTAGGGGGCACCAGTGATCTAAGTTCATCGGAGCAGAAGCCGTGAAAGTATTTATAGAAGAGACACAGGTAAGCCACGTCGCGCCGGTGGGAGAGAGACTGCAGGCGGTCTGCCAAGTCGGTATCTATCAAATTACAGATCCTCCTCTGTACCTTATCTAGAAGCCCGAGGAGAATAGCAGGGTCACCCGACCAGATATGGCAGCAGTATTCAATGCACGGGCGGATAGTAGATTTATATATGTGCAGGATAGATTTAGACGGAAAAAACTTCCGGGCCTTGCACAGAGAACCGACTTTCATAGCAGCGGATTTAGCAATGGATTCGATATAGTCATTCCACTTGAGGTCCGCTGAAAGTGTGAGACCAAGAAGGTGTAATGTTTTACTCTCTGGGAGGCAAGCCTGGTCCATGCTAATGGGAGGTAGGTGCGATTGTCTATGATGGTTAATTGATAGTAGCTTCGTTTTAGAAGCATTAAAATTTACGAGCCATTTCTTACGCCAGTCCACTACGGATTGGAGGTCCTTTTCGAGCTCGGCTGCAAGGTTAGCTTTGTCGCCTACACCAGATTTTTGATCGAGGCGAGAGTAAACTGTGGTGTCATCGGTGTACATACCTACTTGGGATCTGATGGAATCAGGGAGATCATTAATGTATATCAGAAAGACCGTAGGACCTAAGATGGAGCCTTGAGGGACACCTGCGTTCGTATGATAGTTCTGGGAGGCATGTCCGTTTAATACCACCTTCATTGTGCGGTTAGAGAGGAATGACTGGATTAGTTCAAACAAATGTCTAGTTATACCATAGCTCTGCAGTTTGCATAGAAGGCCAGCCTGCCAAACTCTGTCGAACGCCTTAGATATATCCAATGCAACGGTTCGGGCTTCGCCATTCCTGTCGAGTGCCTGGTATATGTACACGGTGATGGTCGTTAGCATATCAGCAGTAGACCTGGTGAAGCGGAAACCATATTGCTTGTCCGAGAGGAGCCTGTGTGCTGTGAGATGCTGAACCACCTCGGCGTTGATAATGGCTTCGAACACTTTGCCAAAGATCGGAAGAATGCTGATAGGGCGGTAGTTTGCGGGGTCCGAGGGTTCTCCAGTGTTTTTAAATGTAGGAACTACAGAGGAAGATTTCCAACAGGCAGGAAAGCAGGAAGCAGATAGGAATATCATCACATATATATATATATATATATATATATATATATAGGCTTGTATGTGGATGACTAATACATTTTGCTCTCATTACGATTGAGCTCTCTGGAGAAGGAAATTTTTAATACGTTTTCCACTTCTGCTATATAAGCGTGACTCTTCAGAAATGAATTTAGTTCCTTCTTAGACTGGCGTGTGTATACTCTGCTTATATACAATACGTTAAAATTTCCCTTCTCTGATATCATGCGCCTATGGCTTAGGGAGTAGCGACTTCGCTATCCACCAAATCGGTCGTGTATCGATCCCGGCCAAAAGCAAGTGGATGTGTCTAGCCACACTGATGAGCTGTGATGCAGCGAAACAGGCTTGTATTTGGATGACTAATATGTATATATATCGAAATGTTAGTAATTTCAATTTTAAAACAACGAATTATCCCCCTTTAATCAGAGAATTAATTACTTTTGAAAAAGACAATATCTCTATTTTAGACAATATAAAATTTAAAAAATCAAAACAATTTCCATAAATTATTAGATACGGAAGTAAAGAAAATAAAAAACACAAAGCATCCTTATTAAAGGAGATAAATCCAGTAATATATACCAAATAAACCCAAACATATATGAAAAAATTATTAGAACTAACTAAATCTTACAAAAAAGCCCCAGATTCATACATTGAAAACATCAATAGTGAGGCTAAAATCATCACAAATTAAATTTAAGTCATAAAATACAAATATTAACTCTCAAACAAGCTTTCCTTACAGTAAAAGACCACAAAGATGACTTTAATAACAATCCATCATACAAACTAATTAATCCTACAAAAACAGAAGTGGGCAAAATAAGCCATCAAATATAAAAAAATATTTGCGACTTGTTAAGAACAGCCACTCAAGCAAACCAGTGGTAAAACCCTATTGACTATATTTCCTGGTTCCAAATAATTAAATGCAAAAGTAAATACACTTTCATCAAATATGATATAAAAAAATTTTTACCCATCAATATGTAAGAAAGGTTTACTGGAAGCATTTAATTTTGCTAAAATGTACATAAAAATACCATCAGAGAATATTAACATAATATTACATTGTGGAAAAGTATAGATTTTGGGCAAAGGTATAGCATGAATCAAGAAATCCGACAACGGAGCATTCGATGTATCACAAGGATCATATGATGGAGCAGAAAACTCAGAATTGATGTGAATATACATTTTAAACAAAACAGACAAAGTAATCCATATTGACAACCACGGATTATATAGAGATGGCGGATTAATACTAGCACCAGACAACAAAAGAATGAATGATAAAATAAGGAAACAGCTATTTAAATTATTTAAAGAACTAGATTTTGATATTACAGTGGACACAAATAATAAAGTGGTACAATATTTAGATGTGGAACTTAATTTACAAACTGGAAATGTCTCGCCATACATGAAAACAAACACTAAGCTATCAAACATAAATACAAAGTCCAATTATCCTAATATCAATAAACACATTTACAAAGGCACAGAACACAGGCTATCTAATAATTCGTCAAACAAATCAATATTTAATGAAAAGAAAAATATATGAGAATGCACTAAGAAATTCTGGCCATAAAAACATTTTACAATATAATTCTCAACCAAACAGACAAATCAAAAACACCAATAGAAAACGAAACATTATCTGATCCAACCCACCGTTTAATTTAGAAGTAAAGACCAAAGTAGAACAAATATTTTTAAACTAATAAATAGACACTTTCCAAAAGAATCAGAATTAAACAAAATTTTCAACAGAAACACAATCAAACTCAGTGATAGTTGCACTAATAATTTAGATAGTTTCATAAAAAACAAAACGCCAGAAACTTAAATAGCATCGTCCAAAACAAAACCACCAACAAAGAATGAAACTGCAGGGACAAAAATAAATGTCCACTTCAAGGTCTCCAACACAAAAGAAATAATTTATAAGGTAAAGGTACATGACCCAGATGGCCCAAACAAAATATATTTGGGCTCAACCAAAGACACCTTTAAGACCAGGTGGTTCAACCACAGATCTACATTTAAAATAGAAAAATTAAAAAACAATACAAAATTGGCTAACCACGTCTTGAAATTAAAAATTGACATCAAAATATGAAAAAGACCCAGACATAACGTGGAACATTGTAAAAACAACCAAGCCTTACAATGGTGGACAAATATGTAGACTGTGTCAAGAAGAAAAATTAGAAATTATGACATACCCAAATAAAGACGAACTGTTAAATGAAAGAACAGAAATTATGACTAAATGCATCCACACTAAGAAATACCTCTTAGGTTCATACAACCATGGATGAAAACGTCGTAATTCGTTTGAATTTAAAAAAATGTGCATTCATAAATTTTCTTCCAGGTGAACGCTCAAATAAAACACCGTTACAAGAGCGTTTTTAAAAAGAAAAATGGTAAAAGGTAAAATCAGTTATTAAAAATCGCCTGAAGACAGCACTCATGGTAAAAACCTGGGTAGCGAAATAACTCGTTTAAAAATGGAAATATATATAACAATATTGATAATATTAATGATAATGGTGTACATCAAAATAAACATAACACTATTAACTTATACTATTGCAACCAAATACATAATAACAAACAAGATTTAAAAAAACCTTCAAAAACATAATACGTAGAAATGTTAAACCGATAAATAATAATAATCAAATGAAGCTCATCATATATTATAAAAAATTTAAAACAATTGACCTCATAGTCTCTAATAACCCTACGAGCACACAACTAAAACTTCTACAGAAAACTAATGTAGTGTATCAATTTACATGCCCGTTCAGAGATTGTATCTCTGGTACTAATAATAAACCCACTACATATATTGGGTTGACTACAACTACACTCTCCTGTAGACTTACCTGTCATCTTTCTGATCAGATTTCAATTAAACAACATTTCTTAGAAAAACATAGCATGTAGGTAATATCGGACAGATTTTAGTCAATAATACAATAATTCTCACTCATTCACACAGTAAAAAGAACCTTTAGATATTGGAGGCCATCTACATTTAATTCAAACAACACTCACTCAATAAAATCACGTTCAAATCTGGTCATGACACATTACATTGCATTTAAATATATGGTTCTGTTATCAATTCGAGCTCTCATGCGGTGTGACGTCATAGAACCGAATTACAAATTTACGAAATGCATTTGCTGTTTTTGGTAACTGTCATTGTTGCTTAGCAAAATTTTATGTCAGCACAAGATAAAATCGTCGCTGATGTTTTTACGTTAACGTCCTTGTAACCTCTCTGAAGATGGCTCATGTGAGCCAAAATCTTAGAACCAACTTTATAAAAAATTATCCAAATGTTGGAGAATTTTTGTCATTATTTTCACCTGAAATTAAAGCCAAAATACGATGTTTAAACATAAGAGACATTCATTGTCTCTTATATTTAACAGTATATGTTTAGAAAATTATCTGCTACCTCGATGCACTAATATATATATATATATATATATATATATATATATATATATATATAGTACTGTACAGAAGTATTAGGACAAGAACTAGTTTACCTTATATGAGGCATGAAAATAAAGTTTAAAATCACCCCTGACCTAACACTACCGGTAGTATGAAAAAGTATTAGAACAGGGGTGATTTTCCTAAAAACCTCACTGAAATTCAAATACAGGGTGAAAAGCCAAGTAAATTGCTAATAAATATTGATTATTCGAAACTAGGTGTAAAAGAAATGTATTAAAAAAGAAGTTATATTTAATGTTTCCGATTTGCTATTAAACACGTCATTTCGTAGCTATTCTATTGAACATCTATGGAATATTTTGGATTAAAGAAATGAACAATCTAATGTTACTTCGCAAAACACACTTCAAATACAAGCTGCTTGGCAGGAGATACTATTAGATAAATTGAAGAAGCTTGTGATGTCCATGCCTGACAGAATGAAGGCTGTGATCAAAGCAAAAGGCTATTATACTAAATATTAAATTTATTTTGTAACAAGTATTTTCTTGTTAAAGTATTTGTTGAGTAAATTAAATAAAATTACTTTAATTAAATTGTTTATTTTCTGTCAATATACCTCATAAAAGATAAAATAGTTCTAGTCCTAATACTTTTGCATCTATTGAAACAATCAAAATAGTATCATATGATAATTCTGCTTACTCCTTCCTTAGTTCGTTACTTAGTTCCTCCGTCTGTTACGCCACTGAAGAAAGATCACACACTTATTCTCTACACGAGCTTTTTATAGTCTATAAACTCTACTCTTCTTAGCCTTTCTCTTACCTTTGCCAAACGGATGGGTAGTTAAGAGTGAGAGAGTAGGAGCAGAGAGCCTATAGCATTACCGTAGCAGTAGCAGCAAAAGCTGGTGGTTGTAGCAATAAGTGTGTATGTATATTTGTGTGCACTGTACAATATAGTAAAAATAGGTAGGTTTGTTGTCCTATCCAGCGACCTAATAACGTAATTTCTGGCCTCTACACTCTTGGCCATTACTCAGTTGGTCTTTTCTGTTTACAATGGACACAGGAGTCATGATTTTTAGTAATAAAAAAACATTTTCTCTTTCAAAATCTCTCACAAAATAGCGTACAGTATTTTGGTTATGGTCTGTGCATACGTCGCTGAATATAATATAAGATTACAGTAAAGTAGCTTCTATGGACATTACTTTTATAGATGTTTTAATAAAATTACACTCTGTGTTATCGTTATTTTATTATCCGATACCTTTATGTTTGAAGACGTTACTACCATTTGTAGTACGACAAAGTGAAATTTTTCCAGGAAGTCATAATTATCCTTCCGTGTAAATTCCACGGGTTCCGTTAGTACCTACTAATACTGGCAGAGGGAGAATCAGCTAAAGTTAGGTACCGTCACTTTTTCGCGGGAAAACAGCATAGCGAAATGAAAAAGGCCACAAACTTGACAAAAATCGTCAAAACGTTCACGTTATTATTAAGATGATAAACCGAAGTATTTTTTAATTAGTTTTGAAAATTTTGAATCCTTTCTGACAAGTTCGAAATTTTGGTTAAATCTTGTTTTGTTTACGCCATCGCCGTGGCTAATTTTTAACATTCACTTTTTTTTGCACTTGTTTTCCGTTGAAAACATATCGATTTGAAAATTCTTGTAAAAATCAAATAATAATAATAATTGTTCGATTTTAATTAGATTTTCAGGACTTATTCACAAATGAATGAAATTATTTTTGACATGTTTTATTTTTAGAAAATCTTGGTCAAAAAAATTCTTTTTTAAATATATTACCCAGCACTTACTTAATTTCATGAACTTTCGCACGTAATCTTATTTATTGAATTCTTTTTTTTTTTTGTAAAAATAGAAGTCATTGGAGATTTTAAATCACCTCCCTTTTTTAACTTTTGTGCTCTTTAACTGAAAATCTGCTCTGAATTGAAAAATAATGAATCCAATAAAACTATGACATAACTTAATTAGAAAAGCTTTCATTTTTATTTCTATTTATTTATTTTTATTTATTTTTTTCTTTGTAAATAAGTAATATTAAGGGCATTATTGTCTGAAGAAATTATATATTTCTGATGAATAATGAATTTTTACAAGAATATTTTAATTTTTTTTTTTACATTTTAATTATAACAATTTATAATAGTTTAAAATCGTGTAAAATTCTGTATTGGGCTATTCCCTGGATGTGATACAATAATTAAGTGGAAACGAAATTTACGAGTTCAAAATTGCAAAGATTAATAAACGTAGTTGCGCCATTCTATTTTTTAAATATTTTTTATTTTGTAGTTTTTTACTTAATACGTTCGTTATTTTCATGTATGGTAGACTGAAATTGCCATTATTATGAAAAGGTTACGTAATCTAAGTGTTTTGTCCCTTCACTTAGATTTATGAAAATTATCATTTATGATCATCTATAGTAGCTGGTCATCGCTTCATCATTCAACAGTCCATCAAACGTTCGATCAAAAGAACACGACTAATCGTTAATAATTAGTTGCATATTACCTTTTTATGCTATAAGTAATATTTCTTTCAAATTTTCAATTTTCTAATTTTACTAAAATAAAGTGTGAGAAGTCTTTTGAAATATTTTTAAAATCGGTGAATTTGTGTTTGTTTACAAATTTCTTGAAAATTAAGAAAATTGCTGCTTTTAAGAAAATTTTAAGAAATCGAAATTAAATGTGACATTCCAATCTATATGATTTCTGTCTGAAATACAGCAGATTTTTTTACTTAATGGAAATAATAACTTTAATCATTAAGCTTTTAATTAAATTCAAAAATGCTTTTTTCATTTTAAAAATTTCATTTTAAACTTAGGTATCGAAAATTCTGCCGAAAAAGTAGAGGTACCTAGCTAAAGTAAAACGAAAGAAATACTTTTCAAAGATTTTAAATACCTTCACTAAAAATATACAATTTATGAAACCAATTGTCCAAGTCATTTTGGATAGTGTTCTTTTAATACAAGATCCTGTTTTTGTAACAAGTGAATATGTTTTATATCAAGCGCTAAATTAGTCCCAGCTTAGATTCCATTCCAACCTTATAAGACTATTACCGATATATAATTCGACACCACACCCATTTTTTTTTTTTGTCCAAAATTTTTTTTTCTTAAAGACTTTTCTAATACTCGAGTGTATACGGCAATTGTTCAGCACATCTCTTTCAAAACAATTACTATGGAACCGTCAAAATGTTTTAAATAAAGTGTTTTCGCTATATGATACATGGTAAAACAAATAGAATTTTAAAAAATAAACTTTTCTCTATATCATATTGAACTCGAGAATTCGAAAATTGCCATCTGTAGTTCCGTAGCTCGAGCGGATAAGATTCTCGACTGGCGGGAAAGAGTCCCCAGGCTCGCCATCATTGTTGTAGACTAGATTATAATAATTGTACGGCGAAGGGTTCTGAAGGGTGGACAAAAGCTCGGGCTGCGGTTGAGTGAGGCAGTCGTTCGGCGGCACTCCGCGTGATGACCTTGTCAGAGGCTGGCCTCCTGCGCCTCTTGAGCTTTCATTAACAAAGGACATTGTGTTGTTGGTGGATGGAGAATCAGAGAAATATTCCGAACGTACGTAAAGTTGTTGCTGTCCGGGTTGTGACACAGGCGAAAGACATGCAGGTGAAGCAGGAAACATGGATGCTATACTCGGAAATGGCTCACCGTCCGTGCTAACTGGCGAATACGTTGGACTGTTGTATCGAGTAACGGATGGGGTCAGCAGGTTCGATGAGGGATGAGGTGAGGTGTCGCTTACGATTGAAGTAACGGGAGCTATGGTAGGTGTTGTTGGTGTTGCAGTCGTCGGATTGTTCAGTGTCGTCGTTGTCGTCGTGGTATTGTTATTGGTTCTTTTGCGGGTAATTCGATAGTCGCGAGGTTCTTTGCCTTCCTTGGAGATGAGCGAAGGTAGGATACGACGGCGTGCATTTATGTACCAGTTGTTAACTTGCTGAAGAGTGAGACCCGTGTGCCGGGCCATTTGTTTTTTAGTCTCTTCACAAGGGTACGCACGAAAACGGTTTTCATAAAGCCACGCCATCAGGTAGTCGACAGCTTCCCTCGGCAGGTTTCCACGGGATTTTTTGGACTTAGCAGCTTGATCTGAAAAGAGAAAATAAAATTAATAAAGTAATTTTCTAGAAGGAGAAATCAACGGATCAAGTTCATTGCATTCAATTTCGCACAAGTATCCTTGGGAACGGTTTAGATATGTCTTTTTTCCTCCTATCTACAAGTTAAATAGGAGAGAAGACTGGGCTTTTAGAGTTGTTTTGGCGACCAGTCTAAATGATATTTATAAAAAAACTTACCTCATGCACGTCCGTATGTAAAAATAAATCTCGTAGGGAAGCCATATTGTTTTATGGTGTTAAATTGACGCAAAATCATGGCGACGACGAGATTTGAGTAGATATAAATATGTCGGATAGGGTAGAACTCAGGTCGTGCGTTCTCGTGTTTGCGACTACTGAATTAAACTATCTTTAGCATTCTTGTGTTTGAGACTACCAACCTACACTCTATTTAGGAAGAACTATTTTGGCCTTCTTGTGATTGAAACTACTAACCTAAAGAACTTTTTTTGGCCTTCTTGCGTTTGAGACTACTAACCGACACTATCTTCGGGAAGAACAGCTTTTGGCCTTCTTCGATTTGAGACTACTAATCTACATTATCTTCGGGAAGAACTTTTTTGGCCTTCTTTGGATTGAAACTACTAACCTACACTATCTTCGGGAAGAACAGCTTTTGGCCTTCTTCGATTTGAGACTACTAATCTACATTATCTTCGGGAAGAACTTTTTTTTGGCCTTCTTTGGATTGAAACTACTAACCTACACTATCTTCGAGAAGTATTTGTTTTGGCCTTCTTCGATTTGAGACTACTAATCTACACTCTCTTTGGGAACAACTTTTTTTGGCCTTCTTGTGTTTAAGACTACTAACCTACGCTATCTTTGGGAATTAACATTTTTTTACGTTTCGTGTTTGAGACTACTCATCTGCAATGTTTGATTCCAAATTCGTGTAGATGGTACTCATTAGCGTAGGAACAGTTGGTATGTGGAAAAATTTTATTAGAGAAATCTCAACAACAAAAAAGACTGAATTCTGAGGGATATTCGTAAAGTAAACTACAAAGATTTACAACATTGGTGGGGTGAACTTGGTAACATAGTAATTCTGAGTTCAATCTTTGGGCCAAGTAGTGTGTACATGAACTAAGGGGAAACGGGGAGAGCCAAAACTCAGTAAAATAAAAAATACTTCCAATAATATGGAATTAATTCTCATTGAATGTAACGTTAATAACCAATATTCCCAGTTATCAATATTAATTCAATACTAATTTAATTAATTAATCCCCAGATATGGGCAATGGAATGAAAGCAGCACACCCACTTAGACTGAATATAAGGTTCTGTTCAAAATTCCCTGTAGGTTACCCAGATCAATATACACCTGATGAAGGCCGAAATGCGCAACAGCTGAAACGTTGTCATAGCTACAACAAAGATGAGGCCAATAGTCCGAACACAAATAGTGTAAATCAGTGTTTCTTAACCGGCGTGTCCGGGCGTTTTTCAATCTCCGTGTTTCTCGTGGTTTATGTGGACAGAAACGAGTTATTTTGATGGTTGGTGTTGTTTCGTTGTAAGTAGTTTGTGATCAGATTCAAACTAGGAATTGTATACTCTAACATCTGTTAGAAACTACTTCACCCAAGAATCTGAAATGCTGAATTCAATAATATTTTTGTTATGTTATCTTATCTGTGCCATGTGATGCGGTGTTTCATGCGATGAAGTATGTGTTAAGGGTGGAATATCATTTTGAGTAACACTATTCTATATTTTGTTATATACTTCTGTTTCAAAGTAAGATGTCTTCTCATAAAAAAGAATGACATTCAAAAGTACTTGAGATAAGATAAAGAGTCCCGACAATGCAAAGATTACTTAATCCAGCGTAGAATTCCTTTTTCTAAAAACAAAAATTCTTTTCAGTTAAATCATAAGTTGATATCACTCGGATTTTACAGCCACGACAATCAAGAGTCTTTCCGACGAGTGTACGAAAAAGTAGAAAAGATCCATAAATACTGAACATATAGCAAGTACTGGACTTGAGAAACACATTTCTCTGAAAAAAATGTTCTATTTGTGACACCTGCCCCCGGCTGGCTTGCTGCCCTGGTCCGGAACCTGTTGTGATGATGACCGGAACCTGAGTGGGTTGATGCTGTCGAAACGACACCAATTATGACTACGCTCTCGGGTCGCTAATAGTAACAATGGCCTCGTCACAGTAACTGGCCTTCAAGGCGGCTATTACAACGATGAAATTTTCATTTTAAGTTTTCAAATTTTTAAATCCTTTCCCAGTAAATGTGGGAGCAAGGAACTGACCTTAATTTAACCCCATCAAAAGTTCTGACAACTTGTTGTGACTATCGCCATTTCTCACTTCCACTGGCCCAAAAATTCGCTCCTGAATACAATGGGGAAAAATATAATTTTCTTTTCTTTTCCCCCATTTTTCAGCTAATTTCTCTATTTTTTCGAATTTTACAAGTACATAAGTATTAAATATTTTTAAGTAAAGCTCATATCACGAATTGCAATAAAGCACAACTAACAATACCACTAATAATAATTTCTCTCGCTCCGTTGTATTAAACCAAGAAGAATTTTTTTTGTGGAAATAGGGTTATATTTTAAGAGAAATAGTTAATAAATTTCAACCAACAACAGAACTGAATGCAGAATGTTTCCTTGTTAATATTACCATTACATGAATTAATCTGAATGTACAGTGTCTAGAGTTTTATGACCAGCAGTAATGCCTGCGAAGCATGATTTTCAAAGCAGTCATCCAGTTGACTAAAAGGATAAAAAAGGTAAATAAATGAAAATTTACCAAAACAAGTGTCAATTGGGTGGAATTTAAAAAGTTTCGTCCACAGGCTTATATGAACAATCACAATATTGAAGGTAGCTTCGATTGTTGAAAGAGTACAGGGTTATACTCAATTTTATGGATATGTGCGTAGAGGCACGACCTCCTATATTAACCAAAGCCTAAGCAAATTAAATGTGACGTCACGGTAGTAGAGTCATTAATCAGTGTAGCCGTCTTCATGACAATGTTGATAATCACAAAGTCGTTTTTTTTAATAAAGGTTTTAAAACTTTTTAAAATGTAACAAGAAAAAAAAAGAAAGACATATGTTTTGATTTATGCTGGTTTTATTAATTTTAAATAAAATTAAGAAAAACAATAATTCATAAGAAAATATAAACATCATTGTTGACTACTGACTGTTGGTCGTGTTTGTAAATAAACACAAGACAAAACTTTTCGTTTATTTGTCTAAATTCTAAAAATTTAACAAACACTGCTTAAATTTTCATATTTTTAATTTATGAAAAATCACAATCACTTTTGTTTCAATTGCAAGAATTTTTAAATCAGAAACACTCAAATATAGCAATCAAGCAACCATTAGAATTTAGGAACAAACAAGAAGCAACTTTAAATAAGCAAATTAATTAAAATATTAAAAAAATGCAACAATTTAAATTCAAGCAAATTAATTCAAACTAAATAAGTTACGTTTTTTTTTTAAATCAAACTTATAAAAGTTGTTTTATGTCTCAAAATTCAGCTGAATGTTTGAAGTTTTTTTTTTACTTAACTGCTTACAAGTAAGATTATCATTTTCCTTGCTACAAAAATTATTTAATAATGCATTAGAAGCGCTCCAGATACTCATTTTTTCTATTTTTTCAATGCTGTGACCTTCACCCCATTAGTCAACATGAAAAAGAAGTTCATCATTAGCCAAAACATCCAATGTTATGTACATAGACAATTTTCTTTGATTCATTGAATGAAGAAAAGAAGGATTCTTTACAAATTTATTAATAACAATATAATTGTATCGTACTAAATTTCTTGTTACATCATTGGGATATAACAGAGAACCTCTATTAATTCCTTGAAAATAACTGTTTATATCAGGTAGCATATCAACTCTTCCTGATACTAAACTTTTACAACTATAACATTTCATTTTTTTAAAAACGGCATAACAGCAATAACCTGCTAAATATATTATAATAGGCAGGACTTCTTTGCACTGATGAACATCATTATCAGTTACGTCTATGTTAAATTTATAAACATATAAATTTTGTTCCTCTGTCATTTCATTCCAATTCACCTCTTGTAAATTCTTCAAATTAATATTTTGATTATTAAAAGGCAGGCTAAGTTTTAAAACAAACAATATTCTTAGTTTTTTTTTTCGCATTCAAATAATTGACGGATAGAGATATTATATTGATCACCACTAAGTTGTCGATACTGGCCAAATCTTGCTTCCAGATGATCAGTTTGAAATTTTCCAGGTAATATATACAACATTTTCAGTTCTTCTGTACAATATTGTGTTGGTTCTAAAATGGCATAAGTGGTATGGTGTAAAGCAGTAAAAGTATTATATAATCCATAGCTGAAGAGAATATGAGAATTATTTATACCTTTTCCAAGGATATTAGTCCAAATGTGAACGTAAACGGAAAGATTGTAATTCGAAATTTCGTATTACGATTTCAAAGTCCGCCTATTCACCGAATCAAGTAAATTTCCCAATTTTAAGTTAACCCTCTAGGGCCATTCGTATCATATTTGATACAGTATTTCCCTATAAGGAAACATTTGGTATTTCCCTATAAGGAAACATTTGGTATTCATTGACTGAGCAGTCAGTACTGCTTTCATTTGAAATTTATAAAATATTTCTCTTAAAAAATTTTTCAGGAAAATATTTCTTTCAAGGCTTGTTTTCGTACTGTATCAAATATGATACGAATGGCCCTAGAGGGTTAAAATATATAATCATTTATTAGAAAAACAATTTTTAATGAATAGAATCAGCAAAAAAATGCTTTAGTAGCTTTATACATTTTATTGCCAGTTTTGTTACAGCGGATAAAAAATTATGAATCGCACGAATTAATGATAGGATAGCTAAATCTGAAATAGATTTTTAAAAAGTCTTTAGAACTTTTAATCCAATAGATTTATTAATAATATCAAATGTCTTTAGGGAAATTCTGCTAAAAAAACAACGGAGTTCGAATTTTAAAATAATATTTTGAAATATTTTGAATCCATTGTTAATCCTACTGGATGAAATAAAAAGATAAATTTTTACCTTTCAAAAAAGATACACTTAAAAATTCTAGGATATTTGGTAATTAAATTACATTTTTAAAATATTTTAATAGTAAAAAATGAAAAAAAAGTAAAAATTAATGTTTCTATTTCATTTATGACGTTAAACTGTTTATAAAAAATCATTTTTTTGCAAAACTCTTTTTCGGTTAATGTTTTTACTTATTAATTTTTTAAGGATTGAAATGCCCTAAACCAACTCTAAAAGAATTCTTCAGTTAAAATTCTAATTTTTTATTTCCAATTTTTTTTTCCAATTTTTTTCTATGGATTAATATCGATAATTAACTTTCAAATTATCAAAAATAGGAAAAAAATGTTTGGAAAATATTTTTTGAGAGTGTTCATTTTGTGCTAAATATTTTCTAAAAATGAAATATTTTAAAAATTAGGTTTTAAAATTCAAGTGTGGTGTGATTTAGGCCTTTATGTTTCAAATAAATTCAAAACTTAGTCAGAAATAATAGGTTTAAACAAAGTTTAAATCATCATTTTCAAGTTTAAATTTTCGGTAATAGTGACTTGACTTTTGTAACAAATAATTTCACGGAGTTTTCAAATAAAAAACCTTAAAAATAAAACAAATTCTTTTAAAATTGACTAAAAAAATAAAATTTGTAGTTTTTGTTAATACAAAAAAAGAATAAAAAAAATTAATTCATGAATATTTTTCATGTTTAAAATGATTCATAAAGTTGCAAGAAGTATAGAAAAGTTAAGTAAGTTTTTACTTTCGTTTTCTAAGAATTTTTAAACATTTCATTGAAAAGAAAACACTATTTTCTTAAATAAAGAAATAAAATATTAATTCAAATACTTTTAGAAAATATAATGTTTAACAACTTTTTTCGGCTTCAGTTTAAAGTTTTAAAACATTTCGAAAAAAAACTTACGAACGAATAGCCGTATTTAATTTTTTTTTTAATTCAGATATTTTTTATTTCAATTTTATTCAAAGAAATAAAAATAATATCTTATTTTATTGTATTAATAATTAATACAATAAAATAAGATATTATTTTATTTTAAATTTTATTTTAAATTAATAATTAATTTAAAAGATATAAACAAAGTGCTTTCTTTCTTCTTGTGCTACGGCAAACTAATTTTTTAGCAAATTTTGATTTTAGCGCCTGTTGAAATAAATGGTGATAAAATTTTAACTACTCACTTTGCTAAATGGACTTGTAGTAAAATTCTCCCTTTTAATGGCATGTTTCCATTTATCAAATAAATGTTTATTTTTTGGAAACGAAAAACAATGAACTTTCGGTCCATTTTTATAATTCCCTTTGCAAGAGGAAGGCCTGTTTGGTTCTGAAAATAAGTCAACGCTAACGGACTCCGTATAAAACAGAACTCTACTAAGTGTGACGTCAGCAAGTCAACTTTAATCATAGGACAAGCCTTGGTTAATATAGAGGAGGTCGTGGTAGAGGCAGGAAGAGAGTGCCTTGCAAGCTGAAAGCAAGATATGGTCCGTTAGTCTGTCGTATCAGAAGTAGCAGACTAGACTCCACGTATCCCCTCCCAAATAAACAACTATATATATGAGAAACAGGATTATTTGGGATTCACGCCATATCGTTATTTTCACTTTTGATTCTTTTGCAAAATTTTTAACGGGTCTTTCCTAGTTTTTGTCTACACCGACATGAACGAGAATCGAGACACAACGTGGGAATGATTTCTCCTATTGGTGAAAGACTGTGACAGGGACCCTTCGTATGTTCACCGCAAAACATTTTGAAACAACCCAATATTATAGAATATAATTGAGCAGAATCGCGTCATAAACCGAGAAATTTTTCTGATCCCTCAGCCTGTTGGAAACTGTACTATCGACCAAATAAGATATAATGCATTTTCGCTGAAAGATGGTGTAAGCCAGGAAAAAAAAGGGATAACTGACACTAAGAATACCCTCTCTAATATAATAAAGACCGTTCTATATATATATATATATATATATATATGAGTGAACATTGAAGTCAATACTCAGGGGCGGCAGACTGTTCATGCTAAAATGATTGCGCTAAGCATGAAACAGTCTGTCGCCCCTAAGTGTTGACTTCAATGTTCACTCTTTTATATTAACATACGCTCTATCTCGATATTGTGCACTTTATCCTGTAATATAGCACTTAAAACTATATATATATATATATATATGTATGTGTGTGTGTGTGTATTTCCCTCCTGTCACGCTCATGGAGAGAGACAATAGTGAGGCAGCGTCGGCTCAGTTTATTCTCTTTACTACCAGTTATAAAAGCTTTATAAAATGATTTCGGTGCATGATAACACTCACCTTTAGGCTCTAATGATTGATTTTTTTTTACGCTTTATCAAATTTTTCCAGGTTATTTAAAGCCAGAAAAATATTTTACTCCTCTAAGAGTTTTTGTAGCTAATAATGATTAAATGATACAAGTCGTACTAATTAACCCATAGCTGGAGAAAGAACAGATGGATCCATACTTTTCCGATGGGTATTTGCACATAAGTGAATATAACGAACATGACTGGAATTAGAACACGGCACACCGATTTCTAATTCCGAGCCGTTATCTATTAAACCACACGCACACCCAAGCTTTCAGCACCTGGTATTCCGAAGCGGTCACCCATCTAGGTAATGTCGAGGCTCGACGTTATTTAACTTCGTTGATCGTACTAGAATTGGTGTTTCAATGTAATATTAGCAAAAGTCTTTTAGCTGTAATTGCAACGCAAAGAAAGTAAAGAATGGACACGATTTCAGAGACAACATCATCGTCTGGGTTGGAGAGAATATCACATTTGAATCTGCTGTTTGGAAAAAACGTTGCTAGTTAAAAAAAAAAAAAAAAATACCCAAACATTCCTCGAAAGATACGTGAACATGAATCGTCCTTTCAATGTGAATTTTCTTAAATCAATTTATCCCAATTAAAGAGATACCGCCGCTAGTACGCAGCGGGTTTTACAGTAACAGAAAAGACTGGGTACAGTGGGTGTCAAAGAGAAGATAAAAGATGGATATGATTCAAAGAGATAGATGACAATTGACGTTGCATTTAAATTTTTTTGAGATTCCCACTATCAGGAAAGCAAATCAACGGAAAGGTGTCCCACAGGCAGGAAAACAGAAGCATATCGATATAAATATTTTGCCGTCTTTTTGTTCATGGCACGAAATCTTTCGTCTAAATAAACCATTTACATTGTCGGACTGCTGTCGGACATGTCTTTATCTTTATTGTCATATTCATTTCTATTTGAGTAATATTTAGAGAAGCTAGAAACAATTACATTAATTTTAAGACCTATTTTTTCGGATAAGGTGTGCAGTAGGATTAATAGATTTGAAAAATTCAAATAGGAAATGACTTGCATGAATATAGCCATTAACTTAAAAGCGTTCTCTTTGTGACTTGTATTTTTATAAATCTTCTAATTATTTTCTGCATTTGAACATATCAATTCACTCCAAACAAGGCGATAATATCTCTAAGATGCAAGGTGATACTGAGTGTGAAGGAGAATAAAATTCTTTTTAGAAGGAACCGGAAATAGTAATCCTAAATAGGAATCTAGGGAAAAACCTTTTCTCCTGTTTGTTATATATTTCAACTAGATAATTCTCATTTCTCAAAAATCACCTGAAGATGAAGCAGACCACATAATGGGCTGGCTTCGAAACACGAAAATTTTTGTATAGTGATACTATGAATTTATAAAAACATTGTAACAACCATTACACTATATATATATATATATATATATATATAAATTAAAAATAAATTTTGAAAATTAAAAAATGTTGAATGAACATTTCAACATGAAATCCCTAAGAGAACTGAGAAGAAATTAGTGGTAATTCTTTTTTGGTAGAGGGAGGTTTGTGGCCTGACCTTAGGGTTAGTAGTGCTAGGTGGTGGGGAGGTAACTGTTTGGTCAACTTTAAAAAATAATTTGAAATTTTTATCAGGACTTCTTCTTCTTCTTCTTCTTCTATGTGCCCTGTCCCTTCAGGACGTAGGCGATCATGGCTCTCCACATCCCTTGTGAAACTGGCAGAAGTAGGATCATTATTTTAATTTATACTTATTTCTATGGCGACACATACTTATATATATATATATATATATATATATATATATATATATAGTAACTAAGTTGTTGAACTCGTAGGTTTTTTAACTTTTTGTTCATGCATTTACTTTTATAAAGAGTGCTCGATACAAATGTTGAGCGTTATACTGTAATGGTTGTTACAATGTTTTATAAATTCATAGTATCACTACACAAAAATTTTCGCGTTTCGAAGCTAGCCCTGTATGTGGACTGCTTCATCTTCAGCTCAGACCTGAAGCAGACTACATAATGGGCTAGCTTCGAAACGTGGAAATTTTTGTGTAGCGATACTATGAATTTATAAAACATTGTAACAACCATTACAGTATATATATATATATATATATATATATATATATATATATATATAAAGATTTCTGCCCACAGAAAGAACTAATTGCTTTAAACAAAATGGACGTCATTATAATAACCTAACCTGAGGAACCTTTCGACCAACACTTTTCAAATGAGTTTCGACTGGTTGCGGTTTATGCGCCCAACGACCGGGAGGAGCGCGTCTCATTATTTCGGCGGTTGGAGCCCTTCCTGGTGGATTCAATGCGACTCGTCTTAATGGAGGATCGGAATGCCATCCTAGACCCCAAGTTGGGTAGGGGGCGGGGAGCTAGCGGGAAGGCACGTGATCGTAGCTTGGTTGATTTCAATGAAGAATACGGGCTCGTCGATAGATACCGGGTCAATCACAAGGGTGGAAAAATGTGAACGTGGGCTAATAGTTGACCTTCTACTCGGGTGGTTAGCTACCTAGATAGAATGTTAGTTCGTGAAGCCGATATAGATCTTTTAGATTGTCCCAGGTTCCACTGGTTAGGCTACTCAGACCACAAACCCGTTTGTGCCCGGGTAGATTTAGAAAATATGCCTAGAATGTCTGGTTACTGGAAGTTCAACGTGTCCTTACTGGACAGGCGTGGCTTCCGGCGCCAGCTAATTTAGTGCAGAGGGCGTTAACTGGGGAAGTCATAGGGAATAAGTGGTGGGAGAACCTTAAGAATAGTATTAGGTCTTTCACCATCAAGCTCAAACTAGATAAGGCTGACAAGATGAAGACAGAGCAAATTACTCCCGGGCGGAGGCTGGCTGGGATCCCCTAGAAATAGCCGTAGCTAAGGAGGCCCTGGAGCGGTCGACTAGCGATCGTTACATGAGCCAGGTAGTTAGACATAGGTTAAGCAAGATGTCTTCCGAAGCTGTGAACATGGGCGCAGAACTGAGCAAGGAAGAGATTCGCCGACCGGTACCATTCGAGAGGTTCGCAACCCGGAGGGACGTACTCTTCGGTCGACTGATGATATGTGCGAGGCGATTTGGCGTTTCGGCGGCATTTCTAGATCCTGTTTATCAAGGAGCCTGGTCTCTGTGATGAGGAGTTTCGTAGCCATTTGGCTGACTTTCCCCGGCTTTCGCCGGCTGATGCAGCTACCTGCGAGGGAGAGATTACGGAGGGCGAAGTCTACGCGGCTTTGAAGAAGGTCGGCAAGGGCAAATCGCCGGGTCTCGATGGTTTGCCCTATGAATAATACTTGAGGCTGTCGCACATATATGAATAGTACTCGAGGCTGTCGCACATCTTTGTCTCGATTTTGACTGTCGTGTCCAACAACTGGTTCCCGCAGGGGTCCATCCCCAACCGGTTCACCAGAGGTGTGATCACGCTGTTGAGAAAAGGCAAGGATGTTGGGAAGGTGTTAGAGGGTTACCGGCCCATAACTCTGTTAAACAGAGTTAAAGAATTTGGCCAAGATCTTGTTAAATCGTTTAGTTGCCGAGTCTCTGTTGGGACCTGAGAAGTCTTGTGCTGTGCAGGGCCGAACAATTCAGAGCAACCTGCATCTGATACGCACGATCATAGAGGGGATAAACGACGACAAAGAAGCCACGCTGATCAATTTGGATCAGTCCAAAGCAATGGATAGGCTTGACCATCGTTACCTGGTGGCTGTCCTGCAGGCCGCTGGATTCGAAACCAACTTCCGCCGCTGGATTAGCATCCTGTATCAATCCCGCACGGCTGTGGTACAGGTGAACAGAAATTTGTCGGGCGTTCTGGCGCTATCTAGGTCGGTCCGATAGAGTTATCCACTGTCGCACCTACTTTATGCTTTGGCATTAAAGCCCCTCCTACGCCGGCTAAGGGACAGGGCGTTCAGTCCGGCCCTACGTGGAATCGCTGTCCCTGGTGGTGCTCGAGCCAGAGTTTCCGCGTACGCCGATGACGTCACTACTTTCGTGTCCTCCCGGAGTGACATCGAGGTGATACAGAAGGCGCTTGAATGGTACAATCAGGTCAGAGAGGCCAAGATTAACCGCAACATGTCGTCCGATTTGCGGTTAGGTGCCTGGAAGAGTGTTACTCTCTCGGGGCCCTTCGACTGGACAGACGGCCCTGTCCGCATTCTTGGTGTGCGATTTGGGACCTACCTCCAGTTGGAGAAAAACTGGTCAGACGTACTGGCAAAGGTCGGCGCGTCGGTCAAGATTTGGCATCGAAGGAGACTGTCCTTAAAGGGTTTGGCTGAGTTTTCTACTCGAATGTCCGGGGGCCTTGCGAGCCATTCCACGGTCCAGTGACTTCTCACAGCTTAGGTGAGTTTTCTATCGTGGGTTAATGGAGGGCGTCGCGAAGGATTCATTGAGTGATGTGCTCCGCTTGTCGGATGTTGTGTTTCGCTCATTCTGGACTTGGGCGCCAGGTACCGATTATCTCAGCATCTCTGAGTTTTCGCTTATCAGGCGATAGGGGCTCAGAATCGGTTGCCTCTCAATGACAAGGCGTTCATATGGGGCCTGGCGGATTTGCCAGATTGTGAACGCTGCAACGTTGGTTTGGAAGAAACGGCTTCGCACGCCTGCTACCATTGTTTGCAGGTTCGTCTATGGGACCGTGTCGGCGAGTTGACTGCTCGTATCGCGCCGCGGGAGCTTGTGTTCATTGATCGTGCATTCGCCTATGATAATGTGGCGCATCCGTTTTCTGGGATGAAGCGTATGGTGTTTCTGTCGCTGCTAGCCACGGCTCGAATGGTGATTTGGACGACACGAAAGGAGGAAGTCTTGCGAAGTCAGCGTCTTACACATCAGGATCTGATCTGATATTTTGAGCATCAGCTCAAAATGAAGATTAGAACTGATTCTAAACGTTTGACTTCGACAGCCTTCAGCAAAAGGTGGGTAAATGTGGCAAGCCTGGTTCGTGTGAACGGGGCTAGTCTTGATTTTCTCTTTTAGATCTGCTGGTTACATCGGAGTGGATTCCTTTGGAACCCACCCCTGGTTAAGGTAGCTCTCTTTTGTGTACCTAGTTAATCTAAATGAATGTTTTCCTAGCCTGTACCCGGCTTTCTCTTTTGTTATGATCTAAGTCGAGATTCCCAACCTCCCCAGTTTGTTTTGGCCTCCTTTTATCTTGACTGGTTCAGCCTTTGATTTCCCATTCCATTAATTATTTTATCCCCCCACCCCCACCCCCACCCACTCCACTAGCGAGTGTGCTTCTTGATTTCGCCGTTTGGCGGAATACAGCGGCCACTCTTTTTCTGGGATGGACGGTTCTTACTAACATTTATTTTATTTTAGTTTGAGAAATTATGTTGTATTTTAGTTTGTTTTGGGGTTCATCCCCCTCCCATCATTTCATTTTCATTAAATGTTTTAAATTATATTATATATTGTGCATAGCTGCATTTTCATTGTCATGGGTTTGTTCCCTCTTTTTAGGTGCCCCTTGTAAATATGTGGTATTGTGGCGTATGAAGGATTGGGAGGTGATGGATTCTTACGGTGAATGAACTATTTGTAATGAGTGAATGGTGCGTAATAGTGTTTAGCTAGGTATGGGACAGCTAGTGTTGACCAACCTCTACCCCTCCCCTTTCGGCCTTGTGCCACAATTTTTGTAATTTTACAGAAACAAATATTGTTCTTTAGACATCTATTGGAGTTTAGTAGAACTACTAAGCAGCTGATATTAGTCGGCAGTTAGCCGAATACTAAGGAGTCATCTTCAGTGGAAGATTACCAAGTTCCTAACATTTTGAGTGCGTTAAGTCGATTAGTAACCGACATAGCACAAATATAACCTTCAGTGCAGAAAATAGTCCAGAAAAATTTCGGATAAGGACAGGATAAAAGATGGATAGGATTCAAGGTGATAGAACATGGCAATTGACGTTGCATTTAAATTTTTAGAGATTATAGCTATCAGGATATCATGGACCGGGCATGTGAGCAATGATGTGTTGGAAAGAATGGAAACAAAAGGAATTTAATATTGAGCATCAGGAAGAGACAACTGAAGTTCCTAGGACATGCAATGAGGAAGGAAATCTTGGAGAACCTGATACTAACAGACCAGATAGTGCGAATATATATATATATACTAGCAGTATGCCCGGCGTTGCTCGGGTGTAATGAAAGCTTTAAAACTAATCCATGGTCCTGGAGCTCAGACTCAGCCTAAAGAATATTTGAAATAAAAAACAATTGCGACAATTTACCATTTATATGTGGAAAAACTTGAAGTAGCTGAAGTGTGGTTCTACAGAAGGACGCTGCGATATCATGGATCGAGCATATGAGCAATGACGAGGTTTTGGGAAAGAATGGAGACGAAAAGGAAATTAATATTGAGCATCAGGAAGAGACAGCTGAAGTTCCTGGGACATGGGATGAGGAAGGAGGTCCTGGAGAACCTGATACTGACAGGCCAGATAGAGGGGGAAAGAGACAGTGGAAAGTAGCGGATAACATATTTGAAGGGCCTGAGCAGGTGGATGACAGAACGGAGGTCGCGAGATGTTACAGGAGAAAGCGTGCTAAGAGCCATTAAGGATAGGGAGAGGTGAAACCCCATGATCATCTTCGTCCTGAAAGGACAAGGCACATAGAAGAAGAAGAAGCTATCAGGAAAGAAGAAGAAGCTAACGGAAAGGTGTCTCACAGGCGCGAAACAGAAACTGTTGGAATAGAAATGGCGGTTACATTTAATTATTTAAACAGTAAAAGCGTGGGACCTAATTGCCAATCTAGTAGACGGCCTAAATTCACGTAGTTGGGGCATCAGGGAATTATTGTAAAAAAGACAAAGAGGAGCCACGTCACGTTGGTGAGAAAGTGACTGTATTTGAAATGTGAAGTCAGGATGATCATATTACGGATCTTTACACAATCTAGTTAAAAGGCGACCTAAGAAGCACTTAGAAAATAATGCGACGGCGGAATAAGGATGCTACAAATTTTGGGGAAGGGAAAAATTGTAAAGAATCAGAAAAACAAAAATGTTAACTTTCTCTTGTTGTTTCAACGTAATAGTGGGGCTGACGTCAATCCTATGACGAATGGATATGAGAGAATTAATGACAATTTTATCTTTAAAACCACTTAAAGTGACATTTCCTGGTACATAACAATAATAAATTTCATTAGGCTCATGCTTTGACGATAAAACGGCTCTTCATTAAAAGTAAATAGTTCGGTATATTGTCTTTTCTATATAAGAGCACACATCAGCTTATATGCTCATTTAAATCGGATATTCAAATCCTGACAAAGTTTCAAAGTTAAATACATCGGAAATGTTGCATGAAAAAAAAAAACAAAAACAAGAAAGATTTGATCAAACAGATGATGCATTTCGCCAATTTAAGGCTTCATCAGATCCAAAACGAAAGAGATAAAAGCATGTATGTGTGTATTTGTGGATGTTTAAATAAAAACATGAAAATTATTAATTTTAACCTAAGTTGGCTTTTCCCTTGAAAAAAGTATGAAAATGTGTTACTTTTAAAAGTCGCTTTTTTTTTTTAGTTCAAGTCGAAATATCTTAAATTATCTCAGTTTTTTCCTAATTGAAGTTAAATTCCCCTTTTTTTCTTTTTTTTTTTTTCAATATCGGAAAGGCTTTAAAGCAATATATACACTACCGGCCATAATTATTAGGCCGACCCAGATTTTAAAAAGAAATGTTTCATACTATTTTTAGTATTTATTGCCAAATGAAAATAGAATGGTTCCTTTGTTATTATTACTTTGCAAAATTTTAAAAGGCAAGAAAGCAAAGATGAACTCGTCCGAATCACCCTAAATTTTCTTCATTCTTTCATTGATGAAACTGCAATATAGGTAATTATTAAATATTTATAAATTCATATGATGCACATGTTATTGTGCAGTATTAACAAAAGAACCATTCTATTTTCATTTACAATTATTCACTTGGCAACAAATACAAAAATAATATGAATTACATCAATTTCTTAAAATACTGGGGTGGCCTAATAATTGTGGCCGGTAGTGTAAGTTCAATGTTTGATATGGTAAACGTGAGCGCATTTAATATATAAATATACATATTTATGCACACAAATATATATATTTATATACATATATAAGCAAACAGATATATATATATTTATATACATATATATGCAAACAGATATATATATATTTATATACATATATATACACACATATATATATTTACATACATATATATATATACACACACATATATATGTATATATTTATATGAATATATATATACACACATATATATATATTTATATACATATATATATACACACATATATATATATTTATATATATATATATATACACACACACATATACACACACATATATATATATAATTAGATACATATATATATATACATACATATACACAAATATATATATATATTTATATACATATATATATATATACGCACATATACACACATATATATTTATATACATATACACACATACACACATATATATATACATTTATATACATATATACACACACATATAAATATATTTATATCCATATATATATACACATATATATATTTTATATATATATACACACACACATATAAATTATATACATATATACACACATATATATATATTTATATACATATATACACACATATATGTATATTTATATACATATATACACATACACATACAGATATACACACAC
>JBBBDQ010030938.1:7500-60000 GCA_037127315.1 Ascarosepion bandense | reverse complement strand
ACCTCTACTTTCCTTTATTTACTCAATGCATATATATACATATATATATATATCCTGTCACGCTCAGGGATTTGGATTATTTGGTTTGCATTATTTTTTCTTATGTCTTAATATAAGATACTCAATAGTAGGTACATCAATCTAAATGTTGCTGTCCTTTTAACGGCTTATCAATATAAATATTTTGTCGTCATTTTTGACGGCATGGGTCCACTCTTCACTTATAATATGCATATATTATAGTAGACGTCATGTTAAATTTAATGTGTCAAATGTTTAATATGAATTTTGCCAGATTTTCCAAGTATCATTTTAACGACGATACTAAAATTTCAAGAAATTGTTTTGTTGGAGTTTTTGTTTACAGAACGGACGTAAAATTTACGACAACAAAATTTCAGAAACAATGGAAACGAATTTTCATATGAAAGGGTTTGACATTTATATCTGTAGAAGCCTAAGTTTGTTTTTTCGTCTCCATTTATCTTTTTATTCAATTGTCTACTTAATATATGGTTGCTTCGTGAATTCCTTTATTATCATCCACTGCTAGTAAGGTTCGTTCACCGTGTCGGGCTTGAAAGTTTTTCTCTTTAGAATCCATCTTGCACATTTTTAAATCTCCCATTCGTGCGTGCATTAAATATTGTTGCCATAAATGGTCGGATGATCCTGCTATTCATTTCGAGGTTCTCCTCAGAATCCATTTTGTACATTTCAAAATCCACCATTCGTATGTGCATTAAATTCTGTTGTCATATCTGGTCGGATGCTCTTGCTATTCATATCGATGTTCTGGACAAAATCCGAAGAAGGATCTGCAACTTAATAGGTTCTGACGTGGCATTTAATCACATTCTCACCAATGTGACGTTGCTTTCCTCTGTTTTTTCTTCAAATATTTTCATACCAACTGCTCTGATAAGGTTTTTTTTTTATCTGGTGCTCGATCCACGAGAATTTAACCATGCGACCAGACTGGTGGCCAACCTTTTACCGTTAAAATAGTTCAATGCAACCTCCATTTTCCTCCATTTTCCAAAAAATTTCCTCGCATTTCTCGCCTGTGGAACTCCCTTCCGTTTACTTGCTTTCCTGATAGCTTCAATCTTCAAAAATATAAATGCAACCTTTGTTGCCATCTTCTATCTTCTTGAATCCCGTTCATTTTTTATCGCGTCTTCAATACCCAGTCTTCACCCACTGTAACCCCTATGCAACAGTGGCTGCCGTGCCTTGCTTGGGGTGAAATGATTGAAAAATAAAAAATAAAAAGTCATTTCACCTCGAAGCAAGGCGATAGTTCCACTAAGATGTAAGCTGTTACCGGGAGTGGAAGAAAAGAAGACTTTACTGAGGAGAAAAGACAACAAAAAAAACTTCAGGTAAACAGATGATTGATGTTGCATTTAAATTTTTGAAGATTTTTTCAACCCACGTCAGCAAAGTAACAAACCAAATGAATTCCAGTTGAATTCGTTACATTCAATTCCGCACAAATTTTTTTGGGAAATATATTAATCCGCTTCTTCTCTCTCCAGCTATGGGTGAAATAACAGAACGGATTGGATTCTATAGCTTTTGTTGACAACCAGTCTACCGCAGAAAGTAATGGCAATCTACTACGGGAAAATCTTCTGCCCAGTCAGTCATGTCTCTTTCGAGACATGATCGGTCAAAGCGTGTATCACGTATGGCACTTAACTGATACGCTAATGATTGACATTGCATTTAAATTTTTGAAGCTCAAATTTAACTGGGAAGCGAGAACCCGGAAGGAAGTTCCACAAGCGAGAGAAGAAACTGTTAGCATAGAACTTACGGTTACATCTCCTGCTGCCAAAATTCACAGAATCCCACTACAATAGAGGAGAGTCATATATATTTTGAGAATACAAAAATGTGACACAAGGCCAAAAGAGGGAATAGGAGAAGACTGGTCATTAATCTGTGATACCTTAAACTTAACTAGACATAATTACTGACCCAGACATACCACAGTACTCCTGACACCGAAGCAACACATTCTTAACATTCTTACTCCAGCCAATATAATATCACAAAGTCTCTTATGCATTCACAACCAGCCTTTAAGATTCCACTTGCCCGATCGACTCAGTCGGATTTAATTGGGCGTTTAAAGTTTATTGCTTTACTCGCTCGATTAAAAATGAAACGTGTCCCTTCAAAAAGGAAATCTGATTTTTTTTACAATCCAAAAGTATGCCAATGAAGATTCACAAGTTACTTAGAATGACCCACAATGACATTATTGAATTCTTTGGTCTTATGCATGGCGCCTGATTTACAGTTAACGCTTCCAGAGTAGTGCCAAAATGTCTCTGTCGCCCATATTAAAGACGCTCACAGATTTTTAGAAACTCATTTGAAAAAGTATTATCCTTGACTCAACATCTATATTTCCTCTCTGCTTACGAAAAGTAAAAACGAACATTTTAACAATATTTAAACGTATTAAAAATTAATAATAGCACACTGTACAAACCTGGTTCTGGAATGGTAATCATTTTGAGACGCATCTAGAGAGAGGAACGATAATTCTTCAAGGTTGTTTACGTGTCAAGTGATTTTTTTCAGGTCGAAAAGAAAAAAGAATGACAAGGTGGGTGGTGTAAAGGTCAGAGCTGTCGGAAATGATGAACTCACGAATGTTATCAGTTTTCATCTAGCGACACTCATTGTATATAATCGGGCGAACGAAATGGCTGACAATAAAAGTCATTTGCAACAAAACCGGAACTTGTAGATATGAGTAAAATGAATTACCATCGGTCAAAATGTCCCGTAACCTGACTATGTACTTTATTGACCTCAGTCCTACAGCCCAACCAAGTAAAATCGCTACAGATGACCCTGAATAATTTTGAAACCTTTCATTTACATTGCGTGCCGAAATCTGTTGAGAGTAACAACGGATGTGCTTTGTAGTGCAGTGGCTATCGACTGGAAAGGCGAAATCGAAGAGCCGAGTTCGAATTCCAGCGCTTATGTCATCTATGTAAGCGTATAGATTACCTTTGCACTGAATCTATATTTGTCGAGTGAAATATTTACTAAAACTTATTTAAAAATTAGTGACTAGCGTCTGAAATAACATCAATCAGTCACTTATTTGCCATACGTGACCCTTGGAAAATCCGTCTCTTCCCTCAAGTTATTTTACCCATAACAAGACACATTGGGTTCTATAGCCTTGTTTGGCAACCAGTCTACCGCAGAAAGCAATGGCAACCTACAGCGGGATAATCTTCTACCCAGTCAGTCATGTTTCTTTCGAGACATGATCGCCCAAAGCGTGTATCACGTATGGCACTTAACTGACTGACTGAATAGGAATCATGATTATGACCAGTAGAATCCTTAAAGTGGGGGATCGGTTTTCTAATGTTATAAAGTAATAAACTGATTCCACAGTAATTACTACGTAATAATATAATACATCTCTTACCCCCTAGCTATGAGTCAAATAACAGGACAGATTGGGTTCTATATCCTTGGCTGGCAACCAGTCTACCGCAGAAAGCAATGGCAACCTACTGCGGGATAATCTGCCCAATCAATCATGTCTTTCTTTTGTGAGACATGATCGCCCAAGCGTGTATCACTTATGGCATGTAACTGACAGATACACGCTTGGGCGATCATGTCTCGAAAGAGACATGACTGACTTGGCAGAAGATTTTCCCGCGGTAGACTGGTTGCCAACCAAGGCTATAGAACTCAAACAATCCTGCTATTTAAGACATGGCTAGATAGAGAAGAAATAGATTCATACTTTTCCCAAGGGATTTGTGCGTAAGTTAAGTTTTGCCTTAGGAAATGCAGGAATTCGTCAATTCTCCCCGCTCCCCTTACAACAGCTATGGGTCAAGTAGCAGGTTAAACAGCTTTCTAAATTCCAAACTGTGAGGAAGGCACCGGGAAACTGTTCCATTTTTCATTGCGAGAAAGTCATAAGCTTTCATTGATAATAAAACAAAGGACATATTTGGAAAACCCTTATCGTCTCTGTCATGAATGGATATGACCCTTTAAAAGAGGGAGATTATCAATTTATAAATATTCTTTTTATCCGATGTAATTTGACCATTAGGCTACGGAGAGCTTCATGAAACAAGGTTTTATCTACATTTTGGGCACACTTTACGCGTTAAGTTTTCTTTGAAAAAACAAAACACAAAAACAGGAGATGCTCCGTGTCGCATTTGTTTAAATAAGATTTCTCAAATGTTCAAGGTCAGTAGACGAAATAAAATACTGCTTAGTATAAACGGAGCGTCTACTCAAATATGGGCATCCACTAAAACAACGTTTAAAGAAATAAAACTACGTCGGATTAATAAATTTAAAAAAATCCATTAGTTTGTTTATTTTTCGGATACGAACCCGAGTAGTTATGAATTTCTAAGAAATCCGACCGAGTTCCTCTTCTATGTTCCTTGTCCTTTCAGGACGTAGGCGATCATGGCCCTCCATGTCTCTCTATTCCTGGTGGTTCTTAATTGTCCAACATTCACTGCCATATTGAAGAACTGATACCACATAGCAATCTACCGAACGAGATAAAGTGTTGTAAAAGAAATAGAAAAAATGTGTGAAAACACTAAATTCAATCGCAGATCTGGTGTAAACATTCTAGCAGGCAACCGAGTATCAAATAAACTGTGGTAAAAATTCAACCCGACTTTCGCAACAACAAAAAACACACTCTTGATCACCAACCTAAAAAACTCTCTCTCTCTCTCTCTCTCTCTCTCTCTCTCTCGTCCGACCGACCGATTTTCCTGATTGGCCACACTAGACAGGGAAGAAAGAAAATTAGAATAGCTCCTGATACTCATACCAGTTCTTTTAATACTAGCAAATTTTTGTTAATTTTCATTCGCTGCGCCACACACAGAAACACGAACTCTTTTTCGATCTATGAGATATTCTCTTTCGATACAAATCTGCTTTAAAGGCAAATGGGATTTTACTAGATTATGAATGCACAATTTAAATATTTTCCGTTCTCAATCTACGCTATTCTAACCAAATATTCACTCTTATTGAAAGCCTGTGAATTATTTTTCAAAAACAACCGAAACTTATTAAGAATCAATCTATTCAAACTGCATTTAGTAAAGACAGGAATCATTTTTTTGTTTTTGTTTTTGTTTTTCTTCCCCTCCCGTTACCGACTGCTATAGATTAAATATCAGGGTAGAATATACTCTCTAAGGTTGGATGGCAATCAGCCGAGGGGGAAGGCTAATCTGAATTCAAAAAGTGCAAAAGGCAATGAGGAATCAACTTCAATATATTTCCGATCTCATAGCAATACACGAGACATAAAGGGGATTCTGTTGGGAGTCATGATCGGAGTCCTGAAAAAATAAAACATTAAAAAAATTCTAACATATATATATATATATATATATATATATAGATATATACAAACTTTAATTCTTGTTCTATAGAACGCACCTCTAATTTCATGCGGAATAATTAGGAAAAGATAAACTAAAATTATAACCGTCGTGTCTCATCAAATTATTAGTTTGATAGCATTATCTTCATTTGCAATAGTGTGCATTACTTGTACATGTAGTGGCATTCATCCTGGGTGAGTTGAGATAGGATGTTCCCTGGGCGGGTTGAGACGGATTCTTCCCTGGGTGGGATGAGACGGATTCTTCCCTGGGCGGGATGAGACTGATTCTTTCCTGGGAGGGTTGAGACGGATTCTTTCCTGGGAGGGTTGAGACGGATTCTTCCCTGGGAGGGTTGAGACGGATTCTTCCCTGGGAGGGTTGAGACGGATTCTTTACTGGGAGGGTTGAGACGGATTCTTCCCTGGACGGGATGAGACGGATTCTTCCCTGGGCGGCTTGAGACGGATTCTTCCCTGGGCGGGATGAGACGGATTCTTCCCTGGGAGGGTTGAGACGGATTCTTCCCTGGGTGGGTTGAGACGGATTCTTCCCTGGGCGGGATGAGACGGATTCTTCCCTGGGCGGGTCGAGAGGGATTCTTCCCTGGGCGGGTTGAGACGGATTCTTTCCTGGGCGGGATGAGACGGATTCTTTCCTGGGCGGGTTGAGACGGATTCTTTCCTGGGCGGGTTGAGACGGATTCTTCACTGGGCGGGATGAGACGGATTCTTTCCTGGGCGGGATGAGACGGATTCTTCCCTGGGCTGGTTGAGACGGATTCTTCCCTGCGCGGGTTGAGACGGATTCTTCCCTGGGCGGGTTGAGACGGATTCTTCCCTGGGCGGGTTTAGACGAATTCTTCCCTGGGCGGGTTTAGACGGATTCTTCCCTGGGCGGGTTTAGACGGATTCTTCCCTGGGCATGTTGAGACGGATTCTTTCCTGGGCGGGTTGAGACGGATTCTTCCCTGGGCGGGTTTAGACGGATTCTTCCCTGGGCCGGTTGAAACGGCTTCTTCCTTGAAAATTTAATGAGAGTTTTGGCTACACCCGCATTTGGGTTCAATCTGCCTGATTTACCCATAGCTTGGCGGAGGTGGGAGCAGAAATGAATTCATACCTTTCCCTAGGGTATGAGAAAAGTGAATGTAATTGACAGGAATTTAAACTCGGTTCTCCGATTCCATAATCCAAGACGCTGTCCATTACTCCACCGTGCCTTCAATGGTGTGCATAGCTTAACCTAAAGAATATTCTATGAAAATTTCAAAATGCCTAAGTTTAACATATAATTTATTTCAATACAAAACCATGAAAACTGAACAAATTTACACAAATTCTAATTAATATCTGTATGCAGCTATTCACCGAAGAAATTCTCTAGTGCACAAAATTCAATTAACTGTAAGCTCTTCCCACAATAAAATTATATGACACTTCCATAAGAAAACAGTCTCCATTATAATAAACACCGGTTTAATTATTTACACACACACACACACACACACACACACATATATATATATATATATATATATATATATGTGTGTGTGTGTGTGTGTGTGTGTACCTTCTGTCACGCTGATAGAGAGAGAGACAATAGCTAGGCAGAGTGGGCGCTATTCATTCTCTTTGCTGCCAGTTATTAAACTTTACTACCAGTTTTTAAATCTTTTGCTTAGTGTTCAATGCCTTGTTTTATTTTTTGCAATAATTATGTCGTTGTATAGTTAGGAACACACACACACATATATATATATATATATATATATATATATATATATATATATAGGAAAAACTACTAAAAAGTTGTAAGTTTAAAAATGTATTTTTTTTCTGACAGTATTTATTTATTTCTATTATTATATTTGATATTTCAAACCGTCCTCGGCCTTTCATCAGAAACAAATGATTTTAAAATTTAAATTAGAAGCGTTTTCGCGAGGTGCGTTCGTGGAGAGATTGTTTGCATCACGTGACGCAGAAAGCGTCAGATTTTTTTAGTATTTGTAAACGTAAACCGATCTTTAATAATACTTATAAATTTTGTTTTAAAGGAAGTTTTTTTAATTGCATCTAAAAAATGTTTAACTATTGAAATATTTATAAAGATTCAAAACACCTAAGTCCCTATTTAACCTTAGCCTGTATGTATTTAATTTTAAAATCCAGTATTTTTCTTTCTTTCTGCGTGAGTATGTAGAACTAAAATCAGAATCTATTAGTAAAAATTTGCAGTTTTTTAATGTGTGTCCCGGTTGATTGAAGTGTTCTGCTATGGGGGAATACGGGTTGTTTTGGCGTATGCTTAGTTTATGATTATGGAAACGGAATCTAAAGCTATTTCCAGATTCACCAATATATCCACTAGGCGTACGATACATCATACGCTAAAAGTCTGCCTCCTTCTACCAAGCGCCCATAGATCAGAGGTAGAATCGCCGACTGACTCCAATTCGGTCGGGTTTCAATCCTGGATAAAAGCAATCGGATATCTAACCGTACTGATGAGCTGTGATACAAATGAACAGTTCTGGTGTCCAGTTTATGTGATCTCTTCCCCATTCTAGTCTCTTGTTATTGGCTGGCCAAAGCAAAGGCTTCCTGGCTGCCTTGTAAAAATTTGCAAAGTAATAATAACATAAGAACCATTCTATTTTCATTTGAATTATCTACTTGGCAATAAATATTAAAAATAGGATGAAATACATCATTTTTTTGAAACTAAAATTTTAAAAGCAGTTTCCACTTCTGCGATATATGCGTGACTCTTCAGAAATGAATTGAGTTCTTTCGGTGACTGGCGTATGCACTGCTTATATACAACACGTTAAAAATTTCCCTTCTGATTCCATACGGCTATGGCTTAGGAGATAACGACTCCGACTGACACAAAATCGGCCGAATTTCGATCCCGGCCAAAAGTAAGTGAAAGTGTCTAGACACACTGATGAGCTGTGATACAGCGAAACAGGCTTTGTATGTGGATGACTAATATACATGTTTAAAATTGGTATATTTATAGGTGAAAATTAGTCACTAACGGAGAAAGAGTTTAGAAAGGAAGCGTGGACTAAGGAATCAACGCGACATGTTGACTGTCAGTTTCATGTCCCAGTGCGATATTTAAACCATGAGCCACTATTTCATTCGTAAGCTCAACGTATATGTCACTGGGGGAGAAGGAGAAGTGAGGAAAAGAGGAAACTGGTCATTCCAAATTATTTTGTTAACAACTGAAGTTTAGGTTTATTTATAGATTTAAAATTTTCTTCGTTTATATATTTTATTTCTGTTTGGAATAATATTTCTTAAGCACGAAGTTATACCTTTTTTCTGAAAAGGCAAAAGAACTAGGAAACGTTTTCCCGGCTACTTAATCCTCATTTACCTATATACATATGTCATGCTGCAAGAATAAGTGACGACAGAATACCTAAGGTGCTTATTGTATAGCCAGTGAACAAAGGAATGTTGGACGGCCGTGGCTCAGGTATACAGAGAAGCTAATGAGTAGAATTTCAGTTGTCAATGTGCCTCACACTAACTTCGATCGAGTTTATCTGAATAGAAATAACTGAAGATATTTGTGACAGAGTTGTATTAGAAATTAGTGGACAGGTAAGTAAATCACTAGAAGGATTGAAGTGTTACATCCGACACAAAAATAAAAACAGTGTGAGGTTGTCGGATCTTCATATGTCGAAATCGACGAGAAAGTCCATCTTATATATATATATATATATATATATATATATATATATATATATATTTAATAATATATAAGATGGATAATACGTATATATATATATATATATATTTAATTTAATAATATAAGATGGATAATATATATATATATATATATATATATATAATAATAATATATAACATGGATAATATATATATGTATATATATATAAATATATATATATTTAATAATATATAACATGGATAATATATATATATATATAAAAATATATAAATATATATTTAATAATATATAACATGGATAATATGTATATATATAAATATATATATATATATATTTAATAATATATAACATGGATAATATATATATGTATATATATATAAATATATATATATTTAATAATATATAACATGGATAATATATATATATATAAAAATATATATATATATATTTAATAATATATAACATGGATAATATATATATGTATATATATATAAATATATTTAATAATATATAAGATGGATAATATATATATGTATATATATAAATATAAATATATTTAATAATATATAAGATGGATAATATATATATGTATATATATATAAACATATATATATTTAATAATATGTAAGATGGATAATATATATATGTATATATATATAAATATATATATATTTAATAATATATAAGATGGATAATATATATATATATAAAAAATATATATATATATTTAATAATATATAAGATGGATAATATATCTGCATATATATATATAAATATATATATATTTAATAATATGTAAGATGGATAATATATATATGTATATATATATATAAATATATATATATTTAATAATATATAAGATGGATAATATATATATATATCTAATGTACCAATATATATATATATATATATATATATATTGGTACATTAGATTTTTTTAGAAAAAAACAATGTAGTGTACCAATTTACATGCCCATTTAGAGATTGCATCTCTGATACTAATCAAAAACCTAGTACATATATTGGTTTTACTACAACCACGCTCTCCCGTAGACTTACACGTCATCTTTCTGATCAGAGTACTATTAAACAACATTTCTCTAAAAAAAATAGACATGTAGGTAATATCAGACAGATTTTGGTCAACAATACGGTGATCCTTACTCATACACACATTAAGAGGAACCAGATATTGGAGGCCATGTACATCAAAATCGAAACAACCAACACTCAATAAAATCAACTTTAAATCTGGAAATAACATATTACATTGCATTTGACTATATGGTTTTGTTGTCATTTCGCTGCTATCCCGCGGTGTGACGTCATAAAACCGCATCGCAAATTTAAGAACTGCGTTTATTATTTTTGGTAACTATTGCCGTTGCCAAGCGGAGTTTTTATGTCAACACTAAATAAAATCGCCGGTGATGGTGGATTATATAATATTTCAGTTTGAACGACCTCTCTGAAGATGGCTCATGTGAGCCGAAAGCTTAGAAGAAAACTAATAAATAATTATCCAAATGTTGGAGAATTTTTGTCTTTATTTTCAACTGAAATTAAAGCAAAAATACGTTTAGGACGGCTCATGATTAAACATAATAGACATTCATTATCTCTTATATTTAACAACATATGTTTAGAAAAAATATTTAATAATATATAAGATGGATAATATATATATATATATATATATACATATATTTAATAATATATAAGATGGATAAAATATATATATATATATATATATATATATATATATTAATAAGATATCAGATGGATAATATGTATATATATTTAATAATATATAAGATGGACAATATATATATATATGTATATTTAATCATATATAAGATGGATAGTATATATATATAATAAGTAAGATGGATAATATATATATATATATATTTAATATATAAGATGGACAATATATATATATATATATTTTTAATAATATATAAGATGGAATATATATAAATATATATATACATATACATATTTAATAATAAGATGGAATATATATATATATATATATACATATTTAATAATAAGATGGAATATATATATATTTAATAATAAGATGGAATATATATATATATATATATTTATTAATAAGATGGAATATATATATATATATATATATATATATATATATATATAATAATATATAAGATGGATAATATATATAATATATATGTATATTTAATTTAATAATATATATAAGTTGGACTATATATATATATTTAATAATATATATAAGATGGACAATATATATAAACATTTAATAATATATATAAGATGGACAATATATATATATATTTAATAATATATATAAGATGGACAATATATATATATATATATATATATTTAATAATATATATAAGATGGACAATATATATATATATTTAATAATATATATAAGATGGACAATATATATATATATATTTAATAATATATAAGATGGACAATATATACAAATATTTAATAATATATATAAGATGGACAATATATACAAATATTTAATAATATATATAAGATGGACAATATATACAAATATTTAATAATATATATAAGATGGACAATATATACAAATATTTAATAATATATATAAGATGGACAATATATACAAATATTTAATAATATATATAAGATGGACAATATATACAAATATTTAATAATATATATAAGATGGACAATATATATATATATATATATTTAATAATATATAAGATGGATAATATATATATATATATTTAATAATATATAAGATGGACAATATATATATATATATATATATATATATATATATATATATAATAATATATAAGATGGATAATATATATATATATATATATATATATTTAATAATATATAAGATGGATAATATATATATATATATACTTAGTAATATATAAGATGGATAATATAAGATGGAGAATATATATATATATGTTTTTAATAATAATAAACACGGACAATATATATATATATATTAAATATTATTATTATATTATTACTTATATATATATATATATATATATATATATATTAAATTATATATATAGATATATATAATAATCATATCGCCCTAAGCAAGATATTTTAATGCCACTGTTCAACAGGGGTTTACACAGGGCGACAGTTATGAGAAAGAGTGACAGGTTATAGGGGGTGTCAGAAAGTTGGTAAGAGAAGGATGACTGTGACCCTAAATTGAGGGATCAATTTCTTTCTTCATTGGAATATTTAATAGACCCCAACTTTATATTTACATAACAATTTCTTGTCTGTTGATATGACGTAGAAAACGAATCAATCAGTCAATGAAATACTGATTAGCTACATATGCATGTCTTTTAGATTTATTTACATTCTATGGAATATACATGCACAGAATTTTTTTTTTTTTTTTTTTTTTTTTTGATAATCATATCGCCCTAAGCAAGGCATTTTACCGACACTGTTTTGCAAGGGATTACATAGGAGGAAAGTTATAAGAAAGGGTGAAAGGTTATAGGGAGTGCCAGGAAGTGGATAAGAGAGGGATGAGAATACTGATGAGAGTGGAGTAGACAGAGAAGGGAGCATGAGAGAGAGGGTGCAGGTTAGTGAGATAGGAGGTGACTATTGACTTTACATTTAAATTTTTGAAGATTGTAGCTGTCGGGAAAGCAATAAATGGAAGGGAATTCCACAAACGGGAAGTGCGAGAAAAGAAGCTGGTGGAGTAGAATTTGCGTTTACATTTTATTGGTTACACAATAAAAAGGTGGGACCTAGTTGCTAATCTTGTGGCTCGAGTAAATTCATGTATAGGGGGTACCAGTGGGCTAAGTTCATCGGAGCAGAAGCCGTGAAAGTATTTGTAGAAGAGACACAGGGAAGCCACATTGCGTCGGTAAGAAAGTGACTGTATCTGAGCTGCCAAGTGGGGATCGATCACATTGATTCTCCGTTGGATTTTGTCAAGGACACCTAGGTGAATAGCAGGTGCACCCGACCAGATATGGCAGCAGTATTCAATGGACCTACACAGAGAACCGACTTTTTTAGCTATGGATTATATAAATACACACACACACACACATATATATATATATATATATATATATATAACATGACACGTATCTGGCAATCACTTATATAAACCATTAACGCATACAGCAGACAGAGTTGAAGTCAAGCTCTCCAACCATTCTGAAGATGAGATTCTGATCTCGGAATATTAATGAATAATAAATAGGTAATACCCAACACCTTCTTTACCTTCCTTTATTATACTAAACACATTGTGATAGCCTTCTAATACCTACCCATACACCATGTATATGTTAGAGAATTTTTGTCTTTATTTTCACCCGAAATTAAAGCCACAATCCGATGTTTAGAACAGCTCATGATTAAACATAATAGACATTCATTGTCTCTTATATTTAACAGTATATATATATATATATATATATATATATATATATATATATATATAAGAGATGTATGGTCTATCTAACTGTCCTGTATATGTGAGGCTACCATGGATTTATCCCGTTAGTCAGACATATGCTAATAAAATTTATATTTCCATTAAACGGTGTTTTAATGCCGATTGTCTGGGGTTTGTTTTTGTTCAACTAGAAAGGCTTTTGCTCGATGCCATAAAGATGTTTTCCTTTCCCATTAACAGAATCTGGTTATATCGCAATATACGTGTTGATGCGAGGTCGACTATATAGGCAAGACTGTTCAGAGGTTGGAGGTTAGAATCGCCCAATATATCCCGGGGCCAGGTGCGTAGATATAAGCCAGTGACATCCGCGTGTTCGCAGACCCATGCCTCTGCTCTCGGTGTGCATTTATTAAATTCTGCTGCTTGTAGAACTAGTTATTATCCTGAGTTTTTTTTGTGTGTTGCACAGGGCACGGAACAGACTCCACTGGGATATATTGGAGTCTGTTATTAATATAAAAAACCTGTCCTTTGCATGCAGAGATAACTTAAGCACAAATTGGCCTTATTCGGGGATGATATTACCTAACTGGGGAATTATTTTAGCCCCACCATTGCTCATTTAGTTTCGTTTTGACTTCAGTCGCTGATAAATATTTTTCTTATTAGTTGCTTAGTCTCAATTTACCGACGGTTTCATTTTTTTTCTAAAGAAGTGTCGGCCGAAAGGTGCCTTAAATCTTAAATATTTCATTCAACAGTTCGTTTTTGTTTGAGCATATTTTTTTGTTTTTGTTTGTTGAATGAAAGAACGGAAATTATGACTAAATGCATTCACACTAAGAAATTCCTCTTAGGTTCATACAACCATGTATAAAAACGCCATAATTCATTTTAATTTAGAAATTTCGCGTTCAAAATTTCTTTGCCACGTGAGCTTTCAAATAAAACACCGTTACAAGAGCGTTCTTAAAAAGAAAAACGGTAAACGGTAAAAATCAGTTATTAAAAATCGCCTGAAGACACCACCCCTGGTGGAAAACTAGGTCGCGTAATCATTCAGTTAAGTGCCATACGTGACTGGGCAGAAGATTATCCCGCAGTAGGTTGCCATTGCTTTCTGCGGTAGACTGGTTGCCAGCCAAAGCTATAGAACCCAATCTGTCCTGTTATTTAACCCATAACTGGAAGGAAGAGACGGAGTAATACCTTGCCCAAGAGCATTTGCGCGTAAGTGAATGCAATGAATTCAACTGGAATTCGAACTCGGCTCCCCTATTTCTCGTTCCGAGCTGATATCCACTGCACCACAACGCACATCTGCGTAATAACTTGTTTAAAAATGGAAAATATATATATAGTCATCCTCAGACAGATATATAGCTGTCCTATATATCAATCTGTCCTGATATATTATTTTTCTCGGAGGTTATATATACATATATAGCCTCCGAGAAGAATAATAGCTCTTGGTTTGAGGATTACACTGAAGTATGAACCTGAGGTTTACAATTAAGTGCTATTTCGTACACCCACATTATTCAGATTTATGAAGTCTATTCCAGTGCGTATAACATTTAAACAATGTAAGTTTTCAAAATGTTGCGATGGAATATATCACGTATTCATCAGTGCTGACATCCTTATATTTTTGTCACCCGGCGAAAACCACAAGAATTCACGTCCCGATAGCAGACAGGCCATAAATACCAGATTGGACAACGGAGAAAAAATAAAATAAAATAAAAGTTCAACCAGGTGCACGAATAAAAAGCTGCAGGAGAAATTCAGACCAAGCAATAAAACGTGCTTATTCGTAGACATCTCGTGTCTTTTCAAGACATGGGCGATCATGGATCTCCACATCTTCCTACTCTTTAACTATCCCTCTTATGCAATGCATTAGCACGAGCACCTTACGTTACTATTTCTCACTGTCGCACTAAACTCAATATGTCACGTGGGTGTTAAATTCTTCAAGCCCTCTTTCTTGGGTATGACTATAGACTACATTCGACAGCAAGGCCTGTGCTCTAGAGACCGGAAGTCTTGATGAGCGTGAAACCACCTTTTAATCATTGTTGTTCCAAAGCCCACCCTGATCCGGGGTGATAGTACTCTTTTACTGTGAAGCCAATAAAATGTAAACGCAAATTCTACTCAGGAAAATTCTTTTCTCGCACTTCCTGCCTGTGGAATTCCCTTCCGTTTACCTGCTTCCCCGACAGCTAAAATCTCCGAGAATTTTGCTATAAAGGCAACAGTCATCTCCGATCTCACTAACTTACATCCTCTCTCTCATGCTCCTTTCTCCATCCACTCCACTCTCATCAATATTCTCATCCTTCTCTTACCCATTTCCAGACACCCGCTATAACCTGTTACTCTTTCTCATAACTTTCCTTCTATGTAACCCCCTGCACACCAGTGGCAGTAAACTGTTTTACTTGAGGCGATGTGATTTTTAAAAAAATGAATCAAAAGCTTTATTTAGTTCACGGAGATAGAATGCACTAATTCTACGTGCAATGTCTTTTAAGGGTTCTATGGGTAAGCAATGAAACGCCAAACCAAACCAGTATAAAAATACATTTTATAGTGAAAATATCAGTAATATATTATTATAAATAAATATTGTTGGTAATTTTTTTATATAACTAAATGACCAACAATACTTTTTACCTGTAGTTGAAGCCATGCAGTTGTGTTCAAAATATATTTAATAGAAGCAACAAAATTATGTGCAAAAAAATTAGATTTCGATATTAACTAACCAAAAGAAGAGATATGCCCCTAAAAAAGATCAGCCAAACACTTTCCTTGTTTTAAATCAATCAGATAAGTGCCTTACATAATACAAACTTAGGTGATTATGTCTCGAAAGAGACATGACTGACTGGGCAAATTTTCCCACAGTAGGTTGCTATTACTTTCTGCGGTAGACTGGTTGTCAGCCAAGACTGTAGAAATCAATCTGTTCTGCTATTTAACCCATAGCTGGAGGGAGAAGAGACGTATTAATAACTTTGCCAAGGGTATTTGCGCGTAAGTACATGTAATGAATTCAACAGGAATTCGAACTTGGCTCACCGATTTCTCGTTCCAAGCCATTATCCACTGCACGACAACGCACATTGCTATATGTCCTACAAATTTCGACTGTCTCTTTCCATTTTTCTTAAATCGTCCTCGTTACTTATAAGTTCAGTTCATGCAATTTTCAGTATCATGTTTCTAATACATCATGTCTCTTCGTTATTTTTGAGAAGATTGTCTAGCGTTCACTGCTAAATAAGACTGTAAGATAATTAACGGTTGACCCTAAATTTGAAGAGGCTAAGCGTGTAGAGATTTGGGGAAGCACCCTCTCGAGAGTGCGTTACCCAAAGAAACAGTTCCGGAAAAGAAGTTGTCAGTGGAACTTTCTTCTCACCAGCGAAATGAGAAGTCGACTGTGTACTTGGCCTTGTGAGAGTCTGAAATCAAAGATTGTTCGCCCGAATATCTGCGATAGATCAGCAAGAGGCCCGTAACGTTTTATCTGTGAGAAAGCGGTTGTAGGGTGGGAATCAACCCACCACCTACAACTCCGAGCAAAGTGATGGTGGACTAGTATTAATTCTAACATATGTCACCTCACGAAGGTCGGAGCGTACAACCGTCGAAACGTCGTGAATATGGAAATTAAGTTGAGGACTACAGTAAAAATGATGTCAGTCAGTTAAGTGCCATACGTGATACATGTTTCGAAAGAGACATGACTGACTGGGCAGAAGATTTTTCCGCAGTAGGTTGCCATTATTTTTGCGGTAGACTGGTTGCCAACCAAGGCTATAAAATCCAATGTCCTATTATTTAACACATAACTGGAGGAATTCTACTCCTGCAGCTTCTTCTCTCGCACTTCCCGCCTGTGGAACTCGCTCCCGTATTCTTGCTTTCCTGACGGCTACAACCTCCAGAAATTTAAATGCAAAGTCATCTACTAACCACTGGACTCTAGCTCTCTCCCCTCCCCTGTATAACCTTCCCTTTCTCTCCACCTATGTATCTGTCATCACACCTGCTTTCTCAGCTTTCTTTTTTTTTTTTTTTTTTTTTAATCATTTCACCCCGAGCAAGGCAGAAACGCCACTGATGTGCAGGGGGTTACATAAATGTAGAAAGATTAATTAGAAAAGAGTGAGGAGTACAAGCTAGTTAGAAAGGAACAATAGAAAACTGAGAAAGCAGGTGCAATGACAGGTACATGGGCGGAGAGAAAGGGAAGGTTATACAGGGGAGGGGAGAGAGAGCTAGAGGCCAGTGGTTAGTAGGTGAGTATTAACTTTGCTTTTAAATTTCTGGAGGTCGTAGCCGTCAGGAAAGCAAGAATACGGGAGTGAGTTCCACAGGCGGGAAGTGCGAGAGAGGAAGCTGCAGGAGTAGAATTGTCGTCTGCGTTTGGCTAACCTGACTGTGAATGGGTGGGACCCAGTTGCCAGTCTGGTTGAACGGGTAAACACCTGTTGAGGAGGCATCAGTGACTTAAGCTCATCCGAGCAGAAGCCATGAAAGTATTTATAGAAGAGACAGAGGGAGGCCACATTTCGACGATGGGAAAGTGGCTGCAGACGAGTCGCCAGATCAGTACCTATCACATTACAGACTCTCCTTTGGAGCTTGTCAAGAACACTGAGGAGAACGGCAGGGGCACCTGACCATAAATGGCAACAGTACTCCATGCACGGACGGATGGTTGACTTGTATATATGCAGGATGGATTCAGGTGGAAAAAATTGTTCCTTTCTAACTAGTTTGTACTCCTCACTCTTTTCTAATTAATCTTTTTACATTTATGTAGCCCCCTGTCCATCAGTGGCGTTTCCGCCTTGCTCGGGGTGAAATGATTAAAAAAAAAAGAGACTGATTTGTACCTTTTCCTATGGTATTTGTGCGTAAGTGAATGCAATCGATTCAAATGGAATTCGAACTCGGCTCCCCGATTTGTCGTTCCGAGTTGATATCCACTGCACCACAACGCATATCCTAATTCCACATGTCATGTCTTTTAAAGGTTCAGTTCGAAATTCCAACATATATCACCTGACGATGGTAAGAGTCTACAACCGTCGAAACGTCGTAAGTATGGTAATTAAGTTGAGGACAACAGTACAAACGATGTAAATATTGTAAATCCATCCCTGTTCTTTTATTAACCTCTCCCCTTAACAGTGGATTTCCGGTCACCCCAAGTTGAAACATCGGTTCCTGTATGATTACCGAAGTTAAGCAACGTCGTGTCCGGTCAGTGCCTAGTTGGGTAACGGCTTAACAATACACGTGCTTTAAGCTTGGATGTGCAGGGGGTGTATTGGATAATGGCTTGGAATTTTTAATTAGAGAGCCGAATTCCAATTTCAGTTGAGTTTGCTATGTTCACTTATATACAACACCTATGTGCGTTGTGGTGTAGTGGATATCGGCTTGGAACAAGAAATCGGAGAGCCGAGATCGAATTCCAGTTCAATTCCTTGCATTAACTTACGCGCAAATACCCTTGGTAAAGGTATTAATCCGTCTCTTTCCTCCAGCTATGGGTTAAATAACAGGACAGATTGGGTTCTATAGCTTTGGCTGGCAACCAGTCTACCGCAGAAAGCAATGGCAACCTACTGCGGGATAATCTTCTGCCCAGTCTCTTTCGAGACATGATCGCCCAAGCGTTTATCACGTATGGCACTTAACTGACTGACTAAGAATCATGATTAAGGCTTCTACTGATCATAAAGTGGGGGGTCGGTTTTCTATTGTTATAAAGTAATAGACTGAACCCCCTTAGTTACTACGCAATAATATAATACATCTCCTCTCTCTAGCTATGAGTCAAATAACAGGACAGATTGGGTTCTATAGCCTTGGCTGGCAACCAGTCTACCGCAGAGAGTAATAGCAACCTACTCCGGGATTATTATCTGCCCAGTCGAGACATGATCGCCCAAGCGTTTATCACGTATGGCACTTAACTGACTGACTGACTGAATATAATAGTTCAAATCATGATTATGACTTTCACTGGTCATAAAGTGAGGGATCGGTTATCTATTGTCATGAAGTCATAAACTGATTCCTCAGTAATTACTACTTAATAACATAATACATCTCTTCCCTTTTTAGCTATGAGTCAAATAATACTGCGGGATTATCATCTGCCCAGTCAGTAATGTGTCTTTCGAGACATGATCGCCCAAGCGTTTATCACGTATGGCATGAGTTAATTAGTAAGACTTATACCCTTAAACCATTATTATCTGCAAATAATAAACTCTTAAAATCAAATATATTCTATGTCTTCAAATAACCTGGAAAGGAATGACGGTTTGATTTTGTTTGTTTAGCGGCATATCAACTCCTTATGGGTCATGTAATGCTGAAATTTAATTTTCTTGGAAGCATTAGTAATTTCATTTACATAAATATATTGCTGGTAATATTTTTTCGAAAATTATATTGTTCGTGTTTTTAGTATGAAAATGTAGTTTTATACTTTCATTCTGTTTTGATCTCAGTTTAGGAGTTAACTATTACCTGGAATAGTAAAATGTGCTACCATCCTGGGTTAGGCTGGACCTGGAAACAACAACAGTTAAAAGGTGGTCCCGCGGTCCTCAAAGCCTCCTGACCAGAGACCTTAATGCCGGATATAGTATATCGTCATACCCAGGACGAGAGAAGAGTTGAAAAAGAATCAATCAAATCAATGATTAACAAAATTTTTGCTCATTCTCTCACACTCGGTAGCCCATTATGTCTTATTAGCTTTCTTGCCTGACTTGGGATGAAATGATAAAAAAAAGATTTAACGGAGGAAGGTCTGGATTGGTGGAACCAAGGATTGTAGTTTGCCCGAACGACTCACGAATAGTACAGTATTTACATTATTCAGACTAATAATCTCATCTTTGTTGCCATTTATACGACGTTTCGGCCGTTGTACGCTCCGGCTTTCTTCAGGTGCTAAGCCTTTCGAAGCGAACCATTTATTACAATCACTCGGGTATATAACTTCATTCCTTGCGTAATAGTGCCTCTTCTGGGAATCGTGAGTTATCTCTCGCTAACCTTGGAAGTTACTTGTTCACCACTGCTGTAGTCTGGGATTGAACTCAAAACTTTTTGGGGTCAAGTTACAGGAATTAACCAAGGTCTATATCTACTATATATATCGGTGATTGGCGTGTGTATACACTACTTATCTACAACACGTTAAAATTTCCCATCTCTGATTCTATGCGCCTATGGCTTAGGGAGTAGCGACTCCGACTGACACCAAATTTGTTGAGTTTTGATTCCGGACAGAAGCAAGTGGATGTGACTAGCCACACTAATGCGCTATGATACAGCGAAACAGACAGGCTTGTATGTGAATGACTAATATATATATATATATAATAATGAAATTAATCACAGTAAGGCAACACTAATAATGACAGACTAAACATTCGAAAATAATGCTAACTAACAGTAATATAAACCGTCTTCTAACCCGGCGACAACTACCTCGTGGGTTAAATAATGGGGGAGAAAAAAAAGAAACAAACAGCGCACAAGAACAATACGTCTAGTGCCCGTTGGAAAGAAAAAAACCAAGACAAAACCTTAACTATAAAATGCTCGATACGAAAGTAGAGCGAGTATATATATATATACAATATATTTTATAAAAGAATATGTGCGGTTTCTCTTTATATTTAAAATATATACTTTTCTCTTGTTTGAACCACCATAACATAACGGGAATGTTATGGTGGTTCAAACAAGAGAAAAGTATATATTTTAAATATAAAGAGAAACCGCACATATTCTTTTATAAAATATATTGTATATTTTTTTTATTTATATTCTGTTACACGTGTTTCTGATCACGAGACCTTCATCAAAAAGAGTGTGGTTGATTCCACATATTAAAAGGAATTAATTATCGTTACAGTCTATGTTTTCAGTCATCGTCTGGTTTGCGCGTGGCAGTAGTTCACACCTTCTTGTACTTGTGAGGGAATCTTTCTCGGCTTTAAAGGATAATAAAATAATTTAGGATGACCCAAATCTCAGTATATATATATATATATATATAGTACAAAAAATTTGTCACTTTTACTCATTTAAACGGACAAATCTTTTGCACTAAAACTATCAGTGCTCTATCTTCAGCACGATATCGAGTATGCACACTTTGGGCGATCATGTCTCTTTCGAGACATGACTGACCGGGCAAAAGATTATCCAGCAGTAGGTTGCCATTGCTTTCTGTGGTAGACTGGTTGCCAACCAAGGCTATAGAAACCAGTCTGTCCTGTTATTTCACTCATAGCTAGAGGAAGAAGAGATGTATTATATTATTACGTAGTAATAAGTGGGGGATCAGTTTATTACTTGATATCAATAGAAAACGGATCCCCCACTTTTTGCCCAGTAGAAGCTTTACCAATTTTTCCAACTATTATCTTCATTCAGTCAGTTCAGTGCCATACATGATACAGGCTTGGGCGATCATGTCTCGAAAGCGACATGACTGACTGGGCAGAAGATTATCCCGCAGTAGGTTGCCATTGCTTTCTGCGGTAGACTGGTTGCCAACCAAGTCTATAGAACCCAATGTGTCCTGTTATTTGACTCATAGCTAGATGGAGAAGAGATGTATTATATTATTAAGTAATAAGTGAGGGTTTAGTTTATTACTTCATAACAATAGAAATCGATCCCTTACTTTATGACCATTACAACCCTTAACCAGGATTCCTATTCAGTCAGTCAGTTCAGTGCCATACATGATACACGCTTGGGCGATCATGTCTCGAAAGAGACATGACTGACCGAGCAGAAGATTATCCCGCAGTAGGTTGCCATTAGTTTCTGCGGTAGACTGGTTGGCAGCCAGGGCTATAGACCCCAAACTGCCTTGTTATTTAATCCATAACTGGTGGGAAGAGGCGGATTAATACCTTTCCCAAGGGTATTTGCGCGTAAGTTAATGCAACGAATTCAACTGGAATCTGATTTCGGCTCCCGATTTGTCGTTCCAAGCCAATATTCACTGCACCACAACGCACATCCTATATCGAGTTTTTTACGATAAAAACCTGCCTGCCAAAATAACTTTTATCAGTAAAACTACTGAAAAATATTAATGCTGGCGCAAAACATAACTCTTTCTCTCTCTCTCTATATATATATATATAGCCTGCAATCAAGTATTGTTTGTGAAAAATACTCCCGCGAGAGTGCTCCCTAAAGACTACAATCGTTATACCTACTCCCTATTTTTACTTCCTTCTTTCTCCTCTTATGTTCATGTAACACCACAAATTCCCTCACACGAATAGGTCTTTAGTCTTTTTTGAGAAGATTAATAAAATGTAATATATTGTTTAAAATTTGTTATATTTCTGGGTGGGGGGAGAACAGTGTTCAATAGAGATATAACCAGCATGGATATAGAAATCATCACTGCATGTTGACTGGCGCTTTTACCAATTAAGCAACCTTTGTGAAGGCGATATTTATATGTGCAGCATGTGCTTATTTGATAATTGAAGATGGATTCACAATCCGAAAAAACTGAAACTCGGAAAAAAAAAAAAAAAAAAAAAAAATTCTAATAAAAGAAAAGGAATGAAAAAAATAAAGAAATTGATAAGGAATAAAGAATTGAAATTGACATAAAAACAAACCTAAAAGAGTTTATAGCTCTAAGTCTCAATCTTAAGCATAGTACCTGTTGGTAAAATTCGCCATAATTTATGGATATAGCGCAGGAATCATTTTAAATAGAGAATCAATCTCCCGAATGTACAGCAACAACAGTCCATGATGGTCACAAAGTCAGGGATCATTTTATGTATTGATTATAATAGAGAATCGATCTCCCGAATGTATATTATATATCAACAACTGTCCATGATGGTCACAAAGTCAGGGATCATTTTATGTATTGATTATAATAGAGAATCAATCTCCCGAATGTATATTATATAGCAACAACAGTTCATCATGGTCACAAAGTCAGGGATCTGTTTATGTATTGATTATAATAGAGAATCGATCTCCCGAATGTATATTATATACCAACAACTGTCCATGATGGTCACAAAGTCAGGGATCAGTTTAGGTATTGATTATAATAGATAATCAATCTCCCGAATGTATATTATATACCAACAACAGTTCATGATGGTCACAAAGTAAGGGATCAGTTTATGTATTGATTATAATAGAGAATCGATCTCCCAAATGTATATTATATAGCGACGACAGTCCATGATGGTCAGAAAGTAAGGGATCAGTTAATGTATTGATTATAATAGAGAATCGATCTCCCAAATGTATATTATATAGCGACGACAGTCCATGATGGTCACAAAGTAAGGGATCAGTTTATGTATTGATTATAATAGAGAATCAATCTCCCGAATGTATATTATATACCAACAACTGTCCATGATGGTCAGAAAGTAAGGGATCAGTTAATGTATTGATTATAATAGAGAATCGATCTCCCAAATGTATATTATATAGCGACGACAGTCCATGATGGTCACAAAGTAAGGGATCAGTTTATGTATTGATTATAATAGAGAATCGATCTCCCGAATGTATATTATATATCAACAACAGTCTATGATGGTCACAAAGTCAGGGATTGAAGGTAATGTTGACAACGCTTCTGGTTATAGAGTATCCTCTTGGCATCTGTTGACCATGTCCGTCATAGTATATGGATAAAAAGTATCTTCGCAGCACGTAATCTCTTCAATGAAACAACGTCAAAGATTATCACTTCCGAATCAGACACTCTCCAAAATCGGATTTCATCTCCAATACTCGAAAAATATGGCCGCCTTTTATACACGTCGCATTGAATATTTTGAGCTTCCTGATTGGTTAAGCCTTTTATTAATGAACTATAAAATGGGTTGGCTCATGGGGGTCAGCACAGTATATAAATGTCCCCCCACCAAATACGGCCTTGTGCCACAATTTTAGTATTATTTACAAGAATAAATATTGTATATAAATGTCCCAAAATAAATTTTTATAGTCATTGGCTTTTCCCACTTTTTAGGTGTCCCTCGTAAATATGTGGTATTGTGGTGTGTTAAGGATTGGGAGGTGATGGATGGGTTCTTTTGGTGAATGTGTAATGTGTGACTGGGTCGTGATAGTGTTTAGCTAGGTATAGGATAGAATATTGAAGACCATCCCAAGTTTTTGTCCTCCCCAAATTCGGTCTCGTGCCACAATTTCTGTATAAATTCAGAAATGAATATTGTATATAAATGTCCCCCCCACCAAATTCGGCCTTGTTCTACAATTTTTGTATTATTTACAAGAATAAATATTGTATATAAATGTCCCAAAATAAATTGTTATTGCCATTGGCTTTTCCCACTTTGTAGGTGCCCCTCGTAAATATGTGGTATTGTAGTGTGTTAAGGAATGAGAGGTGATGGATGGGTTCTTGCAGTGAATGTGTGATTGGGTCGTGATAGTGTTTAGCTAGGTATAGGATAGATTACTGATGAGCATCTCAATTTTCCCGCCAAAATCTGGCCTTGTGCCAAAATTTCTGTATACAAATCAGAAACAATTATTGTCTATAGATGTCCCAAAATAAATTTTTATTGTCATGGGTTTTTCCCACTTTTTAGATGTCCCTTGTAATTATGTGTTATTGTGGTGTGTGAAGGATTTTGGGGTGATGGATTGGTTCTTGTGGTGAATAGGTAATTGGATCGTGATAGTGTTTAGCTAGGTGTAGGAAAGATTACTGATGACCATCCCAAGTTTTTGCCTCCCTCCCAATTCGGCCTTGTGCCACAATTTCTGTATAAAAATCAGAATTAAATATTGTATATAAATGTCCCAAAACGTCCAACAGTACCTACCAACCATTCAGGAAACTGAACGACAACCCACTTTGCAGAAAGTCTCCCTTGAACGATCCACCTACGTTAATCAAGCAAATCGTAGAATCAATCACCAGCAGATTATCGTCTAACGAAAGTATCTTCAATTAAGCCAAATAAGATGATGAAAAAGCATTTCAAAAACAAGAAAGAAAAATAGAAATAAAAGTTTTCCGTAAAAGCTGACATTGACATTAAAAACAACGAAGAACAAAAAAACAATTTAAACAGCTGCGTAAATTTAAAAGCCCATCGTTGTAACTGGCCGCATAATAATAAAAACTTAAACATGAATATATCTCAATAAATATACATATACACGCACATATATTTTATTAACAGCAAAAAAATATTTATATATGCTCAGAGTAAAATACAGAGTTATTAAGTAAACATTAGTAAATATCCTACGTCAGTAGCACGACTGAGTTTCATGCACAATGCAATCATCAGGTGCATATTATGAAATGGGATTTAAATTTCTGATCCTCGCGCTGTTTATGGTAGTTATATAATATAATATAATATATATAATATATATTATATAATATAATATTTAATATATTATATTATATAATATATATTATATTATATAATATATATTATATTATATATTATATAATATTATATATATAATATAATATAATATGTAATATGTTATATATTATATAATATAATATAATATAATATGTAATATATTATATTATATTATATAATATATAATATAATATAATATAATTCTGAGATGCAATTTTTTCAAATTTTCAATTATATAATTTAATTTGAACTAAAACGTAATCATGAAATCAGAAAGTAAAATCTCAAAAGATAAATTAGTAGGCAATATATGTGTGTGTAATATATATATATATATATATATATATATATATATATATATAATACTAATACAAATAAACTAGACTCCGTAAGTTTACACTAATCAAAATAAACATAAATATTCGAAAAAATGCCAACAAACAGAACCTAAATCCGTCAAAATCCGACGAAAAATATGTCGGAATGAAAAAAAAGAAACCAACTGATTAAGAACAAACAGTCAAGTATCCGCAGGAAAGATAAATAAGACAAGACGGAACCTAAACACCAGAAAAAGTACTCGATACGAAAGTACGGAAGTAGAGAAAGTGTGTATATATATATATACATATATATATATAACAGACAATGAATGTCTATTGTCTATAATCATGAGACGTTCTAAACATTGTATTTTGGGTGTAACCTCAGGTAAAAATAAAGACAAAAATTGTCAACACACGATAAAATCATCTTTGATGGTGGATATCTTTAAGTTAAGGTCCCTGCAACCTCTCTGAAGATGGCTCATGTAAGCCGAAAACTTAGAACCAGCATAATAAAAAAAATAACCAAATGTTGAACAATTTTTGTCTTTATTTTCACCTGAATTTAAAGCCAAAATACGATGTTAAATTAATCATAATATATATATTTACCAATATATATTTAGAAAATTATCTTCTGATTCGATACACTATATATATATATATATATATATATATATATATATATATATATATATATATAATGAAATGAATTGCTTGAACATTATTTTTATCGATACTCGTATTTAAGTAGATATTCTGTGTTTTTAATTAAACAGTATTATATATTTATATCTACCGGCCTGATTATTTTCGATAAATTGTTATTACGAAAATGTGTGCCATTCGGCAGGATTTGCACCTGCTAGCAAACAAAATAAAATAATAATATCATGACTATCAAATATATAAACATTAATATCATGACTATCAAATATATAAACATTAATATCATGACTATCAAATATATAAACATTAATATCATGACTATCAAATATATAAACATTAATATCATGACTATCAAATATATAAACATTAATATCATGACTATCAAATATATAAACATTAATATCATGACTATCAAATATATAAACATTAATATCATGACTATCAAATATATAAACATTAATATCATGACTATCAAATATATAAACATTAATATCATGACTATCAAATATATAAACATTAATATCATGACTATCAAATATATAAACATTAATATCATGACTATCAAATATATAAACATTAATATCATGACTATCAAATATATAAACATTAATATCATGACTATCAAATATATAAACATTAATATCATGACTATCAAATATATAAACATTAATATCATGACTATCAAATATATAAACATTAATATCATGACTATCAAATATATAAACATTAATATCATGACTATCAAATATATAAACATTAATATCATGACTATCAAATATATAAACATTAATATCATGACTATCAAATATATAAAAACTATTTATCATTTAAAAATGACTATCAAATATATAAAAACTATTTATCATTTAAAAATGACTATCAATTATTTTATGTGAAAAAAAAAAGAAAAAAAACGAAATACAATTTCCCTCGCAGGAAAAAAATAATAAAACGATCAAAAAATTAAAAAAAAAAAGCTGGCATGACTAGAAAATTTAACAATCTGCCACAAAGGACAGAAAAAGAGAAAAAAAACTAAACAAATAAAAAAAGGACAAACGATCATAGCATCCTACACGTACACACACCTGCATAAACGGTGTGTGTGTGCGTGTGTAAAAAAACAAGAAAAAGCGGAGAAGGATAAATGATAACGACACCCTACACGGTCGCATATCCGCATAGACGGGCGCATAACTGCACACACACACACACACACACACACACACACACACACACACGAACATAAACAATGCAAGAAAAATTTTATACCAACTATAAGTGCATAAAAAGTAAGCGACAATAGCAGCAAATTACTGATAACCCCTGAAGAGTCGACGGACAGATCCATCGGCGAAACTCCGGCGTAAGAATGCTGAAGGTAAGATCAATCAGCTAAGGGACAAACTATATATAGCCATCCTCAGACAGTCCTGTTTCGTTGTATCACAGCTCATCAGTACGGTTAAACATCCGATTGCTTCCAGACAGGACTGAAACCCGACCGATTTGACATCAGTCGGAGATTCTACCTCTAAGCAACCAGCGAACGATGGAAGAAGGCAGATCTTAGTGTGTTATATACACAATGTATACTAACGCCAGTAGCCAAGAGTGTTCAATTCATTGCTGGAGAACGATGCGTATATAACGGTGAGTAGCTATTGTTTTTAAGGTCTATATATTTGTGTGTGTGTGTGTGTGAGTGTGTGTGTGTGTGTGTGCGTGCGTGCGAGTATAAATATGTGTATATACGCAGGTACACACCAATATATTAATATTAACTGGTGTAAATAGAATATTGCTCAGTGCAATATAACAGTTATAATGTATATAATAAATATACATATTCCCCAGAGTGTTCAATCGACGTTTGAGAGCGTAAATAGCGTATTGGACGCTCGTGGCCTGGTGGTAGCAATCGCCGACTGACGCCAATTTGGTCGGGTTTCAATCCTGGGTTAGGAAGTGATCAGAGTCTAAGCCGTACTGATGAGCTGTAATACAGCGACACAGATCTGTCTGCGGATGACTATAGTGCATATATGTGTATATATATATATATATATATATATATCTCAACTCCATTTAGCAGACACGTTTTACAATTATGTTACCTCTGAAGGCACTTGTTAGAAAGACAATACTAATTATTTTATTTTAGATAAAGAAGCATTTTCCATCACCTGAATAATGTTTGATTTGGACTGTTGATAACGGATGGTAGCCAATCTATAATTTGATACTTTTTTAAACTTAAAATAAGACAAGTGATGGTGTTGAGTGACAAAACACAATAAGTGAAGAAACAAATTAGCTACTTTGTAGTGATGTAATAACATACTTGTGCTATAAATTTTAAATAGATATTATTTGCTCTACTCTGTATTAAGCACTCTTTTAAGAATAGTTTTTTTTCCTTTGATATCGGAATTTTATTCTATCCATACCAACACTATACTTGTATGTACACACAGACACACAATATATATATAATATAATTATATATATATATATATATATATATATATATATATATATATATATATATATATATATATATATATATATATATATATATATATATATATATATATATATATAATACATATATATAATACATATATATATATATAATATATATATATATATATATATAATACATATATATATATATAATATATATATATAATATATATATATATATATATATATATATATATAATACATATATATATATATAATACATATATATAATACATATATATATATATATATATATATATATATATATATATATATATATATATATATATATATATATATATATATATATATATATATCAACTCCACTTAGCGGACACATTTTAAAATTATATTTCGTCTGCAGACTCTTGTTAGAAAGACAAAACAAATTATTTTATTTGATATAAAAACAAATAAATTGCTATCACCTGAATATGTTTGATTTTGACTGTTTATAAATGATGGTAGCCAATCGATAATTTGATATTTCTGAAACCTAAAATAAGACGATTGGAAGCCTCTTTCTCGAGCTGATTTTAATCCTGAAATAAGAGCGTAAATTCATTAAGCATATTGTTAGTTGATACTTGTACGAGATTTTTAAGAATGTTTTTCGGTTTCTCTCGTCTATCACAAGCATAACTAACCTCTTTAACCGCCCGATATTTAAAGAACTAGAGTGGTGATCCCTTACGACTATTTCCAGCTCTTCTTTTCTCGTATTCACATGTTACGGAAGAATAAATAAATTTTAACAGAACAAGAAAATCTTAAAGAAAACGTACAGAATAAAAATAACGGCATTTTTAAAAAGTGTTTTTTTTTTATCCTACAGACACACAAATAAACACACATATTTTTCTCGTTCGTTTTTGATCTGATGAAGCCAAATAAGTGTTTCCATGAAAATATTTGTAGAAAAGAAAGAGGGGGTCACGTCATGTCGGTGAGAAAGTGATGTCGAGATGCCAAGTCAGGATCGATTACATTGCAGATCCTTCTTTTGGATTTTGTCGAGAACCTCGATATGAATAGCAAGAGCATCGACCAGATATGTCAACAGTATTTAATGCACGAATGAGAGGTTTATAAATGTGCCAGATTCTGACGAGAAAGACATCTTGGCCTGACCCATTGAACCAACATTCCTAGCAACATATGCAGCTATATATTCGTTTATAATTTTATTTATAATTATAATGATACATAATAAAATTAATAATTAAACGTTTTAAGAGCTGTAAGCAAAGATGACATTTTTATTTCCAGCATATAGAAATAAAAAACATACATTTTTTTATTATCATTTCACCCCAAGCAAGGTAATACTGCCACTGATTCGTAGAGGGCTACATTAGAGGGAAAAAAAAAGAGGGACAAGTTACAGAGGGTGTTGGAGAATGGATAAGAGAGGGATGGGAATACTGGCGTGAAAAGAGTTATGTGAGAGTAAAGCGAAAACGAGGAACACGATACAGGGGGTGGGTGTCGAGAAAAAGATGAGGAAGATGGGAGTCAAAATGATAAGAGATGGAAATTGATTTTGCACTTAAATTCTCGAAGATTGTAGCTATCAAGGAAGCAAGTATATGGAAGTGAGTTCAACAGGCAGGAAGTGCGAGAAAAGAACCTACTGAAATAGAAGTCTAGGCTACATTTGATTTTTGACTATAGAATTGTGAGACCTAATTGCTAGTCTAGTGGCTCGAGTAAGTTCGTGTAGATGGGGCAACAGGGAGCTAAGCTCGTCGGATCAGAAGTCGTGAAGATGTTTGTAGAAGAAACAAAGGAAAGCCACATCCCGTAGGTAAGAAAGTGACTGGTGTCAAGCTGTCAGTTCGGGAAAGTAATACTGCCACTGGTTCGTAGAGGGCTACAACGGCAATAAAAAGAGGGACAAGTGACAGAGGGGGTTGGAGAATGGGTGAGAGAGGGATGGCAATATTAGCATAAACAGTGTTACGTGAGTGTAGAGCGAAAAGAAGGAACACGATACAGGGGGGGGGTGTCGGGAAAAAGATGGGAGAAAGATGGAAGCCAAAATGATTTGAGATGGCAATTGAGGTTGGATTTAAACTCTTCAAGATTGCAGGGAAACAATTATACAAAAAGGAGTTCTACGGGCGAGAAGTGCCAGAAAAGAAGCTGTTGGAGTAGAAGTGACGGCTACATTTGACTGCTTTGACTGTAAAAGGGTGCGACCTGGTTGCTAGTCTAGTATCTTGAGTAAGTTCCTGTAAACTGAGCACCAGGGAGCTATGCTCGTCGGAGAAGAAGCCGTGAAAATGTTTGTAGTAGAGACAGAATGAAGTCACGTCTCGTCGGTGAGAAAGTTACTGGAGTCGATCTATCCGATCTAGATCGTTTGCACTGCAGATTCTCATTTGAATTTTGTCGAGAAGCCTCCGAATAGATATGATAACAGTATTCAATGCACAGACGCATAGCAGATTTTATATGTGCAAAGTGGATTCAGACGAGAAAAAATTCCTGGCCCTACACACTGATACGACATACTTAGCATTAGATTTAGCTATTGATTCAGTGTAGTCGTCCCACTTGAGGTCGGCTGAGAAAGAGCGGCCGAGGAGGCGCAGTGTATTTCTTTTATGGAAACTAGCGTGATTTATGCTGAGGAGAGTTGGAAAGTCTGTCTATGGTGGTTAAATGATAGCAACTTCGTTTTGTAAGCAAAGATGACATTTTTATTTCCATCATATAGAAATAAAAAACACGCATTTTTTTTTATTATCATTTCACCCCAAGCACGGTAATACTGCCACTGATTCGTAGAGGGCTACATTAGAGGAAAAAAAAGAGGGACAAGTTACAGAGGGTGTTGGAGAATGGATAAGAGAGGGATGGGAATACTGGCGTGAAAAGAGTTATGTGAGAGTAAAGCGAAAACGAGGAACACGATACAGGGGGGTGTCGAGAAAAAGATGAGGAAGATGGGAGTAAAAATGATAAGAGATGGAAATTGATTTTGCACTTAAATTCTCGAAGATTGTAGCTATCATGAAAGCAAGTATATAAAAACGAGTTCAACGCAGAAAGTGCGAGAAAAGAACCTACTGGAATAGAAGAGTAGGTTACATTTGATTTCTGACTATAAAATTGTGAGACCTAATTGCTAGTCTAGTGGCTCGAGTAAGTTCGTGTAGATGGGGCACCAGGGGGCTAAGCTCGTCGGATCAGAAGTCGTGAAGATGTTTGTAGAAGAAACAAAGGAAAGCCACATCCCGTAGGTAAGAAAGTGACTGGTGTCAAGCTGTCAGATCGAGACTGATCACACTGCAGATTCTCATTTGAATTTTGTCGAGAGCCATGAGATGAATAGCTGGGATGACAACAGCATTCAGTACACAAACGGATGATAGATTCTGACGAAAATCTTCCTGGCCCGTCAAAGGGACCTGACCTTCTTAGCAGTAGATTTAGCTATTGATTCATTGAGTCGTCCCACTTGACATCGGCTGAGAGAGTGCGGCCGAGGAGGCGCGGTGTATTTATTTTATGGAGACTAGCGTGATTTATGCTGAGGAGAGTTGGAAAGTCTGTCTATGGTGGTTAAATGATAGCAACTTCGTTTTGAAAGCATTAAAATTTATCAGCCATTTCTTACCACAGTCAGCCACGATTTGGAAGTCCTTTTGAAGATCAGCAACGAAGATTTCTTATTGAGGCGGGAGTAAATGGTGGTGTCGTCAGCGTAGATGCTTACCTGGGATCTGATTACATCTATAAAGGATAGAGCCTTGGGGGACAGCCGCGTCCGTATGATAGAATCTGGAAGCATGCACATTCAATAAGACCTTCATTACGCGATCTGGTAGGAATAATTTACATCAGAATGATTCAACTGAAATTAATACAGCGCATGATGAGGAAAGGGTGACTGAAAATTTTGATACCCACAAGTCATTAAATAAAGTAATAATTTAAAATGAGCAGAGAAGAGATTTAGCTATTGATTCATTGAGTCGTCCCACTTGAAGTCGGTTGAGAGAGTGAGACCGAGGAGGCGCAGTGTATTTCTTTCAGTGAAACTAACGTGATTCATGCTGATGGAAGTTAGGAGAGATTGTCTATGGTGGTTAAAGGATAGCAGCATCGTCTGGAAAATATTAAAATTTACGAGCCATGTCTCTCATAATCCGCCACAGATTAGAAGTCCTTTTTAATATCAGCAGCGATATTTGTTTTGTCAACCTTGGCTGATTTCTTATTGAGACGGGAGTGAATGGTGGTATCGTCAGCGTAGGTGCCTACTTGGGATCTGGTTACATCAAAGGAGATCGTTGATGAAGATCAAAAAGGGCGTAATACCTAGTATAGAACGTTGAAGGACACTGGCGTTCGGATGATAGGATCTAGAAGCATGCACGTTCAACAAGACCTTCATTACGCGATTTGATAAGAATAATTTTCATCAGAATTCGATGGATGAAATTACTAAAGCACAAAATGAGAAAAGCGTGAGAGGAAATTTTGACACTCACAAGACATTAAAGATGAGCAGAGAACAGCGTATAACTTATGTAACAAGCTTATCTAAGTGGATAGCAGAACAGGGTTTAGGGAAAACAAAAAAAAAAAGGACAAAATTTACTAAAATCTACAAAAGCGGAAAATTGTGAAGAGCCATGATTTCCAACATCCTGAATGTACACGTCACATCTACGTGAGAGCTAAAGTAGATGAAAAAACCGTTGAGGTTTATATCAAATTTGATCTGACCTATTTGTTAAGTGGCAAGGTGAGAACTTAACGAGAAGAAAGATGGCAAAGAAAAAAAAGAGTAATTATAAAAAAGAAAATATATTTCTCCACAATGACACAAAAATCAATTATAATCATAAAATACTAGCAGTATAGCCCGGCGTTGCTCGGGTGTAATGAAAGCTTTAACACTAATTCATGATCCTGGAGCTCAGATTCTTTGGACGTTGGCACGAAACACTAAAAAGCAATAGTTGTTTCCAGTTAAAGCGAAACCATAGACTGAAAGAAAAATGAATGGATGTAAGTCAAATTTTGATTTCCTGGTATCGATATCAAATAAGTTTTTTTCGTCGTAAACTGAATTTTGAAGGCTAAATAAGTCCTTTGAGTAAATGGTATAATGGTTGAGACTAAGAACTACAATTATACCTACTTAGAGCCAAACCCGAAGCAAAAACTAAAATAAAAGGGCTGAAAAAATACAGACATATAGGCAGATAAACAGACACACACACAAACATCTTGCCTTTTATATATATTATCGATTTTCTGCACTATTGTAAGAACTGCAACCGTGAAACTTCTGAATATCGTTTCTTATGTCTTTGTCTATGAGTGTATGAAATTTGATTAAAATCGGACTACTCCTTCTATAACCAGATTTTTTCGATTATCAATTTTCGATATTTATCGGGGGTACCTCGACACAAAACCTAGCTAGGAACACTCGCAGACGCTTATAGTACAACTGTGTAAATTTTCAAGAAAATCGGTTCAGCCGTTTCGGAGTCTATAGGTAACGGGGACACACACACACACAAAGTTCCATTTATAAATAAGTTTAGATTTAGATTAGATATAAAACAAAATTGACATGCAAGAGAGAGTGAGTCTTGTTTAACGGCATATCAACCTCTATGGGTTATTTAATTCCAAAAAAGTAGGGTTTTAAGGTTTGCTTTTTTTTTTTTAAATGTTCGTATATGTTAAGAAGGTTGATTTAGTCAGATTTTGATGAAATTTTTCTTTTAGAAACTGAAAATGTCTTGTAGTTTTGTATTCAAAAATGTATTGCTGGTGTTAATTTTTTCCTTTTCAAAAGTGTGTTATGGTAATATTTTTTTCTTCAAAACTGAATTTTTGGTAATATTTTTCATTCTAAAGCGTATATTTTTTTTTTATAAAAGTCTACTTTTATAGTTTCATCGTGTTTTGACCCCAGTTTAGTTGTTAGATATTTGCCTATAGCTGGGACACTAACAAGTACTACCACACTAATAATAATAATAGCATAAACATTTTGATGATAAATCTTTGCTTTTATTAAGTTTTGGCCCTTTTAACATTATATGTTGTTGCTTTTTTTTCTTTAACTTTTTAAATTGAGTAGAGGTACCTATCGTAATTTCTTTCTTTTGTTTGACTACAGCATTCATCTCATAGACGATAAAGAAATAACAAAATCTTATTTTCTCAACGATTTTCTATAAAAAATTACTTGTATAATTTGCTTTTGGATGCTTGGTTGAAAGAAGTATGCGTTTTTTTTTCTTTCAAATGTTCATTTTTACTTTTTGTGAGCAATCTGGGCGACTGAGACATTTTGGATCCCCTCTGGAAGCGTTAATTAAACGAGTGTTTACACTCACCGGGACGATAAAAGCGAGATCAAAGAGTTCAATAATGTCATTGTAGGTTATTCTAAGTAACATCTTCAATGACATACTTTTGGGTTGTAAAAGTTCGGTTGGGTTTTTCTATATTTGAACGCACACGTTTCATTGCTAGATTTTTTCCCTCTTTTCAAATGCAGAAGTCAGTGGCATTGATCCTAATCTCTTTAGATTTACTGTAAATATAAAAGCCAGGTTTGTTGTTATTGATAGAAAATATGACTGTGGCAAGCATCCTTTGAGATTTGGGAAAATTCACTTGCAACCAAATCATTTTACTCCAGCGACTCCATTTCTTTAATAGTCGCCTTACGTAAACATAGCGTGAATCGCTGACAGAAAACAAAAAATGAAATTTTAATTAAAATTTCGAACGTGTTAGAAAGGATTTAAAATTTCTTTAAAAAATAACAAAATTTGATCACTCCTCTGAATAACAGCAGAAACATTTTGATGATAAAACTTTATTTTCATTAAGTTTGAACGCTTTTAACATCATGATATACTGTTTTTTGGTTTGTTTGTTTTTTTTTTGTCAATTGAGTAGGTACCTAAATTAACCGTAGTTTCTTTCTTCTGTTTGAGAACAACCTCCATCTCATAGATGATAAATAAATAACAAACCTGATTTTCTCAACGATTTTCTATAAAAAAATGACTTGTATAATTTGCATTTCGGTGCGTGGTTGAAAAAGTATGCGTATTTTTTTCTTTCTTTTAAATGTTTGGTTTTACTTTTCGTAAATATAGATGTTGAGTAATCGATAATATTTTTCCAAATGAGTTTTCTAAAACTATGTGAGCGTCTTTAATCTGGGCGACAGTGACATTTTGGCTTCACTCTGGAAGCGTTAATTAAACAATTGCGTAAAGTGAATAAATAATAACCGGGGCAATAAAAGCGAGACCAAAGAGTTCAATAATGTCATTGTAGGTCATTCTAAGTGACTTGTGAATCTTCAATGGCATACTTTTGGGTTGTAAAAGAATCAGATTTTCTTTTTCATTGCGAGATTTTTAATCGACCCTCGGGCCAATAAATCAATAAACTTTAATCGCCCAATTTAGTTTTTAATCGACTGAGTCGAGCAGGCGATTGAAATCTAAATGCTGTATACACACTACCAGCCATAATTATTAAACCACACCAATGTTTTAAAAAAATGATGTATTTCATGCTTTTTTTTTTTAGTATTTATTTCCAAATGAATAATTGTAAATGAAAATAGAATGCTTTTGTAAAAATACTGCACTATAACATGTGCATCAGATGAATTTATAAATATTTAATAATTACCTATATTGCAGTTTTATTAATTAAAGAATGAAGAATATTTAAAGTGATTCGGACGAGTTCATCTTTGTTTGCTTGCCTTGAAAAACTTTGCAAATTAATAACAAAAGAACCATTCTATTTTCATTTCGAATTATCCACTTGGCAATAAATACTAAAAATAGTATGAAATACATCATTTCTTTTAAAAAACTGGGGTGGCCTAATAATTATGGCCGATATATATATATATATATTGTCATCCGCAGACATATCTGTTTTGCCGTGTCAGAGCTCATCAGTAAGGTTTGACTGCGATTGCTTTTTTACCCAGGATTGAAACCCGACAGAAATGGTGTCAGTCGGCGACTTTACCCCGGGGCTATGGGCGTTCGGTGGAAGTAGGCAACCTTTTTAGTGCATATCATTATACGCGCCCTATAGCTAGAGCGCTCTAAAATCTACAAGATGCGATTGGTAAATGGTCGCTATTTGCCTTGTGAAATTTCGCAAAGTAATAATAACAAAAGAACCATTCTATTTTCAATTAGAATTATCCACTTGGCAATTAATACTAAAAATAGTATTAAATACATAATTTAAAAAAAAAACAAAACTGAGGTGACCTAATAATTAAGGCCGGTGGTTTATATATTTCTGTACAAATGAAAATATAATCAATATCAAGTAGTTTCTTATAAGCAAACAGTATTCTTTTAACCGTTTCACTCCAAGCAAGGCGCTGTCCTGCAAGTAATAACGTCACCCCTGTGTTTTAAAAGAAATGATGTATTTCATACTATTTTTTTAGAATTTATTGCCAAGTGAACAATTCTAAATGAAAATAGAATGGTTCTTTTGTTAATACTGCACAATAACATGTGCATCAAATGAATTAATAAATATTTAATAATTACCTATATTGCAGTTTCATCAATGAAAGAATGAAGAAACTTTAGGCTGATTCGGACGAGTTCATCTTTGCTTCCTTGCCTTGTAAAATTTTGCAAAGTAATAATAACAAAAGAACCATTCCATTTTCATTTAGAATTATCCACTTGGCAATTAATACTAAAATAGTATGAAATACATCATTTCTTTAAAAAAACTGGGGTGGACTAATAATTATGGCCGGTAGTGTGTGTGTGTGTATATATATATATATGCGGATAACTATGTATAAAGAACCTTGAATAAGTTCTCGCTGATTTTTCATGAAAAATAAAAGTGCTGCCTAGCCAGGCCATGTGCGATCGATAAGAATAAGTGATAATCAGACGGGGCAATGTCTAGTAAATAATACGGGAAGGGTAGGATTTTCCAAGTAGGCGCTTGCAACATGGGGCCTAGCATCGTCATGCTGCAAAATCACTTTGTCGTATGTCTGCTCGTATATCGACCGTTTTTCCCCCAGTTCTTGGCTTATGCACCTCAATTGTAGTCGATAGCAATCCCCCGTGAGGGTTTCGGTCGATTGAGCAGATCATAATAAACTACGCCCAGCTGAACCCAGTAAATGCAGGGCAGAGACTTCAAACCATGGATATTCGGTTTTGTCACCGATATTGATGCATCGCCGGGCTTACCCCACGATCTTCTACTCTTTGGGTTATCATAGTGTATTCATTTTTCATCGCTGGTCACGTTACAATGCAAAAAATATATTCTTCTCTGCCGTTGAAGCAACTGTTTACACGCGACAAGACGCCGTTCGACGTCTCTCGGCTTCAACTCGTACGGCACCCAATGTCCTTGCTTTTGAATCATTCCTCGTGCTTTCAAATGTTTAGAAACTTATGATCAATGCCTGTCATGCGTCTTCATGAAGTAATGCCTCCAATTCTTCGTTCTTCTATTTTTTTTTTTTTTGGCGCGCCAGAACGTTCTTTATCTTCAACATCAAAATCAACATTTTGGAAGCGTCTAAAACAATATCTGCATGCTGTTTCCGACAGAGAGTGGTCGGTGGTCGCCGTAAATCTCAGCAAGAATTATGCGTGCATCAGTTGCAAATTTCTTCTGAATAAAGTAGTGCAGTAAAGTTCCCCGCATATATACTGTCTTTGACACGAAATCCGAGATATTTAACACTATGAAAAACAAAGCTGTTTACACTTTGGCAAAATGACATACACTGAATTTCAGGTTTGCTTATAGTACTTAAAGATGCATTGCCATCTGAAACTACATGTACCTAGTTCTAGTAACTCCATCAACAACGAAAACTTATTTAAGGTGCTAATATATATATATATATATATATATATATATATATATATATATATAAAATAGTAGACTTTGCAAAACAGTAGCTACACTGGCATGTACGCATCGCTCATTCACTAATGAATTAGAGCACTCTGGCTACTGGGTGTGTATAATGATAATATACATGCTAAAAAGTCTGCCTTTTTCTACTGTGTGCCCATATCCCAGAGGTAGAATCGCCGACTGACGCCACTTTGGTCGGGTTTCAATCCTGAGTTAAAAGCAATCGGAGTCTAACCATACTGATGAGCTGTGATACAGCGAAACAGACCTGTCTGCGGATGATTATATATATATAATATCAAATGGAAAATTCTCAAAAAAGCAAGAACAGCAAAATCTATAAAAGAACCATGCTTTCTTTGCCTTCAAGAAAAAAATAGAGATCCTTAAATATATAAATAGTAACAAGCTCTTAAATCAGAGACACGAAACCACAGTAAACTGCAAGCATATTAGGGACTTAACCCTACAATCATGCTAAGAAATACAAAGAGTTCGATTGATATCCTCATTATAAAAGATAAAAAATGCAATAGAAAAAAATCGATCCAATAAATCCTTAAAGGAAGGTCTATCACTAAAGCCTACACCAATAACCTTACTTAACACAATAACCTTACTTAAATACAAAAATATTCCGTACTGGAAAAATCAAGATTAAATAAATGACTCCCAAACTTGAAAAAGAATCAAAATTCATATATTCAAAATCAAGATCAAATATACTACTTCAGAATAATTATATCATACACAAAAATAAACTGTAAGCACACGTAAGATCTAACCCTACAATCACTCCAAAAAATACTGGGAATTTGAATAAATATTTTTATTATTATAAAAATAAAAAATGCTACAGAAAAATTTATGCAATAAATCCTTAAAATAAGATCTAATGCCCGCAAAAATATCTAAATAAATAAAATATATAAAAAAATAAAAAGAAATAAATAAGATTCCAAACGATAATTTATAGAAAAAAGAAGATAAAAGACAAACAAAAAAAAAAGAAATTAAAAGAAAAAACCGACCCTCTAAACTTAAAATTAAGATAAAACATACAACTTTATACAAAAAACTGATAAAACGCTAATTCGCATTTACTTCCCAAAAATACAAATTTAGATTTCTTGAAATAACTTCGCCTAAATACAATTATACTCCAAACTTGAATAAAAGGAAAAAGAAGAAAAAAGAGGAAAAGAAGAAGAGAAAGAAAAACAGGAGAAGAGGGATATATATATATATATATATATATATATATATATATGTTTTTTTTTTTGTTGTTTTGCTTGAAAAAAAATCTAAATTGGAAAGAAAAAACACCCCACCCCTATCACGTCTATGAAAACTTAGACACAGGATCAAAGTAAATACATGAATTAGGTCCACTAACAGCAGACATCAACCAATTAAATGATAGCCAACCATAAAAATGACCACTCAACATCGTCCGCTTAGAAATCCTAACCAAAAGATATTCCCAACCGATAAAAAGATAAAACATACATTCCAACAGATAATACCATTAATCAACAATTTCACACTTACACACCAAATTCCTCAAAAGTCTAACGATCAAAACGAGAGATTCACTTAATTACCAATAACCCCAACCAACCCCCATGACAACAACGAACCAAATATAAACAGAGAATGATTCCAAACCTTTATTTCCCCTGAAGAAGTGCTTAAATCCAAACACTGAAACAAACAGATGATTGTAGGGAAGAGGATATATATCGAAGAAATGTTCTAAAACATAATTTCTAATATAGATAGATAGATAGATAGATAGATAGATAGATAGATAGATAGATAGATAGATAGATAGATAACCAAGTATAGGGTACGTATGGATGGAATAATATTCCGTATCCAAAGAAACACTGTTCTTAAAAAACGTGCTCAATACAAAGTAGAGCTAATATTATTTATTCAGAAATTATAACATGAATATGTTATTGATATATCCCGAAAAGGAATACAGTATAAAATGATCAGTTGAAGAATGGAACTCCACACCACGAATAAGAAATACAGATTTATTGGACTAAGGTATAATTAACAATAATATACATATAGGCAAGCCACAGGTTGGAGCGGAATAGACTATCGAATAGTGAATGCCTTAGCCTAAGACCTTTTTCAGTTGAAGAATGGAACTCTACACCAGGAATAAGAAATACAGATTTCTTGTACTAAGGTACAATTAACAATAATACACATATAGGCAAGGCACGGGTTGGAGCGGAATCGACTATCGGATAGTGAATGCCTTCGCCTAAGACCTTTTTGTATTTACTAGCCATCCCACGAAAGGCCAGATGTGACACATGGTCATTTTATAGTGAGTATTCCCGGCCATACTTACAGGCATTTCTTTTTTTAAGATGATGGAATAAAAGATAAAAACACGAAAATGACGGACTGGTTACAATGCCGTTTTGTGTCAGGGTCAACTGGGACTTTTTTAATTTTTCAATATTTAAAATATTAAAAATGAAGACGAATCATGACGAAGGAGGAGAAAAAAATGGGGCTGACAAAATATGATGATTATGTGGAGTCCAATCATACAATCTCCCTGTTTACACAGAGACGGGGTCCTAGCCTTGATGTATAGTGACTCCAACGCCTGCAAATGCAACGCTGGGTGCGGACCAGACAACACAGTGAACTGGTCCACGCTGAAGTAGCAGAAATTGTCTTCGCCCTCAGAAAAAACAAATGCTAGTTTTTTATTAATTCTCTCAAGGTCGTGGACAACTGGAGTGAATTTTCAGATGAAACAGTTTGTGCGAGAACAGCCCAGGAATCAGATACCATCTTCTACGAACCGTGTCCCTTCAGATAATGGCTCTCCACAATTTGACACCATTTTTTCCTTTGTTAAGACTCGCTTCTCCTTCTGTCAGCCATTCACACAGGTTCCTCAGGTAAATACCTTTTATCAAACTCACTGCCTTTTCTCTTGCCTCCAATATTCCGCGTGAGGAATGCGTTTTCAAGCCCCACTTTTATCATGATAAGCCTAAGGCATATCGATTGTCGTGCATATTCATTTCTTCTTCCGCAGCTACAACCTACTAAGTAAGACTTATATCAGTAAATGATTTTTAACTAAAAAGTATTTTTATAGTCTGAAAATATTTTCTAGCTTTCAGTCAGTCAGTTAAGTGCCACACGTGATACACGCTTTGGGCGATCATGTCTCGAAAGAGACATGACTGACTGGGCAGAAGATTATCCCGCAGTAGGTTGCCATTACTTTCTGCGGTAGACTGGTTGCCACCCAAGGCTATAGAACCCAAACTGCCCTGTTATTTCATTCATAGCTAGAGGAAGAAGAGATGTATTATATTATTACGTAGTAATAAGTGGGAGGATCAGTTTATTACTTGATGTCAATAGAAAACTGAACCCCCAATTTTTGCCCAGTAGAAACTTTAACTATTTTTTCAACTATTATCTTCATTCAGTCAGTTAAGTGCCATATATGATACACGCTTTGGGCAATCATGTCTCGAAAGAAACATGACTGACTGGGCAGAAGATTATCACGAAGTAGGTAACCATTACTTTCTGCGGTAGACTCATTGCCAGCCAAAGCTATAGAATTCAGTCTGTCATGCTATTTTATTCATAGCTAGCGGAAGAATGAATGTTTTATATTATGAGGTAGTAATAAGTGGGGGATCAGTTTATTACCTAATAGCAATAGAAAACTGATCCCCCACTTTTTTCCAGTACAAGCTTTACTTATTTTTTCCAACTATTATCTTCATTCAGTCAGTCAAATGCCATACGTGATGCACGCTTTGGGCGATCACGTCTCGAAAGAGACATAACTAACTGGGCAGAAGATTATCCCGCAGTAGGCTGCCATTACGTTCTGCCGTAGACTGGTTGCCAATCAAGGCTATAGAACCCAATCTGTCCTGTTATTTCACTTATAGTTAGAGGGAGAAGAGATGTATTATATTAGTACGGAGTAATTAATTGGGGATCATTTTATTACTTAATAGCAATAGAGAACTGTTCCCCTACTTTTTGCCCAGAAGCTTTAGTTATTTTTCCAACTATTATCTTCATTCAGTCAGTCAAGTGCCAATACACGCTTTGGGCGATCATGCTTAGAAAGAGACATGACTGACTGGGCAGAAAATTATCCCGCGGTAGGTTGACAATACTTTCTGCGGTAGACTGGTTGCCAACCACGCCTATAGAACGCAATCTGTCCTGTTATTTCACTCATAGCTAGAGGAAGAATGAATGTTTTATATTATTACGTAGTAATAAGTGGGGGATCAGTTTATTACCTAATAGCAATAGAAAACTGATCCACCACTTTTTGCCCAATAGAAGCTTTACTTATTTTTCCAACTATCATCTTCATTCAGTCAGTTAAGTCCCGTACGTGATACACGCTTTGGGCGATCATGTCTCGAAAGAGACATGACTGACTGGACAGAAGATTATCCCGCAGTAGGTTGCCATTGCTTTCTATGGTAGACTGATTACCAACCAAGGCTATATGACTCAATCTGCTCTGTTATTTAACCCATAACTAAAGGGAAGAGACGGATCAATACCTTTCCCAAGGGTATTTGCGCGTAAGTTAATATAAGAAATTCAACTGGAATTCGAACTCGACTCCTCGATTTCCTGTTCCGAGCCGACATCCACTGCACCATAACAATCTAAAAATAAACCGTAAAAAATAAAAAAAATAAAAATCTTCTGCAACGAATGCATATTCTAGAACCCACTGACAGGGTAGCCTAAATTATGCTAAGCTTTGTAAATATTCAGGATAAGAACGAAGTGTCAGCAAGACAGATCGAGGAAAAGTTCGTTACGCAGCGCCTAGGGGAGGGTTTAGTATCGAGAACATCCGAGAATTGATTTCCGTCGTTTTTTTCTGAGAAGATATGAGAATACATACCAAGTGGGTTCGCGTAATCCTGGGGATTATGTTGGTAATGTTGGTCACCATCCAACCACCGCGACTCAGGAGGGCCGTAAATTCCTGATATGGTTAACAACAACAACAAAAGGATTAGATTTTAATACATAAAATAAAAACATAGAAAATAAATATCATCATTCAAATACACATAAAAAAAACAGTCAGATTTTATTATACAATAAAAATATTTTCCCAGTCGGTATAAACAAACTGGTGTTGATAAAATGTTAAGGAGATATTTTTATTCATATTATTTATATTGTTCGCACTGATGTCCTCATGTCTGTTGGCATATTCACGACGTTTCGGCTGTTGTACACCCCGACCTTCATAAGGAGCTTTCTGTATTTCTGAGATTATGGATTGTAATTTTTTACACTATTTACATTATTCGGACTACTGTCTTCGTCTTCGGTGACATATTAACCTTGAATATATGTCTCTATTTCTGAGATGAGGGATTGGAATTATTTACACCATTTAGATTATTAAAGCCCGGTCAAACCTTCGTCTTTGTTGCCATATTAAACTTTAATATTTGTCTACATTTCTGAGATGAGGAATTGCATTTATTAACACTATTTACATTATTCGAACTATTGTCTTCGTCTTTGTTGCCATATTAACCTTCAATATCTGTCTACATTTCTGAGATGAGCAATTGAAATTCTTTACACTATTTGTATTATTCGGACTATTGTCATTGTTGCCATATTCACCTTCATTATCCGTCTACGTTTGTGAGATGAGCGATTGTAATTATTTACACTATTTGTATTATTCGGACTATAGCCTTCGTTTTTGTTGCCCTATTTACCTTCAATATTTGTATATATTTCTGAAATGAGGAATTGTAATTATTTACATTGTTATCCTCATCTTTGTTGCCATACACGATGTTTCGAACCGAACCCTTTACTTCGATCAATGGGTTAGATTGTTCTCTTTCGATATGTCATGCTACTTCCGGATGTCTTAATTATTTCCATTTAACTCGACTCTTTTTTTTTCACTGATGCCGTAGCCAGGTATTGATCTCACAACTCTTGGTTAAATCAGTGATCACAACTTAAATAATGTAAATAATTACAATACAAAGGCTTCTACTGGTCATAATGTTGGGGGTCGGTTTTCTATTGTTATGAAGTAATAAACTGATCCCCCACTAATTCCTACGTAATAATACAATACATCTCTTTTCCCTCTAGCTATGAGTGAAATAACAAGACAGATTGGGTTCTATAGCCTTGGTCAGCAACCAGTCTACCGCAGAAAGGAATGGAAACCTGCTGCGGGATAATCTTTTGCCCAGTCAGTCATGTTTCTTTCGAGACATGATCGCCCAAAGCGTGTATCACGTATGACACTTAACTGACTGACTGATTAGACTGGCAAGTACAGAAAATTACAGAAGAAAATAAGGAACAAATGCAGACAGGCTAAAGAAAAATGGTTCCACGAAAACTATAAATATAAACAAAAGCTATGCATAAAGACAGGGTAAAACAGACATGCTCATCAACAGGATGCATAAAATCCACGGCCGGAAGGTTAATATTAAAGAAAGAAAAATACTTCAGCGATAGTACGATACTTATCTACCTACCCACAGTGCGGAATGTGGCACAAGGCTATTTTAATGTAGGGCACCGGGCCCTAAACCCGGTCAAAAATTGTCTAATTTTCCCCAGACGAGACTCTACTCTTCAGCGGAGTCTCGATTGGGTAACTCTCCACCCGAAGGCAGGGAGTCCGACAATGTACATTCTGCGCAAGGCAGAATACCAAAAATGCACTTGGACACTACTTCAGCGATGGGACGATTATATCGGAGAACCATTGATAGAGAAGAACCGGAAATACACAGAAATGCTGACGGGCTCGAAATATTAAAAACCAAAGTGGAAGCTGCACAAATTGGAATCCCAAAATGCTAATTACAGGTCGGGCATACTAAAATCAAGCCGGTACAGAAATTGAAATACATGGAAAATGTTTTAACAGAGAACGGAAAGTGTGACGCTGAGATCCGAAGGTGTATTGGCATGACCAAGGTTGCATTCCAGAAACTGAATAAAATACTAAGAGTTAGAAAATTTTCATTGGAAACAAAGAAAAAAGTACTGGGCTGTTATGTGATATATGTACTCCTATATTGCAGCAAATGCTAGATAATCTCAAAGAAGAGTAAGAGACTCAAAGGGAAAAATGCTTCTACACAAATATGCTGCGAATAACATGGGCTGAACACGAAAGCAACGACGAGGTTTTCGGGAGAATGGAAACCAAAAGGAAACTTTTCCTTAATTTTTGAAAGAAAGAGTTGAAGATTTTGGGAGACGTGACCGCTTACAAGATGTGCGTTGTGGTGCAGTGGATATCGACGCGGAACGACAAATCGGGGAGACGAGTTCGAATTCTAGTTGAATTCTTTGCATTTACTTACGCGCAAATACCCTTTGGAAAGGTATTAATCCGTCTCTTCCTTCTAGTTATGGGTTAAATAATAGGACAGTTTGGATTCTATAGCCCTTGCTGGCAAGCAGTCTACCGCAGAAAGCAATGGCAACCTACTGTGGGATAATCTTCTGCCCAGTCAGTCATGTCTATTTCGAGACATGATCGCCCAAAGCGTGTATCACGTATGACACTTAACTGACTAAATAGGAATCATGATTAAGGCATTTACTGGTCATAAAAAGGGGGATCAGTTTTCTACTGTTATGAATATAATAATTATTACATCATAATATAATACATCTCTTCTCCCTCTAGATATGAGTCAAATAACAGGACAGATTGGGTTCTATAGCCTTGGCTGGCAACCAGTCTACCGCAGAAAGCAATGGCAACCTACTGCGGGATAAACTTCTGCCCAGTCAGTCATGTCTCTTTCAAGACATGATCGCCCAAAGTGTGTATCGCGTATGGCACTTAACTGACTGACCTCCTACAGAAGGTAGCTGAAGAGAGTGACAAGAAAGGACTACAAATAAACTGCAAGAAAACCGAATACATGGTCATCAGCAAAAAGGGCAGCCCAAAATAGGTGGGGAATACTAAAATCAAGCAGGTATAAAAATTTAAATACCTGGAAAGTGTTCACAGAAGACGGAAAGTGCGACAGAGATCCAAAGGCGAATTGGCATGGCGAAAGACGCGTTCCAGAAGTTGAGCAGAGTATTAAGGGACAGGAAACTTTCACTAGAAACAAAGAATATAGTACTGGATTGCTATGTGATGTCAGTTCTTCAATATGGCAGTGAATGCTGGACAATATCATCAAAGACGAAGGAAAAACTTGAAGCAGCTGAAATGTGGTTCTACATAAGGATGCTGAGGATAACCTTGGCCATCCATGAGTATTTGGAAAGGATGGAAACGAAAAGGAAATTAATATTGAGCATCAGGAAGAGACAGCTAAAGTTCCTGGAACATGCAATGAGGAAGGAGGGCTTGGAGAACCTGATACCAACAAGCCAGATAGAAGGGAAAAGAGACATGGGAAAGCAGCGGATAACATATTTGAAGGGCCTGAGCAGGTGGTTGACAGAACGGGGGTTGCGTAGTGGAATAGAAAAAAAAAACGTCCTCAGAGCCACCAGGGATAGAAAGACGTGGAAAACCATGGCCGCCTACGTCCTGAAAAGACAAGACACATAGAAGAAGAATGAACGAGGGCTTGGAAAAGATGATACTCACAGGGCGGATATAATGAAAGAGAGACGGGGAAAACAGCGCGTGACATATCTGATGGGCTTGAACAAAAGGACAGCAGTGCAGGGTTTGGGAGAAATAACAAAACAAAAATTATTAACAACTACAATCGACATGAAAATATGCAGTGCCATGATCGCCTACATACTTAAGAAACACGGCACATAAGAATAGAAAACTATATTGGCATCGAGATTTCGTCATTTTTTAGTTGAGCTGGCTAGATATAGCCGTAATTTCTATGCTAACAGTTTCTTCTCTCGCGCCTCTCACTTGTGGAACTCCCTTCCGGCTCCATGTTTTATAGCCAACTTTCATCTGCAAAAGTTTAAATGCAATGTAAATCACTATCTGCTTCCTTTTGATTACTAATGTCAGTCAATTAGGTGCCATACGTGATACACGCTTGGACGATCATGTCTCGAAGGAGACATAACTAACTGGGTAGAAGATTATCCCTCAGTAGGTTGCTATTGCTTTCTGGGTAGACTGGTTGCCAGCCAAAGCTATAGAAACAAATCTGTCCTATTATTTAAACCATAACTGGAGAGAAGAGACGGATTAATACCTTTTCAAAGGGTATTTGTGCGTAAGTGAATACAAGAAATCCAATTGGAATTCGAACTCGACACCCCGATTTGTCGTTCCGAGTCGATATCCACTGCACCACAACGCATATCTGATTACTAATGAGCTAGAATAAAAAGAGTAATGTTGCTTTTTCTAATTCCTTCATACCCAGTAAGTCGTTGTATCTTTACTGCCTTGCACGGAGTGAATTATAAAAAAGAATCTTCGGAGACATTTAGCCATTTTCTAAGCGTAGCTCAACTTACCTCACTAAGTTATTTGTTTACCACTGCTGTAGCCTGGTATTGAACTAACAACCCTTTGGGTTAAGTTACTAAAAGTAACCAACGCCTATACCCACTGAGTCATTAGAAAGTTGAGTCAAAAGCGAGCTAACTACATTCGGAAGTGGCATCGCACATGGAACGAGAATGATATACCTAGTGATTGAAATAAAGAGTGCGATTCGAAATGCCTAGCACCTGAAAAAGGCCAAGCCATACAACAGCTGAAACATCGTAAACATGGCAATAAAAATGAGGACACCAGTCTGGACAGTGTAAAAATATAAACACTACCTCATCTCAGAAGTAAGGACAAATACAGAGGTCTATTTATAGTCATAATAATAATAATAATCAGAGGGAGTGTGTATATATGTGTTCTATTTTATTATTTTACCCGACGACATAGGCAGCAAATGTTGTTGGTATGACAGGAGAACCTTCCAACCAATAATCTATCATTCTTTTTGCCTTGCTTCAGATATCAACCTGTCAAAATGGGTTTGGGCATAAAAAGTGCGTATGAAGCAGTGGTTTGAGCTCGCACCTCTTGGGAATCACCGAATCTTGCTTAACGTTTACGGAATCCAAACAGTAAACATTTCGGAGTCGAGCGAGGTGTTTCTTCTGTAGCGACAGGGATCCGTGTGTCAAGCCTTGTACAGGACAAAGAAAGGAGAACAGCGCGAACCATTAGTTCTTTGACGATGACCTTGTGGTTGCTAAAATGGGTATAAGAATCTTGTGTGGTTTTGAAAACAAATCTGTGGAGAGGTGCTATTGTGCTGCCTGTATCTATTGCCATTTCTAGCATTAAATATGTTACGTGTTAAGTGTAACAAAAGAAAAATGATTGACCAAAGCTCAGAGTTAAATCACATAGAAATATTTAATTTACGATAAACACAAAATGATATATATACAAAATTTACAATTTTTTGCATTCAAAACATAAACGTAGAGTATACTACTAGCAGGCGAAGTGTTACGAAGGGGAAGGAAGGGCCAGTATCTTTACCTAGTTAAGTAAGCGAAGAAGTTTAAGTGCTATACTTTTTGGAAATCCTTAAATGTATATATAAAGAATAATTTCCAGTATGGTCAATAAAAAGGTAAAAAAATCTATTTACCCTTTTAGTTCCATGAGGTTCTCTTTCAGGTTTTAGTTGGTCGGCAACTTTTCTTAGAGATTCTTTCGGTCGGATATAAATCCTTGAATCAAAGCCGGAGTTGATAATGTCAGCAAATCCTTTTAACAACTAACTACTCTCTTCCCAAAACCTATTTTTATAGGGATTAACACCTAATTTACATATTTCTAGAACATTTCGAGTTCTCTCGATTTTACTCGAATCTTCTCGAACATTCGAGCATCTTCAAAACGTTCTATTTCTAATTTCCTTATTTTTACGACTACTTCATTAATTAAAACGTTTTTGTAATAACAAGTAGGACTCAATAGAATATCTTACTATAACTTTTTAGACATTATTAATATTATTTTTTTATATATAAATCCATCCTCCTAATAAAGAACACAAAGAAACACACCAAGAGGCTTAATAGACACTCATGACGAATTAAAAGAAGTTAAACCGAATGGTTGTGATATAAACATACATATTACATATCATGTTTGGTAAGATTAGTTTAGGGAGAGTTACAAATGATACAGTGTATGGTATTGTTTGGATGAATTCTTGCTGCATAAACAGACCTTATATCACACACATACTCTCACAGAACTGTATATTTTAATACATAAAATAAAAACATAGAAAATATTTATTATCATGCACATTAAAAAAACGGTCAAATTTTACGATGCATTAAAAAATATTTTCCCAGTCGGTATAAACAAACTGGTGTTGATAAAATGTTAAGGAGATATTTTTATTCATATTATTTATATTGTTCGCACTGATGTCCTCATGTTTGTTGGCATATTCACGACGTTTCGGCTGTTGTACACCCCGACCTTCATAAGGAGCATTCTTTATTTCTGAGATTATGGATTGTAATTATTTTCATTATTCGGCATACTGTCTTCGTCGACATATTAATCTTCAATATGTGTTTATATTTCTGAGACGAGGAATTGGAATTATTTTCATTATTCGGCATACTGTCTTCGTCGACATATTAATCTTCAATATGTGTTTATATTTCTGAGATGAAGTATTGGAATTATTTTCATTATTCGGCATACTGTCTTCGTCGACATATTAATCTTCAATATGTGTTTATATTTCTGAGATGAGGAATTGGAATTATTTTCATTATTCGGCATACTGTCTTCGTCGACATATTAATCTTCAATATGTGTTTATATTTCTGAGATGAGGAATTGGAATTATTTTCATTATTCGGCATACTGTCTTCGTCGACATATTAATCTTCAATATGTGTTTATATTTCTGAGATGAGGAATTGGAATTATTTTCATTATTCGGCATACTGTCTTCGTCGACATATTAATCTTCAATATGTGTTTATATTTCTGAGATGAGGAATTGGAATTATTTTCATTATTCGGCATACTGTCTTCGTCGACATATTAATCTTCAATATGTGTTTATATTTCTGAGATGAGGAATTGGAATTATTTTCATTATTCGGCATACTGTCTTCGTCGACATATTAATCTTCAATATGTGTTTATATTTCTGAGATGAGGGATTGGAATTATTTACACTATTTACATTATTCGAACTACTGTTTTCGTCTTCGTTGACATATTAGTTGCAGGATATCAGTTGCAGGATAAAGGTCCGGAGACAACTGTCTCTCATGTCCTTCCTTTCTAGGCAAGAGATGAATTGCGAGGAAATTTGTCTCCTTTACGCCGTTAATGCTATTATTCGCAGGATGACGGTAGGGTGACACCTGTCGCTCATGTCCTTCTATTCAAGGCGAAGGATAAATTCTGGGAAAATTTCTCTATTTTACGCCGTTAATATTAACAGTCGGAGAATGACGGTGGGGTGACACCTGTCGCTAATGTCCTCTTATTCTAGGCGAGGGATAAGTTGCGAGGAAATTTGTCTCTTTTACGCCATTAATGCTAACAGTCGCAGGATGACGGTCCGTTGACACCTATCGCTCATGTCCTTCCATTCTAGGCGAGATATAAATTCTGAGGAAATTTGACTTCTTTACGCCATTAATGCTAACAGTCGCAGGATGACGGTCCGTTGACACCTGTCGCTCATGTCCTTCCATTCTCGGCGAGATATAAATTCTGAGGAAATTTGACTTCTTTACGCCGTTAATGCTAACAGTCGGAGGATGACGGTCCGTTGACACCTGTCGCTCATGTCCTTCCATTCTAGGCGAGATATAAATTCTGAGGAAATTTGACTTCTTTACGCCGTTAATGCTAACAGTCGGAGGATGACGGTCCGTTGACACCTGTCGCA
>JBBBDQ010030938.1:0-2500 GCA_037127315.1 Ascarosepion bandense | reverse complement strand
AAAAGGAAAAGCAGGAAGGTAAATCCCAAAGACCCGATCCTAATTAATATTAATATTTTAATATTAAAAAATGATACAGGTGGAGAGCTCAATGTAATTAAAATTACAGAGCCAATTATAAAATAAAATAAATTTCGATGTTCAAAACTGTTGAATGATCATTTCAACATGAAATCCCTAAGAGAGATTTCACGTCTCATCAGCAACTACCACATTCTAAAATGAAATAAGAAAGAAATAAAAATAAAAAAAAATTGAAGGTTAAGAATTCACCGACAGAAGTAAAAAATTTACGCCACAAAAAAAAAAAAATTAAATAAATAAATATAATCGGTTAGCAATCAATGTCTATTTTTAGATTTTGGACAATTTTACTTTTAGATTGAGTTGTAAGTGAAAAAATTTGAAAATTTGGCTTTGCCTAGCTTTACAAAGGGAAAGGGGTTAACGGATAGAATAGGAAGTGGTGTTTGATTGAGAAGTGATTTAAACAAAACAGAAAGAGAGGGAGGGAAGGGGGAATAAGAAGAAAAAAGAAAAGAAAAAAAAGAAAAATTTCCATATTTTAGAGACGCTCGATACGTGTCAAACAAAACTAGCGTTTAAAAAGGGTTAAAATATTAGAAAACTTTTTTTTAGAAAAACATATTTAGAGAAAAAGCTGATATATAATTTAATTAAATTTAATTAAATTAATCTAATGAATGATAAATCTAGATTTTTTAAAAATTTAATTTTTTAAAAAAAAATCTTCTAAAAATTATTTTTAAAATTTTTATAAAATTAAAAAAAAATTAATGTTGTGAAAAAGATATACATACTTGCAGTAGAAATCGGGGGTTAAGTTAGTATAAGTATATTTATTTTATAAAGGTAGATATTCAAAGGAGACAGGAAGAGGAAGGTAGAGGGGTTCAAAATTACTATTTAAATATTTAATTAATTTATCAAAAACAATTTAATTTATATTTACTAAAAACTAAAATTTAGAATTTAGAATTTTAAAGGTTCACAAATTTCGCTTTATGGCAGCACTTACTAATGAATTCCTTTCTAAAATTCAGGAGCAGGTGCTGGTTTGGGTACTTTAATATTAGTATTTTTCTTACAGACACAGATCGCACCTAACACGAAAATTCCTCGGAATTCGGGCTGAACCTATCAGTCTCCAGCTAATTACATGGTCCAGCGATCTGTGCCTTTGAAACCTCAACTTATGAAGTATGTCATGCTTTCTATTTATTTATCTCAACTCAGCGCTAGGCTGAGTTGAGCGCAAACATTGTAACGATGCTTATGATTTAGTATAAATTCTAGATCAAGAAAAAGAAAACTGACATTCTATAACTGTATTGAAACTTTCCAACGATAATGTCAGTACAAAATTTCCTTTCGTTGTTCCAAAATCTAAGCTCGTCTATGAACACGGCACTTCGCTTTAGATCGATTATACACATACATACATACATACATACATACATACATACATACATATATATATATATATGACTATATATATGACTCTCTCTCTCTCTCTCTATATATATATATATATATGCAGTCATCCGCAGACAGATCTGTTTCGCTGTATCACAGCTCATCAGTACGGTTAGTCAGGTGATTGCTTTTTACCCAGGATTGAAACCCAACCGAATTGGCGTCAGTCGGCGATTCTACCTCTGAGCTATGGGCGCTCGGTAGAAGGAGGCAGATTTTTTAACGTGTATGTTATCATTATACACATACCCAATAGCTGAGAGTGTTCTAATTCATTGCTGAATGAACGCTAGATAGATAGATAGATAGATAGATAGATAGATAGATAGATAGATAGATAGATAGATAGATAGATAGAGATTTCGTCAGACAACACAGACAAGCCTTGTCCATCCATCCTGTGCAGGATCCCTTCGTATAATCTGACAAGCCTGACAGCGCCATCGTCAAAAGACAAGAAATCGCAGTAATTGGTGATCTTTTTATCGGGTCAGAGCTTTCGGCTTACACAAGCCATCATCAAAGAATGAACATTGAACATTTAAATTATTAACAAAGTGGAGGATGGTGGGCGCGGTCTCAAAATCCTAGAGGCTATCTGCATCAAACAGCTTAGGCCTAGCTTGGGTGAAATGGATTTCGACATCTCTACTGACATGCTCCGGTGCCTGTGATCGACGGGGAAGTCGTGGTTGCTGCGCTTACCCCCTCTGCCTATGGTGGTGGTGGCTCGCGGACCAATTCCCTCATGCCACTATACCCTGATGTGACCGAGGGCCGCGCCACCGCCGTTTTGTCACCATCTGCGGCCATCCACCGCGTTGAAAATCGACTCGTCTCTGGTTTGATTTTCTTTGTTTGGTTCCACTTTGTTAATAACTTAAATGTTCTATGTTCAAGGCTTCTCTGTGTTGTTCGACGACACTTATATCAATGAAAAAGTGCTGCCAAAATACACACCACATATATATATATATATATATATATATAGATAGATAGATAG
>JBBBDQ010030937.1:0-32054 GCA_037127315.1 Ascarosepion bandense | reverse complement strand
TAGATAGATAGATAGATAGATGTGTATCTGTGTGTTTTTAGCATAATAGTATCTAAACTTATTTATAAATGGAACTGTGTGTGTGTGTGTGTGTGTGTGTGTGTGTGTCCGTTACCTATAGACTCCGAAACGGCTGAACCGATTTTTTTGAAAATTTACACAGTTGTACTATAAGCGTCTGTGAGTGTTCTTAGCTAGGTTTTGTGTCGAGGTACCCCCGATAAATATCGAAAATCCATAATCGAAAAAATCGGGTCATAAAAGGAGTGGTCCGATTTTAATCAAATTTGATACACTCATAGACAAAGACATAAGAAAAGATATTCAGAAGTTTCAAGGTTGCAGTTCTTACAATCGTGCAGAAAATCGATAATATATATATTTCTAAAAGCCAAGGTGTGTGTGTGTGTGTGTGTGTGTGTGTGTGTGTGTGTGTGTGTGTGTGTGTGTGTGTGTGTCTGTTTATCTGATGTATGTCTGTATTTTTTCAACACTTTTATTTTAGTATTTGCTTCGGGTTTGGCTCTAAGTAGGTATAATTGTAGTTCTTAGTCTCAGCCATGATACCATTTACTCACAGGACTTATTTAGCCTACAAAATTCAATTTACGACGAAAAAACCTTATTTGATATCGATAGCAGGAAATCAAAATTTGACTTACATCCATTCATTTTTCTTTCAGTCTACGGTTTCGCTTTAACTGGAAACAACTATTGCTTTTTAGCCTTTCATGCCAACGTCCAAATAGTCTGAGCTCCAGGACCAGCTTTCATTACACCCGAGCAACGCCGGGCTATACTGCTAGTCCGAAATAAAATTAAAATGATTAGACAAAGTGGTAAATTATTATAAACGATAAGTTTTCACGGAGAGCGTCTGCTCCTTTTTGATTCCTCGAGTTTAAATGAGATAAAAACCAACCTGCATGCAAGAAAAGTTCCTTGGCATTTTTGAGTGTAAGAGGGCATCATAAATCAACTTAATTACATTAGCTTATAACCTCTCAATATGCAAATTGACAGTCTCTGTCCGAAATTTTACCTTTAGAAAGACAAAATTTCCGGCAAATGCGTCATTAATAAAATTTGAACTTTGTCTCATCTTTGTATATTTCTATATAACTGCATCTACTTCTAGGAAGGTTGGTTTACTGTGTCAGGCCAGGAAGTTTTTCTCGTCAGAATCCATTTTGCATATTTATAAATTTACCTTTCGTTCGTGCATTAAATACTGTTGCCATATCTGGTCGGGTGCTCCTGCTATTCATCTTGAGGCTCTCGACAAAATCCAAAGGCGGATCTGCAATATAATCGATCCTGACTTGGCAACCTGCCTTCAGTCACTTTCTCACCGACGTCATGTGGCTTACCTTTGACTTTTCTACAACTATTTTCATGGCAACTGCTTCGACAAGCTTTTATTCCTGGTATCCCAATTGGATGTGCGTAGTGGTGCCGTGGATATCGACTCGGAACAACAAATCGGGAAGCCAATTTCGAATTCCAGTTGAATTCCTTGCATTAACTTACGCACAAATACCCTTGGGAAAGGTATTAATTTGTCTCTTCCTTTCAGTTATGGCTTAAATAAGAGGACAGATTGGGTTCTATAGCCTTGGTTGGCAACCAGTCTACCGCAGTCGTGTCTCTTTCGAGATCACCCAAAGCGTGTATCACGTATGGCACTCAACTGACTAAATAAAAATAGCAGGACAGATTGGGTTCTAAACCTTGGTTGGCAACCTGTCTACCGCAGAAAGGAATGGCAACCTACTGCGGGATAATCTTCTGCCCAGTAAGTCATGTCTCTTTCGAGACATCATCGTCCAAAGCGTGTATCACGTATGGCACCTAGCTGACTGACTGACATCGAATCCATAGGGCTGTGTCAGGTCAGGAAGTTTTTCCCTTCAGAATCCGTTTTGCGCATTTACAAATCTACCATTCGTCCGTGGTCAGGTGCTTGTGCTATTCATCTTGAGGTTCTCGACAAACTCCAAAGAATGATCTTCAATATAATTGATATTGACTAAACAGCCCGCCTTCAATCACTTTCTCACCGACTTGATGTGGCTTCTCTCTGTCTTTTCTAAAACTATTTTCATGGCAACTGCTCTGGCGAGCTTTTTTCCCTGGTACCCTGACCACATGTATTTACTCGTGCTACTAGATTGGCATCTAGGTCCCACCCTTTTACCGTCGAAATAGTTAAAGTAACCTTCTATTCTACTCTAACAGTTTCTTTTCTCGCACTTCCCATTTGTAGAAATAACTTACTCGCTTCACTGATAGCTACAATCTCCAAAAGTTTAAATGTAACGCTGGTACCTTCTATATATCAATTTACTCGAGCTACAAGATTAACAGCTAGGTCCCACCATTTTACAGTGAAACCAATAAATTGTAAACGCAAATTCTACTCCATCAGCTTCTTTTCTCGCACTCCCCCCTCCCCGTGGAATTCCCTTCCGTTTACTTGCTTTCCCGACAGCTACACTCTCCAAGAATTCAAATGTAAAGTCAATAGTCATCTCCTATATCAATAACCTGCATCATCTCTCTCTCTCTCTCTCTCTCTCTCATGCTCCTTTCTCCATCCACTTCACTCTCATCAATATTCTCATCCTTCTCTTACTCTTTTTCTAACACTTGTCACTCTTTCTCATAACTTTCCTGCTATGTAACCCCCGGCTCAACAGTGGCAGTAAAATGCCTTATTTGAGGCGACGATGATTAAAAAAAAATGCCATCTTCTATCTACTTGATTTTAGTCCATCTGTTTATTTCTTCGGTATCTTCTATATGTTTTTTTTTTCTCTTACTGTAAAGCCCTGCACTTTTGCCTTGCTTGGGGTGAAATGATTATATAAAAAATTCTTCTGTTGATCTTCTGTTGATCTTCTGGATAGATTTGAATGGTTTTTATCCATGCGTTTCAGAGTGTTTAGTCAGATTGTTTAGTCAGTTATAAAATAGCATTTCTCAAATCTAATGAATTACTTTTGTTTGCTCATAAAATATGGTTTAGTTAAAAAAAATAAAAGAGAATGACTCACCTTCGATATGACGTCTGAAGGCATATTAGTCATATCTACAGTGTATAGATCTTCCGTTAGTTCATGAGCCTGAAAAACAAATCGGAGAATATGTATTCTCATAATGACGAAAAGGATTTAAGCCTTGTTTTTTATTATTGTTATGGTGCCCTCCTACGAGGAATGAACTCTTCCTCTTGGTATATATAATTACCTGCGTGACTTGCGGAAGAGGCAGTTAACGGCAGTTAAGTACGACAGCTAGTACGCAGTTAAAGCCAGATACTGGTTCAGGCAATAAGCAACGTAACTTCTAAATATCACCTGACAAGTGAACAGAACAAATTGTATTAATTTATTTTTTGTGAAAATAAGGGCTAAAAAAATGTGCCAGCTACTTTCTGAAGCAGTAGAAAAAGTCAACAATTTTTTTAGTATCTTTAGAAATGAAAACAATTTTGAAGTTTGGTAGGTTTTAGCATTTTAGCAAGACAATAAACTCTGTAAGACGCAAGGACTTACTGAGAATATAAGAAAAAGCACCATTTAGGGGAAAGGGGAAAAAAGTATTAATTTGTCTATATTTCTGAGATGAGGTATTTACATTGTTCGAAATGTTGTCCTCATTTGCATTGTCATATTCACGACGTTTCAGCCGTTGTACCCTTCGACCTTCTTCAGTTGATTAGAATTTTGTACCGAACTCTTTATTTCAATTACTGTGTCCTGAAGGATATATTACCCAGTGGATAAAAACGTTGGTTGGACCCAGTGACTTGACTCAAAGAGCTGTGAGTTCAATACCTGGTGACAGCAGAGGTGAAAAAAAACAAAAAAACAACCCTTATTTGAGTTACATGGGCATAACTAAAACATCCGGACGTACCATGACTTAAGGAACGAGAACAATCTACCACAGTGATCGAAATAAAGGGTTCGGTTTGAAATTCTAGTCCTCTGAAGAAGGTCGGAGCGTACAACGGCCGAAACGTCGTGAATATGGCAGCAAAAATGAGAACGAATAAGGTAAATACGAAAATAATTACCTTATCTCAGAAATATAGACAAATACTTTAGGCCTTTATTTACACTATTTAGACTAGCGCTGTAGAGCACATTCAGGGCACAGTGAAAAGAATATCATGGTTGGCCATCCACTGCATCCCTGAGTGTCTCCGGCAAGTCTCGCCTATGTCGTGCCACCGAACCCAGATGGAATGGGAAAAGAGCCAGGCTGACGACCGTGCATACCTATCCCACACTTAAATCCAATTAAAGCGCTAGTCATGACTTCTACTCTAGAAGTCGTGGTCTCCCTCGCCTGCAAGGGACGAACATCATTTGGACTATTGTCCTTGCCTTTGTCGTTGTCATAACATTCTTGTCTTCCTCAAGTGTATATCGATATTTCTAGCTAACAGGGAATTCAGAACTGATCTCCTTATTTAAGAGAGTAGATTTCGTTCCACTGGCTATGTCATGGGATATCGTCTTTTTTTAAAATCATTTCACCCCAAGCAAGGCATTACACTGTCTATACTGCGCAGGGGGCTACATAGGGGAAGGTGAAGAGTGGTTATATATAGGAAATGTCAGAAGGAAGGTGATAGACGGTTAAGGATACCGAGGCTGAGGGTTGGGCAGATGGGAAGAATGTTTGAGTGAATGGATGCGAGTTAGTGTGTCAGGGCGTGTTTATTGACCTTACATTTAAACTCCTGGAGATTGTAGCTGTCGGGGAAGAAATCGCGTGGAAGGGAATTTCACAGGCGGGAACTGCGAGAAAAAAAGCTGTTGGAGTAGAAAATGCGGTTACATTTTATCTGTTTCGCTGTAAAAAGGTGGGACCTAGTTACTAATCTAGTATCTCGTGCAAATTCGTACCTAGGGGACACCAGTGATCTAAGTTCATCGGAGCAGAAGCCGTGAAAGTATTTATAGAAGAGGCACAGGGAAGCCACGTCACGCCTGTGGGAGAGAGACTGCAGGCGGTCTGCCAAGTCGGTATCTATCACATTACAGACCCTCCTCTGAACCTTATCGCGAAGCCCGAGGAGAATAGCAGGGGCACCCGACCAGATGTGGCAGCAGTAGACAATACACGGGCAGATGGTAGATTTATATATGTGCAGGATAGATTCAGACGGAAAAAACTTCCGGGCCCTACACAGGGAACCGACTTTCATAGCAGCGGATTTAGCAATGGATTCGATATAGTCATTCCACTTGAGGTTCGTTGAGAGTGTGCGGCCAAGGAGGCGTAGGGTTTTACTCTCTGGGAGGCAATCCTGTTCTATGCTAATGGGAGGTAGGTGCGGTTGTCTATCGAGGTAAGCCTGTCATGGAGTTCTTTTAGTAAATATGACAATAAAGGTGAGGACAACGGTCCGAACAATAGAAATCACAAGAATTAAAAAGGCAGAAAATAACGAGAGAAATTGCATTTAAATTTTTGAAAATCCAAGTTGACAGGGAAGCAAGGAGTCGGAAGAGAGTTCCACAAGTAAGAAGTGCAATAGAAGAAACTGTTAGCATAGAACTTACGGTTACATCAAGCCATTTCAACTTTAAAATGATGAGACCTAATTGTTAATTTAGTCAGTTAAATGCCATATGTGATACGAAAGAGATATGACTGACTGGGCAATAGGTTGCCATTACTTTCTGCGGTAGACTGGTTGCCAACCAAGGCTATAGAACCCAATCTGTCCTGTTATTTCAATAATAGCTACAGGGAGAAGAAATGTATTATATTATTACGTAGTAATAAGTGAGGGATCAGTTTATTACTTCATAACAATATAAAAATGATCCCCCACGTCATGCACCGAAAAAGCCTTAATCACCTATTAAAAGCCTTAATCATGTTTCTGCGGTAGACTAGTTGCCAGCCAAGGCTATAGAACCCAATATCTGTTATTTAATCTATAACTGGTATACGTAAGTGAATGCAAGGAATTCGACTGGAATTCGAACTCGGCTCCCCGACTTCTCATTCCGAGCCGATATCCACTGCACCACAACGGGCATCCAGTACTGCGATTAAAATTATAAAGTCTAGTTACTAAAATGCAGAGGTCATCCGAACAGTAACCATAAAAGTATTTACGAAAAATGGCACAGGAAAGCTACATCGCGACGGTGTAAAACTGAAGCCGAGAAGCAAGGTCAGGACCAATAATATTGCTGATCCTTCTTTGGATTTTATCAAGAATCTCTAAATATAGAGTAAATACTCAAGACGATATGTAGCAACGTTTTAAAATGGAAAAATTATTGAAGTTTTCTACGTTTTAAGATTTTAGTAGTAGTTGCTTTCATTTCATTAAAAAGTAGGCGATCAAGACTCTCCACAGTTTCCTTTCTGTTATTATTCATGAATTGCCATGACTGTTCTTGGATGTTCGGAAGACCACCTCCAACGAACTTCTTGGTGATAATAACATTAGTTCTAGAACTTTCTAGACATAATAAAATGTTATTTCTACCTTTGTATCACTCTGCCTTCGGTAGGCGGAAGAAGCCTTTAATATATAGTGTGGCTCAACAAAAATTAACATCATTTTGCCGTCTAATAACATAGCCAATTCGCGCTCAAACGATTTCAAATTTTAACAAGATGTCTAAAATCTAAGTCCAATGTATGGACGTATAATAAGAGTTTACCAGGAAGATGAATAGGGCGTGCCAGTGATACTGACAATGTGGTGTTGAAATGGCCACCAGATTCACATTTTTATTTCTATGGGGCTTATGTGAAAAGACAAGTCTATATCACTCTCTTCATACAAATCTAGAGGAACTTAAGTATAGAATCACCAAGGCGATGGAGATTGTTACGCAAGACATGCTACAGCGTGTTTGGCAGAAACTAGACAACCGAACTGTTGCGACACAAGTGATGCGCGTAATGAACATTCGAGAAGTTTTTTTTTTAGTTTTTTTAGGGGGGGGAAATCAGTTATAAAAATTACATCTCTGAATATCTTCGGATTCTGCTAAATATTTTTTTATTATTCAACATGAAGGATAGTGAATGTTTTTTTGCCTGGAACCTTTGCCGGAACTCATTTATTCACGTTGTAAATGATGTCAATTTTTGGCTGACACCTTGAATATTATAACAGTTTCTTTAAAAATTCTGTTTTTTTTTTTTGTGTGTGTGTGTTTTTGTTCTTATTTTGTTTTTATTTCAGTCCAATCCTAGTGAACAACCGCGGGTACACCAAGGGTTACAGTGAGAGAAAAGACTGAGTACAATGGGTATTGAAGAAAGGATAAAGATGAATTGGATTTAAAAAGATAGAATATAACAGTTGACATTTCATTTAAATTTATCGAGATTGCAGCTATCAGGGAAGCAAGTATACGGAAGGGAGTTCCATAGGCGATAAGTGCAAGAAAAGAAACTGCTTGAGATGAAGTAGCGGTTGCATTTAACTGTTTTAACAGTAAAACGGTGGGACCTAAACGCCAATCTAGTAGCGCACTTAAATTCATGTGAACGGGGAACGAGGGGAAAAAGCTCATCAGAGCAGTTACCATGAAAACATTTGTAGTGAGACAGACGGAAGTCACACCACGTCGGTGAGAAAGTGACTGAAGTCCGAGATGCCATATCAGGACCGATTACATTGCAGATTCTTCTTTGGATTTTGATTACTTGGCTCTGCTACTATAAGTTGATGTACACATTTCGTAAGGTGCGCTAATTTTCAATTAAAAGCACAGATGTTCCCTATTATGGCGAGGAATTTGTGGTTACAGAGGCGTTTATTTCAGAACTACTTCTTGATAGAAGAAGCTTATTCGGGAAATGAAGCTTATTCAAGAATTAGTAACTAAGCTATCTGATAGAAAATGCGACATTGAAATCCAAACACGCTTTGGATTAGTGAAAGATATATAAAAAAACATCTTGTTCTGATTTTGATATATAAATCTTTAATTCTTCAAAATGATACCTTTTAAATTTTATTTCTATATAGTTACTAAGATATTCACTATTTGTCGATAATTCTGAGATGAGGTAGTATTTACATTATTTACATTGTTCGGACTGTTGACCTCATCTTTGTTGCCATGTTCACGACGTTTCAGTTGTTGTACGCTAAGGCCTTCTTCAGGTGCTAGGAATTTCTAGCCGAAATGGAATGAGAATTTGTTATGAAGGAAGAAAGTGTCGATACTGACACGTATAGTCGAACACTGATCTTCAGACAACAAACAAAACCGTTGGATGAATTTTGTTACAAGGATCACGTGACCATAAATATTTAGTCTATAAAAAACTCAGGCAAAAGTCCGAGTGTGTGTTGTGTTGTTTATAGTGAATATCTTAGTAACTATATAGAAACGAAATTTAACAGGCATCGTTTCGGACTTACCTTGTCGAACTCTCTGCCTTCGAGCGCAGAATAAACCAGTCGAGACTGCGCTGAAGGGTAGAGTCTCGTCTGGGGAACATTAGACATTAATTTTTTAGCAGGGCTATATAGCTCGGATTCCCCACGTTAAAAGGGTCTTGTGCCACACTCCGCTTCGGTGGGGAGGTAGATAAATATCGTTCTGTGTTGTGCATTAGCACGAACTTACCTTGTCGGATTCTCTGCCTTCGGGCGTAGAGTAATAACACAGTCGTGACTACGCCAAAGGGTAGAGCCTCATCTGGGGAGAAATCAGACAATAAATTTTTGGCCGGGTTATATAACCTGGAAGCTCCATATTAAAAAGACCTTGTGCCAGATTTTCTTTCAAGTGGGGAGACAACTAAATGCTGTTATGTGTTGTGCATCATTCCGGTGTTGTGCGTCATCGAAGAGCTTGTTTCTGAGTGAATTACACGAGAGAATTATTCCGACAGCATTATTGTGTATTATTCGAACGACTCGTTTATTACGTTGACTTTACGCGATGATATCGAAATATCATTTCGGTGTTGTGCGTCATCGAAGAGCTTGTTTCTGAGTGAATTACTCGAGAGTATTATTCCGACAGCATTATTGTGTATTATTCGAACGACTCGTTTATTACGTTGACTTTACGCGATGATATCGAAATATCATTTCGGTGTTGTGCGTCATTGAAGAGCTTGTTTCTGAGTGAATTACACGAGAGAATTATTCCGACAGCATTATTGTGCATTATTCGAACGACTCGTTTATTACGTTGACTTTACGCGATGATATCGAAATATCATTTCGGTGTTGTGCGTCATCGAAGAGCTTGTTTCTGAGTGAATTACTCGAGAGTATTATTCCGACAGCATTATTGTGTATTATTCGAACGACTCGTTTATTACGTTGACTTTACGCGATGATATCGAAATATCATTTCGGTGTTGTGCGTCATCGAAGAGCTTGTTTCTGAGTGAATTACTCGAGAGTATTATTCCGACAGCATTATTGTGTATTATTCGAACGACTCGTTTATTACGTTGACTTTACGCGATGATATCGAAATATCATTTCGGTGTTGTGCGTCATCGAAGAGCTTGTTTCTGAGTGAATTACTCGAGAGTATTATTCCGACAGCATTATTGTGTATTATTCGAACGACTCGTTTATTACGTTGACTTTACGCGATGATATCGAAATATCATTTCGGTGTTGTGCGTCATTGAAGAGCTTGTTTCTGAGTGAATTACACGAGAGAATTATTCCGACAGCATTATTGTGCATTATTCGAACGACTCGTTTATTACGTTGACTTTACGCGATGATATCGAAATATCATTTCGGTGTTGTGCGTCATCGAAGAGCTTGTTTCTGAGTGAATTACACGAGAGAATTATTCCGACAGCATTATTGTGTATTATTCGAACGACTCGTTTATTACGTTGACTTTACGCGATGATATCGAAATATCATTTCGGTGTTGTGCGTCATCGAAGAGCTTGTTTCTCAGTGAATTACTCGAGAGTATTATTCCGACAGCATTATTGTGTATTATTCGAACGACTCGTTTATTACGTTGACTTTACGCGATGATATCGAAATATCATTTCGGTGTTGTGCGTCATCGAAGAGCTTGTTTCTGAGTGAATTACACGAGAGAATTATTCCGACAGCATTATTGTGTATTATTTGAAAGATTCGTATAGTACGTTGATTTTACGCGAATATATCGAAATATTATAACTCGCGAAAAAGTTCCCTTCAGATTAACGTTACAAAAACAACGTTATAAAAGAATTATATGCTCCAGGAATCGAAATAAAGGGTTCGGCTCAAAATTCCTAACACCTGAAGAAAGCCAACGCGTTCAACGGCCGAAACGTCGTGAACATGGCAATAAAGATGAGGACAACAGTCCGGACAATGTAAATAAAATCAAATATACCCATTTTAAATTATGTCAATTTGGAGGTGGGGAGACGATCTGTATAAAGGTTAAGTCACACATTGGCTCTAATCGCTGAATAGGGAGCCAAAGAGTCAGCCATTTTATTTCTTTTTTTATTTAAAATCGATAACAATATGTCTCTCATCATTAAAAATATTCTGAGGTACGGGTAGCTTTTACGAACCGAGAACTTTTCAACAACACTTGTCTGTTAGAAACTTTTATTGTTGTACTATCAATAGATTTGTGTTACGTTGAGAAACACGCAATTTTTTCAAGGCATCACGTGTACTGTAGCCAAAGTCGCAATGGTGTATCTAGGGCAACGCACAGATTTACTGTTGAATTAGAAACAACCGTAAGTTCTTTTCTAAGAGTTTCTTTTATCGCACGTCCTGCTTTTATGCTTTCTGGCTTTCCTTCTATTTACGATCGTTAAAGATCCAAATGCAATGCCATTTTGCTGTCTTCTCTCTTCCTGGCATCTGATCTTTTATTGACCAACAAAATATTATCTTACATTCCAAGTAACCTCTTGCGTTCTAGTGGCATTATTGCTTTGCTTGGAATCAGTCAGTTAAGTGCCATACGTGATACACTCTTTGGATGATCATGTCTCGAAAGAGACATGACTGACTAGGCAGAATATTATCCCGCAGTAGGTTGCCATTGCTTTCTGCGGCAGACTGGTTGCCAGCCAAAGCTATAGAACCCAATCTGTCCTATTATTTGACTCTTAGCTAGAGGGAGAAGAGATGTATTATATTATTAAGTAGTAATTAGTGGGGGATCAGTTTATTACTTCAAAGCAATATAAAATAGATCCCCCATTTTCTGACCAGTAGAAGCCTTAGTCATGATTCCTATGCAGTCAGTCAGTTAAGTGCCATACGTGATACACGCTTGGGCGATCATGTCTCGAAAGAGACATGACTGATTGGGCAGAAGATTATCCGGCAGTAGGTTACTATTGTTTTCTGCGGTAGAATGGTAGCCAGTGAAGGCTATAGAACCCAATCTGTCCTATTATTTAACCCATAACTGGAGAGAAGAGACGGGTTAATACCTTTCATAAGGGTATTTGTACGTAAGTGAATGCAAGGAATTCAACAGGAATTCAAACTCGGTTCCTCGATTTGTCGTTCCGAGTCGATATCCACTGCACCACAACGCATATATACTTGCTTAGAGTAAAATTATTTTTAAAAATACAAAGCCTGACACAGAGCATCCTACTACAGACCGTATATTAACTTTTCCCTTCTCCTAGACTAGTTGCTAACTTACAGCCAGAGAGCGCATCTACATTTGCTATTTAACCCATATCTGGGGAGAGAAAAGATGGGTTTAAACATCTCCTAACGTTATTTGTGCGAATGTAATTTCCCCCAATTCGAGCAAGACTTGTCGATTTCTCTTCCTGGGCTAGGCTTACGGCCATACCACGTTGAAATACCGAGGTTAAGCATCGTCGAGCCTGGTCAGTAGCTTGACGGGTGACCACTTCAGAATACCAGACGCTATAAGCATCAATTTGCGAACGGTGTAATGAATTGTTTTAGGCTTACGGTCATATCACTTTGAAACATCGGTTCACGTGCGATCACCGAAGTTAAGCAACGTCGAGCCTAGTCAGTAAGTAGGTAGTTGACCATTTCGGAATACCAGATGCTGTAAATTTGGATGTACGGTGGTGTAATGGATAACAGATTTGTAAATGGGAGATTTGAGTTTGAGTTCCAGTCACGTTCGTTAGATTAACTTTTGTGCAAATACCCTTCAGAAAGGTATGAATCTATATTCTCCCTACAACTATGGGTTAATTAGTAGAATTTATATCAGTAAGAGTCATTATTATACCCCAAAACTTATTTCAATCTGAAAATATTTTCTGGCTTTAAATAAAATTCAAAAGGTTGATAAGCCGTAAAAAACAAGGGTCGATAACCGATAAATTTTTTTTTTTTTTATAAAACTATCCCGATCAACGGAGTGCGTATGTATCATTCTACTAACAATACTCGTCGGTTTGTATTCAAGCTGAGATTGGTGTGATAAAAAGTAATAACATGAGATCGAGAACCAATAAAAATGTTACCATGGAGAAAGTTATTAAAAGTAAGTTTACTTTTAATATTTACTCTCCACGTAGCTACAGATTTTTTTTTGTTTTTTTATTGACACTGAAAATGAGGTCAAGAATTAACAAAGGTTATTGAGTGGACCTTATAAATGTCAATTTATATGTTAATTGCTTGATTTTAATCTTGAAATAACCTTTTCCATATCTCAGCATCAAGTTCAAAATATTAACATTTGTTTTATAATCTCCCGGCAAACCATTTCATTAAATTAATAGCATCGTTTTTAGACGGGGAATAAAATATAACTCTGATGGATATGAGCATCTGAAACTTAATTAACTCTACTACCAATTGAAACGATTCATAGACACAAAAAAAAGCATTTAGCAGAATGGATAAAGCTCTAGTCTCCTAGAGAGCAACGCATCGCGCCTCCTTGACTTCAAATGAAGTGACTGCATTGAATCCATATCTGCATCCACTGTTAGAAAGTTTGTTCGAATCCTCGTCACCAAGATGTTGTGGAGTACAAAATAAAAGATTGTGCGTTGAATGTAAGTACAAATGTCGATCCCTTAGGTTAGAAGTACCGGTGGGAACTTTGTATTATGACGTAGTAACACAGAGTAAACTTACGGGGACACTGACTAATTGAGATTGGATCAAGAAGGAAAGAAAAAAAAAGAGAAAGGACATAAAATGGGAAGAACAGCTATGACTAGTTTCACCTGCTTGTGTGGCCAGGTGCAGAGCCCTGTTGACAGACATAGGGTCTTTTAACAGCCATCATTTCGACCCAGGGTTGCGCTTCCTCCTCAAAGCACTTGATGGAGGTCCCTTGTTGAGTCTAAGGCCCTGTGTGAAGATGAATGGAGGCGGCGTAGCGTCGCCATCACTAATGATCACACCAAACACCTTCGTAATCATCATTAAACTCATCCAACTCTTTCCGAATACTCTGCACAGTCCTCAGATTAAGACCTAACACTGAAATATTCGTATTGGACCTTCCGGTGCGAATGCCAAGCAGTATAGGATACCGTTTGGAAATTTCTTGCGAAATGAATTGCGTTATGGAAATCTTTTTCTCACAGACCCTGCCCAACTGACCCTACTATACTGTGCAGTCGACAAAATCAAAAACAAGCAACGTGCATGCGCGAAATTAAAAATATAAATGGTGACTATTTATCCATCGCACCATGTATACAAAAAGAAAACAAAAAAGCTTCAATCTCAGAATTCAAAATAACTTACATAATATCCTTCATCACACATTATTTTATTTCCTGAGAAATGTTTATAAATGGCTTTGTTTTTTCTAATATTTCGGAGCTAAATGTTACCAAGTGGGGGATTTATTAAGGATCCCTTTGCTATCCATCGACCTGCTCCTCCTTGCACACATGAGATGAAGAAAACTAAAGTTATTTCCTCTTGTCTTTTTTATACACCCAATACTGTCTTGTGGTGCAGTGAATAACGGCTCGGAACGAGAAATCGGAGAGCCGAGTTCGAATTCCAGTTGAATTCGTTGCATTCACTTACGCGCAAATACCCTTGGGAAAGGTATTAATCCGTCTCTTCACTCCAATTATGGGTTAAATTGGGTTCTATAGCCTTGGCTGGCAACAAATCTACCGCAGAAAGTAATGGCAACCTACTGCGGGATAATCTTCTGCCCAGTCAGTTATGACTCTTTCGAGACATGGTCGCCTAAGCGTGTGTTAAGTACGGCACTTAACTGAATGACTGACTATATATATATATATATATATATATATATTTATATTTGTAATGAATTATTTTGAACATTATTTTTACCGATACTCGTATTTTAGTAGATATTCTGTTTTTAATTAAACAGTATTTTATATTTATATCTACCGGCCTGATTATTTTACGATATATTTTTATTACGAAAATGTGTGCTATCCAGCAGGATTCGAACCTGCGACCCCTATTTACATAGGGGAAGCTACCATTTGATCTGGTACTGTCTTAACCACTCGACCATGAATAGCCTCTTGATCAGACGAGGTTTTTATCATGCTTATGTAACACAATTTTCGATCTATCATAAACAAACCATATCTGCTCTGAAATGTATCGTAATGTCAAACAAATGTAAACATGTTACGGAATTTAACGATTTTTAACGAAACTTGGTTATAAGCAACCGACAATTTGTAATGAATTATTTTGAACATTATTTTTACCGATACTCGTATTTGAGTAGATATTCTGTTTTTAATTAAACAGTATTTTATATTTATATCTACCGGCCTGATTATTTCACGATAAATTTTTATTACGAAAATGTGTGCTATCGTGAAATAATCAGGCCGGTAGATATAAATATAAAATACTGTTTAATTAAAAACAGAATATCTACTCAAATACGAGTATCGGTAAAAATAATGTTCAAAATAATTCATTACAAATTGTCGGTTGCTTATAACCAAGTTTCTTTAAAAATCGTTAAATTCCGTATATATATATATATATATATATATATATACTTATTGTATATAACTACTGCAATATAGTGAAATGTACAATCTAATAGTATAAGTGTTTGTCTCTTGCGTATAATCACAAATAATGAATTAATATAAACATTTTAAGATTTCTGGTAATTAAAATAAGACATTTAAAGAAAATGGTAAAGTCTTTGATAATTCTATAGAATAGGAGGAATAATTAATCTCGTAATTTATGACTATTTTATAAAATGATAAAAAACTTATTCTGATTTCATGCTATTTATGGATATGTGGTATTCAACTTTGGAATGGCAGGATTTTAAAAAAAAAGACCACTTCATTCTTGAAATTAAAAATATCCTTCATCACACATTATTATTTCTTGGCAAATGTTTATGAATGGTTTTGTTTTTCCTAAAACTTCAGAGCGAAATGTTACCAGGTGAGAGGATTTATTAACAATCCCTTTCCTACCAATCAACCTGCCATCTCCCATACCAAGAAAACTAAAGTTATTTCTGTCTTTTCTTTTTGATGTAATGAATATACAATGAATATGCATACACCTTGGTTCACCCTCACAGTAATGTGATTGGCTGGTGTCAGACATAAATACAGGTGAAAGCGAGAACGGATAGAGGTCTACAGGTCTACGATTATTGACTACGCCTACGTCTCAGCATACTGCATACGACGAGTACCGTCCATTACGTCTACGTACAAGATTGTTCTACCCGGTTGCATTTGCCTAAACCGCTTAACTACCTCGAATTATATATATATATATATATATAAATTAAAAAAGGATTAATTCAATGATGTTGAATGACCATTTCGATATGAAAATCCCCACGGGGGATAACACATCACCTCAGCAACAGAAAAATCCTTTCATATATATAAAAAACCACTTGACTCTAGCCCTTCCCCAACCCCGTATATCCTTCCCTTTCTCTCCCCCCTTGCAACTGTCATTACACCTCCATTTTCATCTTTCTATTGCTTCTTTCTAATTGGTCTGTAATCCTCTTCTCCCTCCTCTAATTAATTTTCTTTCAGTTATGTAGCCCCCCGCACATCAGTGGCATTTACGCCTTGCCCGGGGTGAAACGATTAAAATATATATATATATATATATATATATATATATATACCTTTTCGGGACATACCACTTTTTCGATCCAAATATTATTGGGCAATAGGCACGTGTTTCTTGGGTATTTTTTCAGCTGAATATGAAAATTATGTCTATTTTTTCTTATTCCCTTACGTTTTTTCAATTCAGATAATTTCCATTTTACTTAAAACAGGCCAAATTACCCATTTAACAGTGATGTGCCAGGGTCAAATAGAACCAACCTAAAATATTTTCAGCTTAGAATAACTTACCATAAAAGGAAAAGTATCCCAATAACTTAAAAAATGGATTTCCAGCATTTTCGCTTCAGAACAAAAGTTTTCAAAACGGGTTCATCAGCAGAAGATGAATCACCTACTTGTTACATTTAATCCACATGAAGTAATAATTTTGATGAGTATAAAATCACATAAGGACTTGCCAAAAAGCGAACAAACCGCTTTTCAATTTTGTTAATAAGAAACAAGATGTCAAACTGCCCTTTATAAATTTTCGTTCAGACAAGATGCTGGTGGTGATATGGATGGTTAAAAAATGTTCTAGGTTGGCTATGTCTATTTGGTGTTTGGTGCCTATTTTAAGCACTGATAAAGAAATTTTTAATCTTGCAATTCTCAAATACACTCTCCAAGCACCCTAACAACCCTTATTTATTAATGTTCCTATGCATGTTATACAGAGACTGCATGAAAGACATCCGTAAATTTGAGAGATGGGTAAGAAAAGTTCTTAGTTGGCTATGCCTATCTGATGTTTGGTGTCTATTTTAAGCACTGGTAAAGAAATTTTTAATCTTGCTAGTCTCAAATACACTCGCCAAGCACCCTCATAACTCTCATTTATTAATTTGCCTCTGCATGTTATACAGAAATTACATAACAATACTAGACTCGCTTAAATTCGAGGAATATGATAAAATTTTATGATGGCTTCAGGCTTAATGTGAAAACTATGAATAAAAATAAAAATCACGGTTCTTAAATGAATTCTAAAGAGCTTCTTTTATGGAAAGTAGAGAAGAAACAGAAATTACAAGCTGAGAACATTGAGACATTTTCCAGTGAGATATCTTTCATAAAATCAAGCATTTTCAGGTCAGCTTATCGGAACTGACATAGACGGAGACGTTAGAAGTATAGAATTGATGCAGATTTTAGAAAGAACAAGAAACCTAATCCTAATTGATTTTGAAAGTTATTTGGTTAATTTTTTTCAATGATAATTCATTTTGACATGAAACGAAATGTTTCAATTATATCACTCGTATATTTATATATATATATCGTCTATAAATACTTTCACGGTCTTCTGCTCCGATGAACCTAGATCACTGGTGCCACCTAAATACGAATTTGAACGAGATACTAGATTAGCAACTAGATCCCACCCTTTTACAGTGAAACCGATAAAATGCAGCCGTAACTTCTACTCCAACAGTTTCTTTCCTCGCACTTCCCGACTGTGGAATTCTCTTCCACACGATTGCTTCCCCGACGACTACAATCTCCAGGAATTTAAATGTAAGGTCAATAGACACCTCCTAACACACTAACCTGCTCCCATTCCATCAAGCACTCTTCCCATCTGCCCAACCCTCAAACTCGCTATCCTTACTCATCTGTCACCTTCCTCCTGACATTCCCTATGTCTAACCACTCCTTCTCTTTACCTTCCCCTATGTAGCCCCATACGCAATAGTGGCAGTGGAATGCCTTGCTTGGGGTGAGATGATTAAAAAAAAAAATTTAAGCCGTGGCATATCTCTATGAATTAGGCATTTTAACTTATTTTAATCATCTCACCCCGAGCAAGACATTTTACTGCCACCGTTGCGCAGGGGGTTACATAGGGGAAAGTGATGAAAAAGAGTGGTTAGTTATAGGAAATGTCGGAAGGAGGGTGGTAGACGGATGAAGATACCGAGGATGGGGGTGGAGTAGATGAAAAAAGAGCTTCAGAGAATGGATGCGAGTTAGTGGGATAGAAGAATTCTATTGACCTTAAAATTAAGATTACATAGAGATTGTAGCTGTAGGCGAAGCAAGTATATGGAAGGCAATTCCACGGGTGGAAAGTGCGTGAAAAGTAGATATTGCGGTTACATTTTAATCGGTTTCACTGTAAAAGGGTGGGACCTAGTTGCTAATCTAGTAGCTCGTGTAAATGCATACCTAGGCGGTACCAGTGATCTAAGTTCAGGGGAGCAGGCGCAGAATGCTGACAGGGAGTTAGAGAACATTGTAAATAGCCAGAATGTTTTTAAATAATAATATAAGTGTATCTTTATCGTGCTTAAGTTAACAGTGAAATATGACTTTTTTATAACCATATCGCCCCAAGCAAGGCATTGTACTGCCACTGTTGTGCAGGGGGTTACATAGGAGGAAAGTTATAAGGAATGACAGAATACAGGGGGTGTCAGGAAGTGAGTAAGAGAGGGATGAGAATACTTCAAAAATCACGAGAAAGAAGATGCAAGTTAGTGAGATAAGAGATGAATATTGATTTTGCATTTAAATTCTTGGAGATTGTAGCTCTTGCTGAAGCAAGTAAATGGAAGGGAATTCCACACGTGAAAAGTGCAAGAAAAGAAGCTGTTAGAGCAGAAATTGCAGTTACATTTTATCGGTTGCACTGTAAAAGGGTGGGACCTAGTTGCTAACCAAGTAGCTCGTTTAAATTCATACCTAGGATTTACCAGTGATCTAAGTTCCTGGGAGCAGAAACCGTGAAAGTTTTTTTTTATAGAAGAGGCACAGTTTTAAGCAAAGTATAACTTATTATAAGATGTGCATTGTGGTGCAGTGGATATCGACTCGCAATGAAAATCGGGGAGCCGAGTTCGAATTCCAGTTGAATTCCTTGCATTCACTTACGCACAAATACTCTTGGAAAAGGTATTAATCCGTCTCTTCTCTCCAGTTATGGGTTAAATAATAGGACAGATTGGGTTTTATAGCCTTGGTTGGTAAACAATCTACCACAGAAAACAATGGTAACCTACTGCGGGATAATCTTCTGCCTAGTCAGTCATGTCTCTTTTGGGACATGATAGCCCAAAGCGTGTATCATGTATGGCACTTAACTGACTGACTGAATATAATAGTTGGAAAGATGATTAAGGCTTCTACTGGTCATAAAGTGGGGGATCAGTTTATTAATTCATAACAATAGAAAACTGATCCCCCACTAAATACTACTTAATAATATAGTACATATCTTCCCCATCTAGCATTGAGAAAAATGTAATGTGATGGGGCAAAATAAACTCATCATCAGGAGTAGAAAAATAGCTCAGAAACATGTCTACTGCTCAATAAAATTATGGTAAAAAAGCGTCAACAATTGTTGTAACATTTTGTCTGAATTTTATTTTTATTTGCTAACCTTCAAAATTAATTTTAAAAATTAATTAATGAAAATAATTCACTTACTTTTTTGTTGATTCTCATTCCCAAAGACACAATCAAGACACACTCTGTCACAGCCGTAAAAGCCATTACGCCTATTACTCCGAGGTCCACATCTTCCACGCCTTGCTGGATTAGCGCATAAAGAAATATGCAAGTTGTTGGGACCATTGCGCTGAACAAGAAGAGTAGGTTAAAGCTTAACAAGTCTCCCACAGCTCCCACAAGATGAACCACCTCTTCGTAGTCGCGTCGGATGGGTTCAATCTCTCTTGCCAAATCTTGTGCGTTCGAATGGCGAAATCGTCGACGGATCGTACTAAATTCGTAACAGATAAGTCTACTAAACGATAATAAAAGCCACAGTTGGCTGAGATGGCCACAACCGATGAAGAATGAGAGTAAAGAGAAACCGAAGACCTCGAAGACGAACGTATCGCTGCCGTGCTGGGTTAGCATAAGAACTTTCACCAGAATGCTGTCCTTTGGAATGACCAAAGTGAGGAAGAACGTAGCTAGTAAAGAAATTGTTACAAGCAGGAGGGTGACTGACGCGATTAACAGGAAGTTGTTGCTGCGTTTGAGTTTCGAGATTAACTTCCGGTCCGATTTTAGGTTATAACTTTCGAGTAACCTAGTAAACGCGAGACCGGAAGTGGATTTTCGCCACAGACCGATGCAACTGCGCAGTGCTACGCAAGAGTAGAAGAGTTGAAAGCAAAGTCCGATTAGAAATTTGCATGAATTTGTTTCCGGATTTTTAAAGTTGTGCTTTAACTGTACAGCATATATAACCAAGAGAAGACAAACGGAACAGTCGATGGTCACCATGAGCCATTGAACGATTTTTCTCGGGTGTTCTTTGGGAGACCGAAGGAAGTTTCCACTGAAGAAGGTTAGCCAAAGAACGGGAGTGAGAGCATCAAGAAGGCCGCTTTGATCGGATTCTGTTGTCATCTTTGTTTTTTTTTTGTTTTTTTTTTGTTGTTCTTATTTGTTGTTGTTTTTTGTATTTGTTTTAATTTAAATCTTTATTTTTGTCCTTAAAAATTTCAGTGTTTAGCTTTGCAGTAAAAAAATAATAATAAAAAAAATACCTTTCGACAAATTTAAATTCTGTAGATTTTTAGTCGTGTTACCGCAGGTATATTTTAATAAATTATTATCATTAAGATCTTGACCATTGACTATTCTTTTCCTCTTGCGGATCAACTTACAATATAGGCGTTTCGTGAAGAAACTTGGTAAAACATTAAATCTAATTTTGGGTTTAAAATTTGAAAAGTCGAAATTTAATGGATACTTAGTTCTTTTCTACTGAAATGACGAAATCTAGAAGGAAGAGTAGCAGTAAACTAAGTGGACCACAATACTAAAACTCTAGACCTAATCTACGTATTATTTACTTAAATAAACACTAGGCAAAAATATAACTGATGTAGTTTCATTTTCCCCTTTCCAATGAACTCGTTTGAATCAATGGAAACTTTTTTATCTGAGTTAAATCCTGCAGTGATATCACAGGTCATCAAACATTTTTTTTAATAAATATTTTTTAAACTTTTTTTTTTTTGGGGGGGGGGGGGTATCCAAAATAACCCAAATTAAATCGATGTCACTACATTTGTAATGCACCTCGTATATCTATAAGATTCTATCTAAAGCATGTCATAGTTATATTTACCTTAAAAATATCTATATATGAATTTGTATTTTAGAATTAATTTTATTTGTATATGATACCATAATATTAAAACTATAACAAAAGTATTTAATTATTATATTGATACTAATTAAAATTTTAATACGTATTAAAAATCTACTTATAATAATAACTGTTTAATTAACATTATTTCAAATTAAACTGATTAATAGACAGATTTAGTTATCACTAATACAAATGTATAAATAAATTAAAACTAATACATCATATAATTTAAGTCTATCGTCTAAGGCCCATTCTTTTGCTCTTTCGACATTTTGGTGTGAAAACAATCTGAATCCGAAGTATACTGTCGGGAACGTCAGTTTTTGAGTGAATCACCAATGACGTATAGGTCGACACTGGCTATCAAAAACCGTGTTCGGATTCACAAAGAGCTTGATTTAAAAAAAAAAAAACAAACTAGGACTGATTGTTCCGGTATCTTGCGGCTCGGGTGGAGGATCAAACTTCTGTCTCAGCAGGTATTCCATAGAATTATTAGAGCTAAGTTTAACGTCGAAGTACCATCCAACCGTTTGGCTGACCGGTATCTGTGACTTAATAGGACAGGGGTCTCTATCATAAAACTACCCATTACCCTCTGCAATGACTACAACCATTTGTCACAGGTGGATCAAACTACACAACCGGAATACAAAACAATTACAATATAACGGAAGTATACTAAGTTTAATTATAACTGAATATAAGTAGACTTATTTGAATTTTACTATAACGTTCACTCTGTAAAAGGCCCAAGAGCCACTCGAAATAGTCTTACGGATTAGCAACCACAAGCAAAGTGATAATGCAAGAGGGTACTGGAAATTTAAAAAATAAGAAAATGAACTGGAAGCAAAATCCTAAACAGAAAACAAGGGATAAAACCCTACTCCAGTTCAAAAGAACGAGAGCACTGGAAACTAAGGTACAGGCGGGCCTTTCTACTCCTATTGAGGAAAGAAAAAATTAACAAATAGTAAATAATTTTTTTAGACGAGGACGTTAGAAGTATGGAGTTGAAGTAGGCTTTAGAAAGAACAAGAAACCTAATGCTAAACAGCTGTCTTAGTAATTTGTTAGTAATTTTAGTTATAAATATTTGTAATAGATATGATCTGATATTGTTAAATTATTCTACACGTGTAAGTAATTAATATCTATTTTTAAATTCATAAACAAAAAAATAGGTAATATGATTAGATCTATAACATTGCTATAAGCCAGAACGAGGAATTCGTCGATAAAATCCCAAGACCGTTGTAATAAATATCCGTTTAGAGCTGAACGATAAATTCCTGATGGGTGTATATAAATAATTTCCAAAGTCCAGTCTTGGAATGTGCGTCCGCCAATGTCTGAAATGTTTTTAAAAGAAATCAACAGCGCATGACCGTTTTTTTTTTAATTACTGAAATGATGTTGACCTTTAGTGGGCAGTAGCGGCCTCTCTGCCGCCAATTTTGTGAACAGAGTTGCAGTGAAGGAAGCAAAATGCCCCTTAACAATATTACGCATTATCTGTAATTAATTTACTTTATGTTGTATGTTCTGAGTGGCTTAAAGCTGTACTGTAGCTCGCTAAATGTTAATCACATGACAACTTATTCATTTCAACACTACAGTCATGTGTTATGGTTAGAAATACCGATCTGTCAACAGGGTGAATAAAACATCAACAATGAGACCTTTTTTAATATTATCATGTACCGTCTTCTCTTCTCTTCTTCTTCTTTGAGCCGTGTCCAATTTAGGATGTAGGCGATCATAGCCTTCCACATCTTCCTATCCCTTGTCGCTCTTAATATCCCTTCTCCTGTTATCTCATTCAATCTCCGCTCCACGATCTCTGTGCTCAAGTCTATGAAGTATGTAATGCGTTGCTTTCTTTTGTCTCTCTTCCCCTCTATCCATCCTGTGTGCATCAGATTCTCCAAGCCCTCCATCCTCTTTACATATCCACAACACTTCAGCTGTCTTTTCCTGATGTTAACTAGCAGTTTTCTTTCTCGTGTCCATCCTCACCCAAACCTCGTCGCTTCTCACACGTTCTGTCCATGTTATCCTCAGCGTCCTTCTGTAGAACCACATTTCGATTATTTCAAGCCTCTCCTTCGTCTATGACTAGAAGCATAGCCCGGCGTTGCTCGGGTGTAATGAAAGCTTAAAAACTAATCCATGGTCCTGGAGCTCAGACTCTTTGGACGTTGGCACGAAAGGCTAAAAAGCAATAGTTGTTTCCAGTTAAAGCGAAACCGTAGACGGAAAGAAAAATGAATGGATGTAAGTCAAATTTTGATTTCCTGCTATCGATATCAAATAATTTTATTGTCTTAAACTGAATTTTGAAGGCTAAATAAGTCCTCTGAGTAAATGGTATCATGGCTGAGACTAAGAACTACAATTATACCTACTTAGAGCCAAACCCGAAGCAAAAACTAAAATAAAAGGGCTGAAAAAAATACAGACATACAGGCAGATAAACAGACACACACACAAACATCTTGCCTTTATATATATATATATATATATATATATTATCGATTTTCTGCACTACTGTAAGAACTACAACCTTGAAACTTCTGAATATCGTTCCTTATGTCTTTGTCTATGAGTGTATCAAATTTGATTAAAATCGGATCACTCCTATAACCCGATTTTTTCGATTATCGATTTTCGATATTTATCGGGGATACCTCGACACAAAACCTAGCTAAGAACACTCGCAGACGCTTATAGTACAACTGTGTAAATTTTCATGAATATCGGTTCAGTCATTTCAGAGTCTATAGGTAACGGACACACACACACACACACACACACACACACACAAACAAACAAACAAAGTTCCATTTATTATATAAGTTTAGATGATATTGTTTAGCATTCACTGCCATATTGAAATACAGACATCTCATAACAATCCAGTGCTCTCTTCTTTGTTTCCAACGAAATTTTTCTTTCTCTTAATATTTTACTCTGTTTATGGAATGCATCCTTGGCCATGCCAAGACGCCTTCCGATCTCCGTATCGCACTTTCCGTCCTCAGTTAGAAATTTCTGCTCCTGTTTCATTCTGGTGTCACTAACTTGTAGTTGGCATTTTGGGCTCCTCTTTTTACTGATTAACATGCATTCAGTTTTATTTCAGTTTATATGTAAATCTTTATTTCCGCTTTCCTTAACTACTTCCTGTAGGTGGTCTTGTAGTTTCTTTTCTGTATCTGCTATCTGCTGTATGATTTGTGTATATTATATTGTTCAAAATGCAGCCGCCAATGAAAAATCCTGGCAAGACCCCTAGTTCTCTCAGAATTGTCTCGCTAAATGATTTTCAAGATTGAATATGGTGGATGCAAAAACAATTGGAAACGCAATTCATGCAGTTTCGCCATCGATGCGATCGACTTGTGACACGGTGCGTTGACATGGTGAAAGGTCACTTTTTTCTTCTTCATTTGTTTCTTGTCGATTTCTTCCTTCAAACGCAACCGTTCTGCTATATAATAATCGCTGGTGATGGTTCTTCCTTTCTCAAGGTAATCGGTAAACAAAATACTTTGCGCATCCCAAAATACGGAGGCCAAAACTTTGTCTGCTGTTGTTTGCGTATTTGGTCGATTTGGACGACTTTCATCTACTGCTGTCCACCCAGCTGGCTGCCTATTTGACTCCGGAGTGAAGTAATGGATCAATGTTTTATCCATTGTCACATATTTACACAAAAACTTCTTGTGTTGAAACAGTTGCAAACAACTCTCTGAAACGTCAACGCGTTGTTGTTTTTGATCGACTGTGAGCAAACGCGGCAACTACTTTCAACACAGCTTTTTCAATGACAAATGTTCATGCAAAATTGTGAATACACTACCTTCTTATATGTTCAACTTCTCTGCTATCACACAAAACTTCAATTTACGATCGGCGAAAATGAGTTTGTGGATTTTTGTGTGTTTTCCGGGACAACTGCCGATTTTGGGCGACCTGAGTGTTTAGCATAATTTGTGTCGGTACGATCGCGTTTAAAGTTAGCATATCATCACTTACTTGTTGTTTCCGACGGAACAGAATCTGAATAACACTTATCAAGCCATTGCTTTGCTTGAACATTATTTTTTTCTATCATATATTATATTTTTTTTCAACGCACGAAATTTAGATTTTCCATTGTTTTCAAAATTTGCAACAGTATTTTCACTTAAATAACTGTAATTTGTTAACTAATAATCCGATTGGACCCAAATTGTGCCACGTGTCATTTGAAGGTTAGTACTTTATAAAAATTATATGGATTTCTTTATTAGTGGCGCCATCTTGAGGTCATGCCCGGGACTTAGTGATGTGTTAAACGATCTATTCTTTGCTTCCAGAGAAATCTTTCTGTGAGCGAGTTTTGTTTAACGGCATATCAACCTCTGTGGATTCCAGAAAGGTGCGGTTTTAAGGTGTTTTTTTAATGTTTGGTTATAGTGAGAAGGCTGATTTATTCAGATTTTAAGGAAAATCTTTTGTTTTTATTTTTTTTATTTTAGAAAACTGAAAATGACTTCTAGTTTTGTATTAAAAAATGTTTTGCTGAGAATAATTTTTTTCCTTCAAAAATGGGTTATGATAATATTTTTTTCTTCAAAAATGTATTGGAAAATGTTTCCTTTAAAAATGTATATATTTCTATAAAAGTGTATTTTTATACTTTAATAGTGTTTTGACACCAGTTTGGGGCTTAACTATTTTCCCATAGCTGGGACCCTAACAGGTGCTACAACTCCGGGTGAGGGTAGACCTGAGAACAACAGCAATTAAGAAGTGGTCCCATGCTCCTCACAACCTCCAAATCAGAGGCCTTGCTGCCGGATGCAGTTTATCGTCATGTCCAGGACCAGAACTTTTGGAATCATTCATACATCTATTTTTGTTCTTATCACAATGCTTCGACTGATTCATTCAATTTTTGTCAGGTGTAGTTTGTTATAATACCCAGGCCGAGTGGCTATTTAAATTACGACTCGGAGTTTGTGATACTTTAATACACCTTTTTATTTATTTAGTTCTTTCGGGTATCTCTTTCTTTTCTATAACTAGATAAGTCTTGTGGGTTCCGGGTGAGGAACCGCACAAAATAATGAACAACAAAAATAGATAGATAGATAGATAGATAGATAGATAGATAGATAGATAGATAGATAGTGATTGATTCCGGGTGAGGAACCGCAGAAAATAATGAACAACAAAAATAGATAGATAGATAGATAGATAGATAGATAGATAGATAGATAGATAGATAGATAGATAGATAGATGTTGTGGATTCCGGGTGACGAACCGCACAAAATAATGAACAACAAAAATAGATAGATAGATAGATAGATAGATAGATAGATAGATAGATAGATAGATAGATAGATAGATAGATAGATAGACGTTGTGGATTCCGGGTGAGGAACCGCACAAAATAATGAACAACAAAAATAGATAGATAGATAGATAGATAGATAGATAGATAGATAGATAGATAGATAGATAGATAGATAGATAGATAGATAGATGATGTTGTGGATTCCGGGGAAGGGGAACCGCACAAAATAATGAACAACAAAAATAGATAGATAGATAGATAGATAGATAGATAGATAGATAGATAGATAGATAGATAGATGTTGTTGGATTCCGGGTGAGGAACCGCACAAAATAATGAACAACAAAAATAGATAGATAGATAGATAGATAGATAGATAGATAGATAGATAGATAGATAGATAGATAGATAGATAGATAGATAGATGTGTATTCCGGGTGAGGAACCGCACAAAATAATGAACAACATAAATAGATAGATAGATAGATAGATAGATAGATAGATAGATAGATAGATAGATAGATAGATAGATAGATAGATAGATGTTGTGGATTTGCGGGTGAGGAACCGCAGAAAATAATGAACAATAAAAATAGATGGATAGATAGATAGATAGATAGATAGATAGATAGATAGATAGATAGATAGATAGATAGATAGATGTTGTTGATTCCGGGTGAGGAACCGCACAAAATAATGAACAACAAAAATAGATAGATAGATAGATAGATAGATAGATAGATAGATAGATAGATAGATAGATAGATAGATAGATGTGGTTGATTCCGGGTGAGGAACCGCACAAAATAATGAACAACATAAATAGATAGATAGATAGATAGATAGATAGATAGATAGATGATTGTGGATTCCGGGTGAGGAACCGCAGAAAATAATGAACAACAAAAATAGATAGATAGATAGATAGATAGATAGATAGATAGATAGAAGATAGATAGATAGATAGATAGATAGATAGATAGATGTTGTGGATTCCGGGTGAGGAACCGCAGAAAATAATGAACAATAAAAATAGATAGATAGATAGATAGATAGATAGATAGATAGATAGATAGATAGATAGATAGATAGATAGATAGATGTTGTGGATTCCGGGTGAGGAACCGCAGAAAATAATGAACAACAAAAATAGATAGATAGATAGATAGATAGATAGATAGATAGATAGATAGATAGATAGATAGATGTTGTGGATTCCGGGTGAGGAACCGCAGAAAATAATGAACAATAATAAAAATATAGATAGATAGATAGATAGATAGATAGATAGATAGATAGATAGATAGATAGATAGATAGATAGCTAGATAGATAGATAGATAGATGTTGTGGATTCTGGTGAGGAACCCCACAAAAATAATGAACAAACAAAATAGATAGATAGATAGATAGATAGATAGATAGATAGATAGATAGATAGATAGATGTTGTGTGGATTCGGGTGACGAACCGCACAAAATAATGAACAACAAAAATAGATAGATAGATAGATAGATAGATAGATAGATAGATAGATAGATAGATAGATAGATAGATAGATAGACGTTGTGGATCTGTGAGAATTGCACAAAAATAATGAACAACAAAAATAGATAGATAGATAGATAGATAGATAGATAGATAGATAGATAGATAGATAGATAGATAGATAGATAAATAGATTTTGGGTGAGGAACTGCAGAAAATAATGAAACACCAAAAATAGATAGATAGATAGATAGATAGATAGATAGATAGATAGATAGATAGATGTTGTGATTCCGGTGGGAGGGAAAACCGCAGAAAATAATGAACAAAAATAGATAGATAGATAGATAGATAGATAGATAGATAGATAGATAGATAGATAGATAGATACAGATTCTGGTGAGGAACTGCACAAAATAATGAACAACAAAAATAGATAGATAGATAGATAGATAGATAGATAGATAGATAGATAGATAGATAGATAGATAGATAGATAGATGTTGTATCTGGGTGAGAACCAAAATAATGAACAAATAAAAATAGATAGATAGATAGATAGATAGATAGATAGATAGATAGATAGATAGATAGATAGATAGATAGATAGATAGATAGATTCCGGTGAGGAACTGCACAAAATAATGAACAACATAAATAGATAGATAGATAGATAGATAGATAGATAGATAGATAGATAGATAGATGTTGTGGATTCTGATGGGGGAACCGCACAAAATAAATGAACAATAAAAATAGATGGATAGATAGATAGATAGATAGATAGATAGATGTTGTTGATTCTGGGTGAGGGACCCACAAATAGATGAACAAATAAAAATAGATAGATAGATAGATAGATAGATAGATAGATAGATAGATAGATAGATAGATAGATGTTGTGGATTCTGTGAGGGAACTCTCTGCACAAAATAATGAACAAACATAAATAGATAGATAGATAGATAGATAGATAGATAGATAGATAGATAGATAGATAGATAGATGTTGTGGATTCCGGTGAGGAACTGCAGAAAATAATGAACAACAAAAATAGATAGATAGATAGATAGATAGATAGATAGATAGATAGATAGATAGATAGATAGATAGATAGATGTTGGTGGATTCAGAGAAAACTTTGTGCACACGAACAATAAAAATAGATAGATAGATAGATAGATAGATAGATAGATAGATAGATAGATAGATAGATAGATAGATAGATGTTGTGGATTCTGTGAGAAACTGCAGAAAATAATGAACAAATAAAAATAGATAGATAGATAGATAGATAGATAGATAGATAGATAGATAGATAGATAGATAGATAGATGTTGTGGATTCTGGGTGAGGAACTGCAGAAAATAATGAACAATAAAAATAGATAGATAGATAGATAGATAGATAGATAGATAGATAGATAGATAGATAGATAGATAGATAGATAGATAGATAGATAGATAAATAGATCAAGAGAAACTGCACAAAATAATGAATAAATAAATAGATAGATAGATAGATAGATAGATAGATAGATAGATAGATAGATAGATAGATAGATTCTTAAGACGAACCCACAAAAATAATGAATGAATGAAAATAGATAGATAGATAGATAGATAGATAGATAGATAGATAGATAGATAATGTTAGTGATTCTGGTGAGAAACTGCACAAAAATAATGAATGAATAAGTAAATAGATAGATAGATAGATAGATAGATAGATAGATAGATAGATAGATAGATAGATGTTGTGGATTCATGGAGGGAACCAAGCAAGCACGAACAAACAAAAATAGATAGATAGATAGATAGATAGATAGATAGATAGATAGATAGATAGATAGATAGAGAGATGTTGCTGGATTTGGGTGAGAACCACTGAAAATAATGAACAACAAAAATAGATAGATAGATAGATAGATAGATAGATAGATAGATAGATAGATAGATAGATAGATAGATGTTGTGGATTCCGGGTGAGGAACCATTGAAAATAATGAACAATAAAAATAGATAGATAGATAGATAGATAGATAGATAGATAGATAGATAGATAGATAGATGTTGTGGATTCCGGGTGAGGAACCGCACAAAATAATGAACAACAAAAATAGATAGATAGATAGATAGATAGATAGATAGATAGATAGATAGATAGATAGATAGATAGATAGATGTATGGATTCCGGGTGAGGAACCGCAGAAAATAATGAACAATAAAAATAGATAGATAGATAGATAGATAGATAGATAGATAGATAGATAGATAGATGTTGTGGATTCCGGGTGAACACACAAAATAATAGACAACAAAAATAGATAGATAGATAGATAGATAGATAGATAGATAGATAGATAGATAGATAGATAGATAGATAGATAGATAGATAGATAGATAGATGTTGTTGTGGATTCCGGGTGAGGAACCAAGAAAATAATGAACAATAAAAATAGATGGATAGATAGATAGATAGATAGATAGATAGATAGATAGATAGATAGATAGATAGATAGATAGATAGATGTTGTTGATTTGAGTGAGGAACCGCACAAAATAATGAACAACAAAAATAGATAGATAGATAGATAGATAGATAGATAGATAGATAGATAGATAGATGTTGTAGATTCCGGGTGAGGAACCGCAGAAAATAATGAACAACAAAAATAGATAGATAGATAGATAGATAGATAGATAGATAGATAGATAGATAGATAGATAGATATTTATGGATTCCGGGTGAGGAACCACCAGAAAATAATGAACAATAAAAATAGATAGATAGATAGATAGATAGATAGATAGATAGATAGATAGATGTTGTGGATTCCGGGTGAGGAACCGCAGAAAATAATGAACAACAAAAATAGATAGATAGATAGATAGATAGATAGATAGATAGATAGATAGATAGATAGATAGATAGATAGATGTTGTGGATTCAGGTGAAAGACAGAAAATAATGAACAATAAAAAATAGATATAGATAGATAAATAGATAGATAGATAGATAGATAGATAGATAGATAGATAGATAGATAGATATTTGTGGATTCCGGGTGAGGAACCACACAAAATAGACAACAAAAATAGATAGATAGATAGATAGATAGATAGATAGATAGATAGATAGATAGATAGATAGATAGATAGATAGATGTTGTAGTTCGGGTGACAGACACACAAAATAATGAACAACAAAAATAGATAGATAGATAGATAGATAGATAGATAGATAGATAGACATTTATCTAGTTGGTGAACCACTAAAATAATAGACAACAAAAAATAGATAGATAGATAGATAGATAGATAGATAGATAGATAGATAGATAGATAGATGTTATTAGTTCCGGGTGAGGGCCGCACAAAATAATGAACAACAAAAATAGATAGATATATAGATAGATAGATAGATAGATAGATAGATAGATAGATAGATAGATGTTTGTGGATTCCGGGTGAGGAACCGCAGAAAATAATGAACAACAAAAATAGATAGATAGATAGATAGATAGATAGATAGATAGATAGATAGATAGATAGATAGATAGATAGATAGATAGATGTTGTGGATTCCGGGTGAGGAACCACCAGAAAATAATGAACAATAAAAATAGATAGATAGATAGATAGATAGATAGATAGATAGATAGATAGATAGATAGATAGATGTTATGGATTCCGGGTGAGGAACCACACAAAATAATGAACAACAAAAATAGATAGATAGATAGATAGATAGATAGATAGATAGATAGATAGATAGATAGATAGATAGATAGATGTTATTGATTCCGGGTGAGGAACCATACAAAATAATGAACAACAAAAATAGATAGATAGATAGATAGATAGATAGATAGATAGATAGATAGATAGATAGATAGATAGATGTTGTGGATTCCGGGTGAGAACCTGAGAAAATAATAGACAACAAAATAGATAGATAGATAGATAGATAGATAGATAGATAGATAGATAGATAGATAGATAGCTAG
>JBBBDQ010030936.1:7500-23451 GCA_037127315.1 Ascarosepion bandense | reverse complement strand
GAGATGAATTCGTTTCCTTTTAGCGGCAATATATATATATATATATATATATATATATATATATATATATACCTAACGGTTTCAGTCCGGTTTCATTCGGGTCGTTTAAGGAATAATAAGAATGAAAAAAACCATATGATGAATTTATATAGTAAATATTTGCACAACGTCCAGGCTCGTGGCTTTTATGAATTAGATAACAATATAGAATGTCTCTATTCGATTAAAGGGGAGTGAAGAAGCAACTTATATAGACATAGATAATATGAAATTGGGGTAGTCGCTTCTATATTATAATCAATACATAAGCTGATCCCTGACTTTGTGGGGTGATTATATTCTTCTACCCTTAATTTTGGCTTTCTGAAAAATTTTAAGGTGTCGTTCAGTCAGTTAAAATGCCATACGTGATACACGCTTGGGCAAACGCTGTCTCGAAAGAGACATGACTGACGAACGAGTTATCCCGCAGTAGGTTGCCATTGCTTTCTGCGGTAGACTGATTTTGCCGACCAAGGCTATAGAACCCAATCTGTCCTGCTATTTAACCCATAACTGGAAGGAAGAGACGTATTAATACCTTTCCCAAGGGTATTTGCGCGTAAGTGAATACAACCGGATTCAACTGGAATTCGAACTCATTACGGTTTCTCGTTCGAGCCGATATCCACTGTCTCACAACTTGCCCATCCTTACATCTGAGCGCAACTCTCGTCGAGCTAGACCGCAAAATGCAGACGCTAAGTCGAATCTATCAAACAAACAAATCCTTGCACAACGCCCATATTACGACATATATATATATATATATATATATATATATATATATATATATATATATATATATATATATATATATATATATCAACTTTCACTCCAATCATTAGCTGCGACGGCCACTAGGAAGGGAACGGAAATGGCTGCAGTAGGGGGTAAAATGGGTCCGCTATCCAAACGCGACATGGCACTGCAAGAAGCGATGTCGTCAACTGTTGATCAGAGCGGCCGCTCTTGACCCTAGGCAAGAGTTAGGGCACTTAAATACCAGTCGGAAGCAACAACAGAAGAAACTGCCAACCCGGTACCCTCCAGAATGAAGAGACATACCGACCACGCCCATCGCAGGAAAATTGCGACTGGATCTGAGGAGAAAAAGAAAGCCGGAAACTACCCTGAATAGGGAACAAGGGATGAACCTCTACACCTGTTCAATAGATGTGGGAGAAGTGTTCACCCGGGCGATATAAGGGTCTATCTAGTCCAGTTAAAAAATGGCCTAGAAAAGGCAAGGTTTTAACGAATTCCGAAGTCTAAACTACACAATAAGGTCTCTCAATTGAAAAAGATAAACCAACTAAGGAGAACGTTCAAGCACAGAGCAAAGAAAAGTAAATATATTCATAGACAAATTGAAACAAAATTAAGACTTAAATTCAACTCTAAATGGAGTCTACTCACTGAACATGCAAGAAAAAGTGGCGATTTTTTAAGGGGTGGGGAGGAGTGGTAAAATAGTATTCAACTCACAGCCCACGTTGGGACGGCTAGTAAGGTAAAAATGCTTTGCGATGTAAGACAGTTTTTGACTTTTTAGCAGAGGCCAATAATCCAGAGCATGACTGAGGAATCGGGTATCTTACTACCCCCAATACACTATCTATGACCAGAGACACACTAGCAGAGAGAGTGGGGGTTTTCATCCGGGTGATGAAGGAAGGGTAAAAAAATGGAATTATGGTCCAAACTACTTACAACAAGAAAATTTCTGACAAGTTAAAAAAGTAAACCAAGGAGAACGTTCCATTGAGCAAAGAAAAGTAAATATATTATCATGAACAAATTGAAATTAAAATTAAGACTTACACATTTAAAAGAAATTCAACTCTGATTCAAATCTAGCTCACTGGACATGCGAGCTCACTAACTCGCATTCATTCTCTAATCTTTTCTCTACTTCCACCCGTATCCTCACCATTCTCATCCCTCTATTACTCCTCCTTGACATTTCACATAACTTACCTCTGTCATCACCTTCCCCTATGGGTAAATATTTTGATTTGTTCCCCGAAGGCCTTTACCCTGTCAAATCGCCTAAACTTCCTTAATTACGTGCAAATGTATATGCTAACTCAAATCGATAATTGTTTAGTGGAAAACCTGCCTTTTTTCCTGTTATCGACCAGAAAAAATCGGACAATATCTAAACCCTTACCACCGTTCCTCATATATGATTCACCGCTGAATGACTTGAGGCGTAGGATACTTATTTCGGCCTGTTTACTTCCTTTGAGCAAATATTCCGTGATTTGTTTGGTTTCTCCGGAACTCAATTTCCGCGTAGTGATTGCAAAAAAGGAAGTAAACTGGTCGAAAAATCGACAACTACGCGTGAAGTCATTCTGCAATGAATAACATTTTTGAAGCGTGGTTACGGGGTGAGATAAACAGCGAAAAGAAGTTCGATATTTTTCTGGTTGTAAACTTGAAAAAAGGTAGGTTTCGTCAATAAACAATTATCGATTTCAGTTCAGTATTTACATTTGCACGAAAATAAGGATGTTTTGGAAAGATTTGAAAGGGTGAAGGCCTTCAAAGAACAAAACAAAAATTTCACCCCCGTATGTAACCAGTAGAATGCCTTGCTTGGGGTGAGATGAATTTGAAAAAAAAGGTGGAAATATCACTGCTATGCGGGAGAAAGACTGAGTGCTGAATGTACTAAGGAATGGCAAAAGATGAACTGGATTCAGAAAGATAGACGATGATGGAGTTTCATTCAATTTTTGAAAATTCTAGCTATCAAGGGATCAAATAAACGGAAGGGAGTTCCACAGGCGGGAAGTACGAGTAAAGAAAATACTGAAGTGGGAATGGCGGTTGCATTTTACCTATAATAACGGTAAACGGCTGGAAACTAGATGCAGTCTAAAAAGCAAACTTAAATTCATGTACTCGGGGCAGCAGAAAAAAAAGCTCTTAACAGCCGTTGTCATTAAAAATAGCAATGGAAAAGACAGAGAGGAGCCACGTTACATCGATCAGAAAATGACTGATCAAAATATCAAGTCAGAACCTATCTCGGCTTATTTATAAATGGAACTTTGTGTCTGTGTGGCCGTTACCTATAGACTCCGAAATGGCTGAACTGGGTTTTTGAAAACTTACACAGTTGTACAATAAAGGCGTATGCGAAACTTCTTAGCTAGGTTTTCTGTCGTGGTACCCTCGATAAATATCGAAAATCGATAATCGAATAAATCGGGCTATAGAAGGAGTGGTCAGATTTTAATCAAATTTGATGCACGCATAGACAAAGACATAGAAAACGATATTCAGAAGTTTCAAGGTTGCAGTTCTTACAATAGTGCAGAAAATCGATAATATATATATATATATATATATATATATAGATAGATAGATAGATAGATAGATAAGGCATGATGTTTGTGTGTGTGTCTGTTTATCTGCCTTTATGTCTGTAATTTTTTCGGCCCTTTTATTTTAGTCTTTGCTTTGGGTTTGGCTCTAAGTAGGTATAATTGTAGTTCTTAGTCTCAGCCATGATACCATTTACTCAGAGGACTTGTTAGCCTTCAAAATTCAGTTTACGACGAAAAAAAAACTTATTTGATATGTTCGAAATCAAAAATTTGACATCCATTCATTTTTTCTTTCAGTCTGGTTTCGCTTTAACTGGAAATAGCTGTTGCTTTTAGTCTTTCGTGCCAACGTCCAAAGGGTCTGATCTCCAGGACGATGGATCAGTTTTAAAGCTTTTATTACTGCGACCAACACCGGGATATACTGCTAGTATTGCATATTTGCATATCTAAATTAATAAGATATTCCTGGATTTGCAGCAAATAAAACTGGAATATTTTCTACGAAAGCATTAAAATTAATAGATGTTGTGTTTAACGTTATTTCAAGGTAGACAAGTTTAAACACTACTTCCTTCAGGTAAGTGATATATTCTAAATCTGTCAATCGACCAGATGAAACATGACATCAGCAGATGGTATTAAATGTTTGAAATTTATTTCTAACTTGTTGTCATAGATTACGAATCATTTATATTCGAATGCGCTAGAAATAGTCCGCTGACTAAGAACGAAAATTGCGCTTTATAATAAAAAACCCTTGTCAGAAAAGGAAATATCTCACAGTCCCGTTTGGTTTAAACTGATCAAAGCGGATTCTATTATAATGATTTTTCTTTCTGTCAACCATCACAGGCAACCTCGTCTGCACCCCACCGGCATTGACCACGCTGAGTCCCCCTGAAAGCAATATACTGCGCCTCCTCGGCCTTACCCTATTTTCAGACCTCAAGTGGAATCATTACGTTGAGTCCGGCTGAGCTCCACTACTAGGAATACGAGTCACTGTGTTGGGCAGGGTGCGCCGTCTGAATCCATCTTGTACATACACAAATCAACCATCGATCCGTGCATAGAATACTACTGTCACATATGGTCAATAGTCCCTGTTGTTCATCTCAGTGTTCTCGACAGGCTCCAAAGAAGAAGCTGTAAATGTGATTGGTCCAGTCTTGGCAGCTCATCTTCGGACACTTTCCCACCGGCAGGATGTGGCTTCCCTCTGTCTCTTCTACAAATATTTCCATGGCTTCTGCTCAAACGAACTTAGAGTCACTGGTGCCCCCACAACAAGAATTTAGTCGTGAAACCAGACTGACAACAACTGGGTCCCACTCATTCACAGTTAGATCAACCAAATGCAGACATGCGTTCTACTCCATTGCTTCTTTTCTCGCATTTTTTCCGTCTGTAGAACTCCCTTCCATATTGTTGCTTTCCTGACTACAACCTCCAAGAATTTAAATGCAATGTCAGTACCCATCTCTTAACCTTGACTTGATTCTTTCTCCATCTCTTCCTGTGTATCTTTTGCTTTCTCTCTACATTAACAACTGTCTTTACACCTGTGTTTCCATCCTTCCTTGCTCCTTTCTCTGACACCTAATGTAACTGGTTCATTAACATATTGCTCTCCTCACCGCATCAGTAGCATTTTCTACCACTTTGGTGGAAATGATTAAAAAAAATTAAAGTGATTAATAGTTACTAGAATACAAGGAATACTGAATCTGATGAAAAAGACAGAACAATAAAAGTTGAAATATTTGTTTAAGTGGGAAGAGGGAGGGTACGTTACGAAAGAAAGCTGAGATGCCCGGTCAGGTCTCAGAAGTTTCTAGATGTAAAGGAGTGGCTTTAAACCCGATGTGTCAGCAACATTGTTTAGAATAACAATATCGATTTTCAGGACTGGAATTTCTTATCTGCATTCTTTGTTAATTCAGATGTGAAATTGTTTACTTTTATTAAAGAAAACCAAACAAGAATCTCATTAACTCATCAGAAATAAACTTTAAACATCTAAACGTATACATACAACATTTTTACACACTCACACACATATATGCACACACACACACGCACACGCACACACGCGCACACACTCACACACACGCACACACACGCACGCACTCACACACACGCACACACAAACACGCACACACGCACACACACAAACACATACACACAAACACGCATACACACACACACACGCACACACACATATGCGCACACACACACATATATGCTTGTGTAAAAATTTAGATATAAATAAAAGTTATCAGTAAAAAAATGTATGAGTAAAACAAAAGGAAAGCCTTTTTACCAACGCGTTTTGTTTACTATATATGAGATGCGAGGCATATCATGGCATGGATGTACCCTTATCTCAGTTACTGTAAATAATTATTCTTAAAAATACCATTTGCATTGTCAAGGTTTTACCTAATATATATATATATATATATATATATAATAATAAAATTGACTCTGTACGTATTCAAAACTTAAAATGTTACACAAGTAATTTTTAAGAACCACGAATAACCAGCAGAATCTAACCTAAGCTATCGCCCTCGGCTATAAAGCTTTGGACAACGAGGGGAAAAAAAGAAAACTGCGGAGCACCGACAATACATACAGCACTTCACAGCAAAGAAAACCTCAAACGGAACAAACCACAAAGAAAGAAAAGTGCTCGATACTAAACTAACCAAAAAGGATTAACTAAGAGGCAGTTACGTAGAGCAAAAACACACGAGAAAAAATCGCAAGATCGCCAAGACCTAATACCGCCGCGCTTCGCACAACGGCCCTGACGAGCCGTTGTGGTGAAAACCGCGGTAGGTCTTGGCGATCTTGCGATTTTTTTCTCGTATATATATATATATATATATATAGTTGTAATACCAATAACAAGAGAACTAATTCTGTCAAGATTATCAATAACTAAACTACAACTGAGATCGTCTTGAAACCCACCAGGAACTAATTTCGATTTATATATATATATATGTGGAGAGAGAGAGAGAGAGAGAGAGAGAGAGAGAGAGAAAGAGACAGAGAGAGAGACAGACAGACAGACAGTGAGTGAATGAGAAAGAGTGCGAAAGAGAGAGTTCACCAAAAATGTATACACACAAGAAGAAAAGCAAAACATATATATATATATATATATATAATTGTAAATTTATCTTTGAACACGTCTGAAAACCCACCGAGTATAAACGCGGAGGGGAAAATGGAAACAAAAAAAGAAAACGAACTAAGCACTTGAACATTAGTCAAAGTCCCAGTCGAAAGAAAAAAAAACCCGAGACAAGGAACCAACACGTAAAGCGCTCAATACAATAGCAGAGCAAATAAATAAGTAGGAAGCTAGACCAGAGCCAACGGACCTACCTAGGTTTTACCTAACGGATCATTAGGGCAAGTTGGCTGAAGTTCCTGTGACATGTACCCCGAAAAGGAGGGCTTGGAGGACCTGATACTAACAGGTCAAATAGAGGGAAAAAGAGACATGGGAAAGCAGCTGTTAACATATTTGAAAGGCCTGAGCAGATGGATGACAGAACGGAGGTTGCGTGGTGTAACAGGAGAAAGTGTGCTAATAGCCACCAAGGATAGGGAGACGTGGAAGGCCATGAACATTACGTTATGAAAGGACAGGGCACATAGAAGAAGAAGAAGAAGAAGAAGAAGAAGAAGAAGAATCTTCTGACTAAAGTGTACCTTGTATGATGGCAGTAGAGAGGAGAAGTTGGTCCTTGAGACGTGGCCATAAAGCTTGTTCGCAGAAATGACTGGGTTCTTTACTTAGCTTTCTTTCTGGTACAACACGAAGACATACTTGAACTACTAGAAATCTATACGTCTTTAGGAAATATATGTGAATAATCTGTAAGACTTACAGGGAACAGAATGTACACATGCAGGCAAAATATTTCGACCACAAAATACAAAGGGGTATATTGTATTATAGCCGTGATAGATTTTTAGAGCTTTTGACGTGGTATAACCATTTAATTTTCTTGCTGGGATTTGTTAGAGGCTTTGTTTCCATCTGATAGCGATGAGCTGGAGGTGGCTGGTCTTTCAAAGGAAATATATCCTTTAGTATTGTAGTTAGTGATTATAGACATTATTCTTTCTAATATATTTAGTTTTAATTTAAAAGTGACACGAAGGCCTTCTCGAACTGTCAAGAAAGATTTTTATTTATCGGAAGATATTATAATATTCTGTAAGATTTAAACGGAATAAAATATATAGATACAAAATATATTGAACAGGAAATATAAAGAGATGTATGACGTGAATGAGTTTTCTTATCGAATATTCTCAATCTATGAAGCAAGGCAATCCTATGAAAACATGTTCTACCAAAATTTATTGTTGGTACACCAAATTTTAAGAACATAAGCTGACGGTGACAGATTCAGAAAATCAATGTACATTGATTGAGAAGAATTATTTAACCATCGATAAGAAGGAGAAGGAACTGGCGTTAGAAAATGATACCTGCCACGAGGTGAGAAGCGAATTGGAGAAGTCAAAAACTGGCAAGAACAATAATTTAAATAGAAAGGAGTCTTGCAACAGAATTCATAAAATTGGACATATCAATTACGAAAACGCACTGGAATACTCAAAAGTACCTTTCCAAAAGCTAAGCAAAGCATTAAGAAACAAGAAAACATCGTTGAAAAAAAAAAAGTTTCTTCAATTCTTTTGTTAGATTGGTTTTACTATATGGGTGTGAAAGGTAGACAATCTCATCACTGACGGTTGTAATAGCGAATAATGCTTTCCAAAAAACTAAGTAAAAATATTATGAAACCAAAAGATTTCGTGTGAAATATAAAAGATTCTTCAACTCTTAAATAATATCGGTCTTCCTATATGTGGCTGAAAGGGGGTCAATCTCATAACAGACAATTGGAATAGTTAATGAAGCTTTCCAAACGCTAAGCGAAGTATTTAGAAGCAAGAAAGTTCGTTAACCCTCTAGGGCCATTCGTATCATATTTGATACAGTATGAAAACAAGCCTTGAAAGAAATATTTTCCTGAAAAATTTTTAAGAGAAATATTTTATAAATTTCAAAATGAAAGCAGTACTGACTGCTCAAATAATGAATACCAAATGTTTCCTTATAGGGAAATACCAAATGTTTCCTTATAGGGAAACACTGTATCAAATATGATACGAATGGCCCTAGAGGGTTAAAAAAACAAATAAAATATTCTTTAACCTTTATGCAATATTGGTCTTCCTATGTGAATATTCGACAAAAGAAACTGTTTTAGTAGAAGAGGCGGTTACATTCAACTATTTCTACGGAAAAAGGGACCTTGATGCCAACCTAGTATCACGAGTGGTTAGGGTACCAGGAAAAAGCTCGTCATAGCAGTTGCCAAGAAAATAATTTTAAAAAGATAGAGGCCACATCGTAGCCGGTCAGAAGTTAACTGAAGGCGGGGAAACAAGTCAGGGTCGATTATACGTTGCAAAACCTCCTTTGAATTTTGTCGAGAACCCTGAGGAGAATATCAAGCGTACCCGACCAAATATGGCAACAGTATTCAATATACAGACGAACGGTAGATTTATAAATGTGCAAAATGGTACCGACGAGAAAATTTTCCTTGACCGACACAGTGACCCAACTTAGCAGTAAACTGTTGTTATTGAAGAAATACTGACGTAAATCTCCCAATATTTTTCAACAGTTAAAAGAAGTGAGCGATATAAATAAAAAAAAAATCACAGTGTTTTACAAAGGTATATTCTCGTCGAATAAAACCCAAAGCAATCGAATATTGGTGGGCTTTTCGTATATAACCTCAAGTTAAAAGAATAAAATAGATTGTCTAATCGTTGTCTTTCCTTCAGCGTAATATTCTTACTATACAAGAACTTGAAAAAGATTACCATTATTTGCACAAAACCAGGTTAAATGCGGCCTATCGCCCCGGGTGAGACGGAGATATTTTTGTGTATGTTCGCCAAACACTTTCGCCAGTGTCTGACCAGGGGTTAGCTATAGACGGTTCAGTAGGGAGGTATTTTGGTAACGTTCTGAGAACCAATAAAAATTAGGAAAGGCTCTCGTAATTGATATATCTGAGAAAAAAAAGGCTGTGAAGTTAAAAAAAAACTTTTCACCAGCGTGATGAAAAATATTTCGTTCATCACTGACAGATCTCGACACGTGAAAGTATAAATAAATATATAACTTGATAATATCTAAATGCTTACGAATAAAAATTTTCTACAGCTTCACTTTCTAAAACAATGTCAATTGATCAATTTGCTTGTGCAAATTAATTTAAACAACTGCCTTAGTTTTCTTTTTTCTGTTTTAGAATTCATCTGGCGTGACAGGGTGTAATCGATTTTTATTTTATCTCAGATTAGGTCATCACTTTAGCAGTGGTTTGCAGCAATATGAATTTATTTTCGGCGTATATGATGAAATTTGTTTGGCCATCCGTGATTGCATCAGACACTATTGTCTCGACTGTCGATTAGTTGTCCTTCGGCCATTGTCTGCAATGGAAGTTACTCCAAGGACGCGTACGATAATTGTAACGCTGCACGTACACACTGGCAAGCCTAACAGAGATCGCGAATATTGTGGGTGCACGCCTTTCAACTGTCAGTCGTGTCTTCAAGGCGAAGAAACAAACTGGATCTATCAGTCCAAATGTTAAGGATACTGTTAAAAAAAAAAAACTACGCCAAGAAACGACTTATACGTTATCAGGGAAAGTGTGAAAGCGTTTAGGAAAACATTATTTGTTTTGTTTAAATTAATTTTGCACACTTATTCTTTTTGAAAATGTATAACTCTTTTGGAAAGGTATAGAACAGCCATTTCTTACAAGAATGTTGTATTGAAATAGCAAGGAGGTGAGCTTCTGATTTACCCACGCTCTGAAAAAAAAAAAAAAAAGATTTCATAAACTTAGAATAATTTCTCGGAAAAAAGCGCAATTGTGTCAGATCCAATTTGAATTATTTTTCACTTTTCTAAAACAAATCGTAAAGCAGGAAAAGATAGGAAGTTGTGGAGAACCATGATTAATGACGTTCTAAAAGAACGTGACTGATTAAAAATTATAAGGAAGAAAATGTATTATTGTCGGTATCCAATACACATTTTGTGTTACTTTTCTTAAAGAAATCTGGATGATAAATCCTTAAAAAAAGATAGGAAGTTGTGGAGAGCCATGAATAATTACGTTCTGAAGGAATGTGACAAATTAAAATATAAGGAAGAAAATGTAATATTGTCGGTATCCAATATCCAGCGACATGTTACTTTCAAAAGAAAACATGATAAATCCTTAAAAAAAGATAGGAAGTTGTGGAAAGCCATGACTAATGACGTCCTGAAGGGACGTGACAGATTAAAAATTATAAGGAAGAAAATGTAATATTGTTGGTATCCAATACCCATTATGTGTTACTTTTCTAAAAGGAATCTGATGATAAAGCCTAATAAAAAGGGAAGTTGTGGAGAGCTACGAACGCTCTTATCCTGAAGAAACTTGAGAAATTAAAAGGAAACTTTAAAAATTGTAATCATGTCTGATTCAGTTGCTGTCTTTTTTTTTTTCACTTTTGTAAAAGAAACTTGATGATAAATCATAAAATGATAGGTAGATTTGGAGTGTGTTGTTCACTCACGCCCTGAAGAAGGGTTCTTATGTCAGATTTAGTTTCAATTATTTTTCACTGTTCTAATAGAAATATGTCTGCAAAACCATACAAACAACACAGGAAGATGTGGATGGTCATGATCATCAACGCCCTGGAGGTGTTTACAACAAAGAAGAAATTTGAGAAAAAGTACAATTGTGTCAAATATGCAAGGTGGTGCAGCGGATAACGGGTCGGAATGAGAAATCGGGAAGCCGAGATCGAATTCCAGTTGACTCCTTGCATTCACTTACGCACAAATACCCTTGGGAAAGGTATTAATCCGTCTTTTCCTTCCAGTTATGGGTGAAATAACAGGACAAATTGGGTTCTATAGCTCAGCTGGCAACCAGTCTACCACAGAAAGCAATGCCAACCTACTGCAGGATAATCTTCTATCAAGTCAATCATACCCTTCCGAAACATGATCGCCCAAGTGTGTATCACTGGCACTTAACTGACTGATTGAATGTAATAGTTGGAAACAATTAAACTTACTGGGCATAAAGTGGGGGATCGGTTTTATATTGCTATGAAGTAATAAACTGATCTCCCACTTATTATACGTAATATAATAATGTACTATAATCTATCTCTTCTCCCTCCAGCTATGAGTTAAATGGTAGGACAGATTAGGTTCTATAGCCTTGGCTGGCAACCAGTCTACCGCAGAAAAGCAATGGCAACATATTGCAGGATAATCTTCTGTCCAGTTAGTCATGTCTGTTTCGAAACATGATCGCCCAAGAGTGTTTCACGTATGGCACATAACTAACTAACAAGTTTCCATTCTTTTAAAAATATAAATTCAAAGGTAGAGCAATATAGCAAAAAACAGGAAGGAATGGAGGGCCGTGACTGCTCTCAGTTCTCGAAACTTTTTTTAAATTAAGAAGAATCTCTCAGAAGAAATTCAATGATATCAGATCCTTTTTCTGTCATTTTTCTCTTTCGAAAAGAAATCTCATCGTCAGTCAGTTAAAGTGCCATACGTGATACACGCTTGGGCGATCATGTCTCGAAAGAGCATGACTGACTGGGCAGGAGATTATCCCGCAGTAGGTTGCCATTGCTTTCTGCGGTAGACTGGTTGCCGACCAAGGCTATAGAACCCAATCTGTCCTGCTATTTAACCCATAACTGGAAGGAAGAGACAATCTCATCGTAAAGTGATAAAAAAAGTGAGGAGTTATGGAGGGACTTGATCAGCCGTGTCATAAAATAATGTGACGCATAAATCAAAGAGAAATAAAATTGATATAATTTTTTTATTTAAATTGTTCATTTTAAGGAAGGCGATAAAGTCACTAAGACGCAATGACTTTCAGATGGTGAAAGTCAATGAGAAGACCTCCAGAGAAGGAATTACTATAAAAGAAGAGGTTGCATTAACACAGAAGATGGCAATTGGAGCTGCATCTAAATTTTAAAAAATCTAATAAACTGCAAGAGAACCGAATGTATGGTCGTTAGCCAAAAAAAAAAAAAAAAAAGAAAAAAAAAAGGAGCCCAAATGCCAAATACAGGTGAGGGATACTAAAATCAAGAAGATACAAAAATTAAAATACCTGGGAAGTGTTCTAACAAAAGACGATAAATGCGACACAGAGATCCGAAGGCGAATTGGGATGGCGAAAGAAGCCTTCCAGAAGCTGAGTAAAGTATTAAGAAACAAGACAATTTCGCTAGAAACAAAGAAGAGAGTAACCGATTGCGTTATGTGATGTCAATTTTCCATACGGCAGTGAATACAGACAATATCATCGAAGATGAAGGAAAACTTGAAGCAGCGGAAATGTGGTTCTACAGAAGCATACTGGACATAAAGTGGGTGATCATTTCCATATTACAATCATTATATAACTACCTCACTTGTGGGACAGAGCAGTTTCTATACATTTATATTCCTGAGATCCAAAAGCACAAGGATTTATTCCAGGAGCCAGAAGAGTATTAAGAAACAGGGAAATTTCGCTAGAAACAAAGAGAGTACTGGATTGCTAGTGTGATATCAGTTCTTCAATATGGCAGTGAATGTTGTACAATACCTTCGAAGCTGAAGGAAAAATAAGAAGCAGCCGAAATGTGGTTCTACAGAAGGATGCTGCGGATATCATGGATCGGCATGTGAGCAATGACAAGGTTTGGTAAAGGATGGAGACGAAAAGGAAATTCATAGTGAACATCAGAAGAGACATCTAAAGTTCTTGGGACATGCAATGAGGAAGGATGGCTTAAAGAATCTGATACTAACAGGCCAGATAGAAGGGAAAAAGAGACAGGGGAAAGCAGCGGATAACATATTTGAAGGACCTGATCAGGTGGATGATGGAACGAGGGTTACGTGGTCTAACAGGAGAAAGCGTGCTAAGAGCCACCAGATAGGGAGACGTAGAGAGCCATAATTGCCTACGTCCTGAAATGACAAAGTACATAGAAGAAGAATATAAATGCCAACTTTTTATAAAAAAAATTATAATATGGATATATAATGGGGGTTTACCTTCTATTATAATCAGTATATAAACTGATCCCTCATTCTGTGGACATAGCTTTTACTATATATTTATATTCTAGATTTATTGTCTTGAGCTAGTGGATGACAGAGCGGGGTTTGGGTGGTGTAACAGGAGAGAAAGCGTGCTAAGAGCCACCAGGGATAGGAGACGTCGAAGGCCATGATCGCCTACGTCCTGAAAGAACAAGGCACATAGAAGAAGAATACATATGCCAACTATTCATATGAAATTATAATTTGGATATAAAATGGGGGATCAATTCTATATAATAATCAATATATAAACGGGTTCCTCATTTTGTGGCCATGCTAGTTTCTATACATTTATATTCTAGATTGATGGTCTTGAGCTAGTGGATGTCAGAGCGGGGTTTGGGGTGGTGTAACAGGAGAAAGCGTGCTAAAAGCCACCAGGATCGGAAGACGTGGAAGGCCATGATGGCCTAAAGGTCCTGAAAGGACAGTGCACATCGAAGAAGAATATATATGCCAACTGCTTATAAGAAATTATAATTTTGATAGTAAAATTGGGGATCAATTTATATTATAATCAATATATAAACTGATCCCTCATTTTGTGGCCATGCTAGTTTCTATTCATTTATATTCTAGATTTATGGGATTGAGCTAGTGGATGGCAGAACGGGGGTTGCAATGGTGTAGCAGGAGAATGCGTGCTAAGAGCCACCAGGGATAGAGAGACGTGGAAGGCCATGATCGCCTACTTCCTGAAAGGACGAAGGCACATAGAAGAAGAAGGTGGCAAGAAAAAAAGGGGACTAGAAGACAGGAGAGAAGTGAAAGGAAAGAAACTATTAGAATAGAAAACACAGTTGCAGTTCAAAGCCACGTCACGTCGATGAGAATACGGCTGAAATCATTCGTGGTCGAGCAGTTAAGACGCCTTAGATCAGTTGATGGCTTCCTAATGTTATTAGGAGTTGCAACTTCGAATCCTGCCGAATGAAAAATGTTCTTAACAAAATCTCTCAAAAAATATTCAGGCCGGTACAGTTATATATATAGTTACTCTTAGGTAATGAATTCTGTTTACTCGGTGACTGGCGGGAGTATACACCGCTTATATATACCACGCTAAAATTTCCTTCTCTGATTCCATGTGCTTATGGCTGAGTGGTTAGCGACTCCGACTGACACTAATCGTCAAGTTTCGACCTCTGGGCCAGAAACTAGTGGACGCCTATCCGCACTGATGAGCTGTGATACAGCGAAACAGGCATGTATGTGGATGGCGAATATATTACGATTGAGCACTCTAGAGAGGAAAATTTTCAAACAACAGTTTCGATTTATGCATTACTCTTCAGCAATGAATTGTGTTCTTTCGGTGACTGGCGTGTGTATACACCGCTTATATAGAACACGATAAAATTTCCTCTCATTCCATCCGCCCATGATTTAGAAATGTGAAAACGTGACCGACACCAAATCGGTTGAGTTTCGATCCCGGCTGGAAGCAAGTAAATGTGTCTAACCACACTGATGATCTGTGATACAGCGAAACAGGCCTATATGTGGATGACTAATATATATATATATATATATATATATATATATATATATATAACTCTTAGGCCTTTAATATTTATATACTGTTTAATTAACGCAAACAATATCTACTCAAATACGATTATAATGTTCAATAAATAATGTTCAAACAAATAAATTAAATATGTTTGTTCTTAATTAAATTTTGTTAATCTCCGGACCTTTCCGTAACATCGTCTGGTTACAATTGTTTACATTCCGATACACTTTCAGAGAAGAGACGAATAATTACGAGAGATCGAAAAAAAAACTTAGATGACTCTATGCAAGGCCAGTGGAAGGGTCTCTTGGGACTTGACCGAATCTATGATACGGAGCCGCCCAAACCTAAAGTGATACGAGATCCTCTACTCTGCTACATCTCGTTTTTCATATGAAATGCACATTTTATCGTAACCTAATTACGGATAATATACAATATAGGTGAGCAATTCAACTACAAACATTGAAAAAATAAACAGTTAATAGCGATTATTTATTGTAATATAATTACAATTTTGACGAAAGATTGTACGGAATGTGGGTGAGGTTGGTCGACACTGACCATCCTAAATCTAGCTAATCTAATTCGGGAACCAATTCATTCATTACAATTTATTCTATCACTAGAAGAACTTATCCAGCCACTAACTTCAAACAAACATAAAATAAATACAATGTATGTGTTGTATCGCTGAGGTGGATACGATATACAGAGAAAGTGTGCTGCGTCATTATTCAGCACAATATCCGGTGCTTAACGGACATACACAGAACATTAAAATGGCTACAATGATA